>JAJJWX010001058.1:0-205592 GCA_023529315.1 Papaver bracteatum | reverse complement strand
ATCTTCCTCTCCGTACCCATACGGGAGGTTGAGAGTTCTAACAGGGTTAAAGGTGCGCGGGTTGTGGCCAGTGGTGCCGGATCACCTGGTTGGGCTTTTTCCAGGGTAAAGGCCCAGTGATATCAAAGAATATGGGCCAATTTTTGCTGCGGGGTTATGAAATGAAGAATCAAGCCGAAACATGTCATGAAATGAAGCATTCGAAAACACAGGGAATGTGCACTTAGTTACCTGGCTCAGCAAACTTGCCTTCTCCAGTAACACCAACTCATAGTTATGATTGCAAAGTTATCTGCCATGAGACAATTAATTGATGACATCATTTAGGAACCCTTGCAATATACTGATTGATCACCTAAAAGAAAAATGCTAACAGAGACTTTAAAAAAACAAAAACAAAATCCCGATGGATAATAATTTTAACCCTTGCAATATACAGGACCAAATGGCAGTAGCGTAGTTAGTAATTCGGGGTACGGGAAACGTTCGGAACGGCAAATGTACGTGTATTATTCGTTTTGACGGAATGAAAATTCGGTCCACTATTCGGTCAACGGTTCGTGATCCGGGATGGTTCAGAAACGGCATAGGTATATGTATAATTCGTTTTAGAGATATGAATTCGGGACACAAAATTCGGCATATATTAAATATAAAAAAAATATTAAATTTTTAGAAAATACATGTAGTGGTTGATTTGTGTGCTAAAATAACTATACTTTTACAATATATGATGTTATGATAACAACAAACCGTTGGTTCAGCGGATAGGAGACCTTTGTAAGGAGTTACACGGTGGGAGTTCGAATCCCCCTCTATAGTCTATACAGTAGAACCTCTATATAAGAATATTGTGGGACTACAAAAAAATATTCTTATATGGAGGTATAACTTGGAAATATCAAAACAAAATTGTTATACATAGACCTACAAAAAATACATGCATAAGCATATGAAGTACCAAAATGTAGTTCAAATATTGTTTAATTTACAAATAAGGATATATGAAGTTTAGTATGCACTACAAATCCACACAAAAACTCAACCAGGACATAGAAAATATGCAAAACTAAGCATCAAACTCACTTAGAAGTAAAAGAATCTTGCAAACAAAAATCTCTTCATCTTAAACTGTGATGTATGACAAGACCTATATTATTTATATTTTAATGTCAATTATTCTTATATGGAGGTAAGTTTCTTAAGACGGGACCGGAAAAAAATATGACTTATTCCAATATGAAGGTTCTACTGTACTTAATTTTTGGAAAACAAAAAGTAAAGAAACGTTGGGCCTTGAAAGAAGCTGCTAAACTAGGCCCAGTACCTATTGGGTATGAAACTAATTGACCGAACTAATACACCCGAACCTAAACTGATGTTATGTAACGGCCGTATGTGTCGGACCGACCTATTCGTAAAAATTCTCAAATCATTCGGGAATGATTCGTCGAACCCCTAACTAGGAGCAGTAGTGACATCACATGAGCTTCCTTTGCGGTGAAATTGTGGCGGAACCTGACCTTGGTTATGGAGTGGGCTTGCGATTTTTTTTGGGCTTGATTTAAGCGTAAAATTCACACATTTATTATGAACCATTTTTTGGGACCATGTTTTTTTTCGAGGGACCATAGTTTCAATTTTAGGAAGACATTTAGAAGTAAATTGAAGCCACCCCATAACCACGTATTTTATTTAATAACCAAAATATTTATTTAATTAATAAAATGATAACTTAGTTAATTAATAACCATACAATCATAGAGAAGGTGGCCTAATCAAATCATGGTCCTCTCAAAAAAGTCATGGTCACCAAAAAATCGTTCTTTATTATGGCCCAACTCAAAATAGGCTATGGTTTGTCTTGTTGGAGCTGGCTTAATCTAGCACTATCAATGATGCAGTTCCGCGGTACAAACAATTGAAAGGCTAGATTCTATTTCCGTTTGTACTGTCAACAAAAGTTTATGAAGACGTGACCCTAGTTAGCAATTCGATGAATTATACGCGAATAGTTTCGAATCCGAATTTTACCCTTATCAAGGGCGTTCGAATGCAACTCCGACCTGTGTTTGCCCGTTTTTCTGGCTGTACCGAATTGTACGCGAATTTTCCGAATTCCGAACTATTCGGGGCATTTAATTCGGCAGATTTTTATATTAGTTAATAGTTAAAAAATGAATTATACGCGAATAGTTCCGAATCCGAATTTTACCCTTATCAAGGGCGTTCGAATGCAACTCCGACCTGTGTTTGCCCGTTTTTCTGGCTGTACCGAATTGTACGCGAATTTTCCGAATTCCGAACTATTCGGGGCATTTAATTCGGCAGATTTTTATATTAGTTAATAGTAAAAAAAATGTTTGAGTGGAGTAGGAATCGAACCTAAGACCTAAAGTTCACTAAGGGTAACCCAAACCACTCTGCCAAGCACAAGTTTTTGTTAATTTGTTCATATATTTTTTATATAATGCATTTTTACTTCATATATTGATTAGTCCTCCATAACTATAAATATTTACTCTCTCCGTTCCACTTTAGACGAGTGATTATGGTTATTTTTTTGTTCCACATTACTTGATATTTTTCATATTTTTCCCACAAAACTACCAACATTACCCTAACATTTTGTCTTGGAACCATAAATTTATTTTCAATTACACTAATAGAAATTAATGTTTGAAGATTTTTCTCAAGGATATAGATAGAAAACTTTTATATCTTTCTTTATTTCTTAATCTACGTGTAAACTCCTAAAACATCAACTAAAGTGGAACGGAGGGAGTATTAATTTATTATATATATCTGCCGAATTTTGGAGGCCGAACTGATATCTGGAAAACGAATTATACACGTACGTATACTGTTCCGTACTACTGTCGAACCACGAACCGAAGACCGAATAGTTAACCGAATTTGATTTTTACAAATCCGAATAATACCCGAACGTTTGCCGTTCCGTACGTATGCCGAATCCCGACTTGCTAACTAGGGACGTGACAACAAGAAATATTCCAGAGCGTTCTCCAATTTTTGGTGCAACCAGAAATTCCAATGGAGTATAAATGAAAAAACAATCACTTGATTTAGACTAGATTGGTTTCCTTAGCATTGTAAAGTCTAGAACCTATTTTTATCTCAGATCAGATGGTTCTTTAGGTTTAGGAAGACAGGGGATAAGCTGAAAGTCTATCATAAGTACACCACATTCGAGGAATTCAAAGTTTTGAACTTTGGCACCATATGTACACTTGTGCCGAAGTATATATAAACTGAGGAATGGGAAAGCTTACTATTCTGCTTAGATAAGGTAAAAAGGGTTTTTGTGAAAATTCTAACCATTCTTTTTGAACGCGCAATTGGGGGATACAGATTACTTCCCCATCCCATGATTTCTGCTAAGGGGTGATTATTTGGTATGAAAGTACTAAAATACCCTTTGGTTAATTAAAATTCTTTATGCAAAGACTGTTATACCCTTTCCCCTAAAACATAAATTCTAAAAACCAAATCATTTATCCTCCATTTATCCCCCATTTACACCTAGGTTTAGGTTTTTGATTTTTTTCTTTCTTCCATCTTCTTCTTCCATCTTCTTCTTCATCCGTTTAATCATGCCTCATCGTAAGAAATCAAAATCCCAATCGAATTCAAAATCGATTGTTCAACACAAACAACAAGAAACAATCAATCGGATAGTCGAAGAAGAAGAAGAAGAGGAGAACTCGGACAACCAACCTCTCGTAAACATGGCTTATGTGAGAAGGTTAATGATTTTGAACTAGTTTACAACAGTGGGTTTAGCTTAGAATCGCGAACCCTAACTCAAACAGCTGAGTTTCAGTGATTTCCGGCATTGACATTTGTATGAATATAATGCCGGTACAAAGTAACGACATAGAATTTAGGTTGAAGACAACGCCGGTAGATAGTTACGACAATGATTTTAGTATGAATGCTATGCCGGTATTGAGTTACAGAATCACCTGAAAATGAATGTTTTGTCCCCGTATTGATTTTAGGTTGACTTCAATGCCGATAGTATGTCACGGCATTGATTTGAATTTATTCGTGTATGTCGGAAGTCCACTTTAAGTACATAGGAAAACCCTTGGAATTTGTTATCAATACCGACATATAATTTAGGTTGAATATGATGCCGGTACAAAAGTTATATTTTACGCAGGTGGTCTGGGGGGTAGCCCCTCCCTAGCAGAGTGCGTGACAAATTCTCGTAGATTTTTTTTTTCTACGAGAAAAATGAATTTCAGTCAGTTTTGAATTTTTTTTCAGGTTTTCAGTCCACTGCCGGGACAGTCATTTAATTCTCGAGAATGCCGATACTGCTACCATCATGGTATGTTTCTTGAATTTCTATGCCGGCACATGATGTAAAGTATCCAGAAACTTGAAGAAAAAAAATTCACTTGAGTACCGCCATTGATATATTTCTATCGAGCATGCCGGCACTTAGTTACGACATTAAATGTTAGTTACCAAGCATGCCAGTGCCATTTTCCGGCATGGTCTTCATAAATTCCGTCATGGTCTTCATTACTTCCGACGATTTTTTTTATTAATTTATTTCTAACAAGACTTGCAGTTTCGGTTTTCTTTTTTATTAATTTTTCTATGTCGGTATTTAACTTTGGAAGGCACTGCTTCCTGTATGTTTTCATGCAGCACCGGCATAGTTGTTTGTTTGAAAACTATGCCGTTTTTGGTTTCAAAATGGGGGATATCGGGTTGCTGGCATAGTCTTAGTATGAATATTATGCCAGTATAGAGGCTTCCGGCATTGTATTCATACGACTACTATGCCGGCACAGAGCTTTTTCAGCTCAAAAAATGGTGGTTCAAAGAAGAAAAAAAATCAAATTTTCAACCTCTTAGCAGCTTTACCTGTGTGTTGGGGATGCTTGTATGTTGTGCAAGTTTACTTTCTTGTATAGGTTCTTCAAACAACTCTCCTTGCTCGTAAAAATCATCATTCAATGGTGTTGGCTCAACAAAGAGTTGCAATTGTGAGTTGTTATCATTAACATCAATTCTCTCTTCACAATCATCCTCCATTTTCACCAAAAAAAATTCCCTCCCAAAGTTTTTTTCCCTCCTTCTACTCTCACCTCACTCACCCAAATTCAAATAAAAACATAAACTAATCTTATAACAATTACTTAACATTTTTACTAATTATTATTAAACACTAATTAGGATTAGTGAGGGGTAGATTAGGAATTAAAAAAATATTTGGATAGGGGGTAACCACGAATTGCTATTAGGACACTGTTTTTGTCTTGTAGCTGTATCCCCCAATTGCGCGTTCTTCTTTTTTATGCTTGCTAGAGTCCCTATTCAACCTACGTGAGTTAACTGACATACAAAACTACTTGGTAGAGGCATATGCACACCTAATTTTATTATATGATCCGGGAAAAGAATCGAAATCACAAAAAGCTAGAAGCCGACGAGCTTTGCAAAGAGAACAAATTATGAATATCCACTTCTATTTGGTTTTCATTTAAATTGCGAAAACTGGTTGAGATTCTTACTGGAGATACTACTTCAATATTACAATTAATTGATTTACTCATCTACAAACAAATGGTGACATCCTACAAACAAACAAAAAATACTATGGTTGAGCCTAATTATCAATTAAACCTACAAATTTTACTGACATATTCTAAAGAAAAAATAGAGTACTGTACTGAGATATCTACGATGACATATACAGGTCTTCTTAATCAAAATAAAAAAACACAAAAACCATGAGCCTAAAATACACAACCACATTTAAATTTAAAAGATATAGATGTTCATGTTTGCCAATATTAGAAATTGCATCATAAAAAAATTAATAGTTTGTAACCTCCAATTTGTAAAATTATTAGAATATCGTAAGCATGAGATGAAATGATTTTGGTAATAATGATTTAAATAAGCACTACGAACTATTATTTTTACCCATGAGAACTTATAGCCATAAAAACCTTAGATATTTTTCATCCAAATAATTATAAATTCAGTTACTTGCAATTAATAAAAATAATAATTTCTGATAAAAATGTCAGGTAAATTATTTTATTTTGCCCTAAAATAATAATTTTTAGTCGATCTCCAAAGATTGGTGGTCTTTGATATTGTTTTGTGTTGTATTCAGACCATTATGCCGAATCTTCATCGATATTTGCAACCATTTTCGGATTAAAGTATAACATTGCTCTACACGGTTTCCATATTCGATATTTGCAACAACAAATCAGGAGTGGAGAAGCTGGAAGTGAATCATGATAATCAAGAAGGATTTGGTGATAGTGATGGGTTAGAAATTGAAGGTTTAGATGACGATGTTCAATCGTGTTGTTATGGAGGAAAAGACAATCAGGATCAAGAAGATAAAAAATGCAGAGGAAAAATGAAACCACCCAAAAAGTTAGGGAGGTTTATGAAAAGATTGAGGTTTCAGTGTCAATGTAGCTTTAAAAAGGAATGCAATTTCAAGATAGACCGTTGTCCTATTTGCAGGTCTGCAAAGAATGCAAGCTTGTGATTATACACGTCCTAGCTAGGTCGATTATAAGCTTTAAAATAGTGTTTCTTTTTCACAAAAATTGAATTATGCCTATGATTGAAGTAATTTTTTTTGGTGATTCATTATTTGGATAGATCTCAATTGTATGTATTTTTTTTTTTTGATTGTTTCCAAAAGAAAATAAACAAAAAATAAGTGAGAATTTTTTTTTTTTTTTTGAACATAATGTTCTTTGTTCTTTTCTGGTTGACGAAGAACAACTAATTTATTTCAAGGCAGAAATATGAGTTTTACATGTTCTAACCGCAAATTTTGTAATGCTATTTGTTCTTTGTAGCTAGATTGATGAAGGTGGGATAATTCGATTTTAAAAAGAAGCAATCTTTGTCTCTCAAAATGTTATCCGATCATCAAAAACCCCTTCTATTATATATTATAGATTAAACTCCCAAATGTTAGAAAATCCAGAGAAAAATGAATGCATGAAATACCATAAATAAAGATAATCCAAATTCCTATTTAGAAAAAATATGAATTAGTGTCAGTACTTATATGAAAGATCAATTAAACATAAATCTAATCTTAAACCGTCGTTTCACAAAAATACAAATAATTGATTATATAATTGTTGATGAATTTATCCCAAGTTGAATCTCAAAGTTTTCTGAAGCTAAAATCCATTGAATTAGAAATGTATGGATGAAATGAAGGAATTAAGGAGTTATATCTCAGGATCTCAGTTATTGCGAACATATTATCTTTTTTTTTTCTACTAACATCCAGACATAATTAAATGAGAAACTAATTTCAATTGATTTTAAATTTTTTTCTTCTGATTTTGGTAAATAAAATAAAGAGTTTGAGATATTGTTGGAGAAAAAAAAAAGGAACTGTTGGGATACTTGGTTCATCTTGAGTGTGAGAAGAAATTGGAGGATAACAAAATAAGAACGCGTAATTGGGGGATATGGACACTAATTGGGGGATATGAATTACTTCCCCCAACCAAAGGTGGCTATTAAGGGGTGTTTTTTGGGTGCGAAAATACTAAAACACCCTTAGATTAATTAAAAACATTATGAAATGACTGTTATGCCCTTTCCCCTAAAACATAAAATTCAAATAACCAAATTCATATATCCCCCAATTCCCATTTGTACCGGCACAGCACAGTTAGGTTTTGAAAAAAAAAAAATCCTTCATCTTCTTCCTCCTCGTTCATTCTTCATCGACGATTAATCGTTGAATCAAAAATTTCTTCGTTGACTAACCTACCATAACCATGCCTCCGAGAACCAAATTAAAAGCAAAAGTGAGAACCAAATCGATTGCTCAACAAACACATGAGCAAAGAATCGAGAACATTGCTCACCAACTAGAATAGGACGCATCAACGAGATCGGATGATCAACCACTCGCAGTCATGGCTTCTCTGAGAAGGTAAGTGATTTTTGAACTCATTTATGATCGTTTTAATCGATTTGTAGCCATGGGTTTAGGTTAGAATCGCCAACAATAGCTGAAGTTGTCGAGTTACAGAGAGTACCAGCATGGGATTTGTGTTTGAATACCAAGCCGGTTCAGGTGCCGGCATAGAATTTTGGTTGAATACCATACTGGTTTGAATTCCTGAAACTGAATTTTTTATACCGGCATAGAATTTGGGTTGAATACCATACCGGTTTGAATTCCTGAAAATTAATTTTTTGTACCGGCATACGAATTGGATTGAAGACTATTCTGGTAGCCAACTAAAAACACACAAGAACAATTTTATTTGTACCGGCATGCATTAGTTCAATTAGGAAATGCCGGTAGTACACTTAAAACATTCAGGAACATCACTGAAATTGTTCTCAATACCGGCACACAATTTAGGTTGCGCAGGATGCCGGTACTTAAAAACCGGCATGCATTAGTTCAATTAGGCAATGCCGGTAGTACACTTAAAACATTCAGGAACATCACTGAAATTGGGCTCAATACCGGCACACAATTTTGGTTACGTAAGACGCAGGTACTTAAAATCCGGCATGCGTTAGTTCAATTAGGAAATGCCGGTAGTACACTTAAAACATTCAGGAACATCAATGAAATTGTGCTCGATACCGGCACACAATTTTGGTTGCGTAGAATGCCGGTACATCGATACCGGCATGCTCGATATTTAAAGGTTTATGCCGGTACATGTTACCATCATTGGTTTGTTTAAGAGTTTCTATGCCGGTTCCTAAACTGCCATGACTTTTCTTATGTTTGTTTTGTTTGCTTATGTTATAGGTCAAAATTCAAAGAATCGAAGAAAAATAAAGGTCCTATTATCACTAACAAAAGGAGGAAGGACGGTCTTGATACTCCTCAGTCCCTGCCTCCACGGGGGAAAGACGCAGGTCGCAAGAAGCGTTTGGGGTTTCAAACAAGAGGGTCAGTTTGGGAGAGTGGTGGTGAACGTAGTGCACTTGCAATCCGTGAAAGTACTGGAATAGTTGAGGAAGATGAGCATGATGAAGGGGAAAGTGAGGAGGAAGATGATGAGGTTCAGCCAAGTCAATTAGCAAGCCAAAGCGAAGTTGGTAGGATGAGTCAACAACCAACACAAGGCAAGGGAAAGGGCAAACACAAAGTTAAAGGTTGTCACCTTCCTCACATTGATGACATGATACCCGATAATGATGATGGTAAACTTTGGGATCAAGCTCCGGAACCGAAAGTACTCTTTGGATACAAGCACTCTTGGGATCGTACTATCTTTAAAACCTATGTAAGAATTTTTTATTTTGTACATGTGCATTGTTTTATCTTTTACATCATCTCTTAATCGTATTATCTCTTATTTGTAGGATCATACTAAGGATGTGTGTGTTTGCCGAAACCAAGCCGCGGCTGAGTGGAAATTGCCGTTGGAGCATGAAGATGTCCAAACATTAGTAAAGAACTCTGGTCTGTATTGTTTGGTTGAAAATTGCATGAATCCAGATATTATGACTGTCAATTGCTTCGTCGAAAGGTATCATGGTGAAACTGATACAATGCACTTCCCGTTTGGAGAGATGACCTTGATTCCTGAAGATGCTCATGCCATTCTAGGCTTGAATGTTATCGGCAAATCAATTTCAGAAGGAGTTGAGTCTCGGGACCTAGATTGGATGAAGTTGCACGATTTGACTAAAAAGATGTTTGGTTGGGATTTCAAAACTTCTTCGGATAGCTTTTATGTAGCATCGAACGGAAGTAAGACGAAGACATTCAAGCTGACGATGCTTAAGAAGATGTTTGAAAATACAAAGGCTAGAAGCTTGGAGGATGAATGGGACCATGCACAGATTCGGTATACAACCGCCGCTTACCTGTTATACATCTTGGGCACTAGGACACTAATGGAAACAGGGTAAGTGCAAACTTTCTCCAGTACCTTGACCCGTTGGAAGGTATCTATGGCTATTCTTGGGGCACCGTGGTCATGGAACATTTGATGGCGGAGATGAGAAGGGCTTCATTGGCTAAAACAAACCAATTTGTCGGGAATTTCACTCTACTCCAGGTACAAATTTCTTTAATCTATGTTCACATGTATTCTTTTAACTTTTTCACATTGTATTAGGTGTGGTGTTATGAACACTTCCCAACCTTGTTCAAGGACTGCCAATTCTTGAAGATCAAAGACCTTCCTGACCGTAACCACGTTTCCCTGGACGGACTGGATGAGATCTTTAAATCTCCTATGTGAGGCCTGCGCTATACTAGTTTCTTCATTCCCGTAATGTCTATAACGATTTGTCCACGCACGCACAAATTTTTCCTTGAACTTATCCAAAAAATTATCCCGACAATATGAGACGACACTTGGATACACTTCGTTATATTTGGAAATAAACATGTTCAATCTCTTTTCATACATGTCCTCGGTAAGAGACCAATAAAATTTCTCCCAATCCTTTAGAAATTCCAACCACCTTTTATGATTTTCATCGTGTTCTTTGTCGACTCTCTCTTTAATCTTTCCTCTTTCATTTTCTTCTTCTTCGGGCGATAGTTTATCTTTGCGAACATCTTCCTCTAGTTGAGCGACCATTCTCTTCTTAATATCAGCCTTAAAGGGTTCAAACAAAGCATGACAATGTTTTTTCACATTTTCACCTATATGATATGTACATAGGAAATTTTGTGCATCCAGATATACGTCGGATATGGCATTTATTAGTGCGTCGAATTGATCGGTTATGATGACCTTCGGAAAACGATTTTCTGGGAACAATAATTTCAATTGTTGTAATGCCCAATGATAATTTAAATCCCTCTCATTTTCCATTAAACACCAAGCCAATGTGAATGTTAACTTGTCCGATGTTTGCCCCACGATGTTGAACAACGTCATGTTGTATTTGTTTCTCTTGTAGGTGCAGTCCATCATAAGAACATCACAACACGTATGAGCCAATTGTGAAAGCAAAGGATGCGAAATGAATATTTGAAGCGGCTTCTCGTCCGGACCTCTTTTAATGATACGCGTGTAGTTGTGATCCCAAACTATCTTCTCAAATTCTTGCATAACACTCCTCCCTTCCCATTCCAACCTTTTAATGGTTGCTTGTGCGCTATAAATTGTAGTGAGTGAAGAAACGTTCGTCTTATCCTTTTCCTTGAAGGTTCTGAGAATCACTCTTGGTTTGATACATGCTTTTTTCATCATCTTGACATCCTCAAATTGATCAGGTTTTAGCTTCGCAACTAGGGAGTGACCTTCAAAATCTTTCGTATTGGGGTGGTTGTGACGGCCAAACCACACCTTACATTCCCATTTTTTTTTTCTTCTTTTTTTCCTCTTAGATAGAATACAAGCTTAAAGGGTCACTCATCCTTCTTCGTAACTGTATTGTATACCCTCTTAGTCTTCTTTTCATATACATAACCCTTTCTCTTATGGCTATTTTTCTCATTGTATTTTCCACTTCTCTCGCAAACCATCTCAAAACGAACATTTGAACGTTGGATATTTCTCACTAAGACACACATGTTCTTAAGAGCCGTCGCTTTTGCCAAAACAATTGCTTCATTTTCGTATTTTATTCCCTACATAAGGACAACAATGGGAGATTTCAAGCAAATCCCAACATAAAATTGTAAAAACTAGGTGAAAGTATTGTTTGGTAACATACCCGAGGCATTTTATAGTATTCCGACGTATCCCGATGGAGCGGTTTGGAGATTGGTTGATCGTTGTATGTCACAATCTAAGGAATGAATGAAAAGAAAATTGGATTAGTTCAAAACCGGCATTGTCGATAAGTAAAGTAAACTGCCGGGATTAATGACCGTCATACATGGTAATTGACTTCACATGCCAGTATTAAAACCGACATTTAGAGAATTTTAGTTCCCATTCCGGGATAACGTTCCGTCATAGTAAGTTCAAAGATATGTATGACGGTATTTAAGTTCAAAATATCATTAACTTCTGTATGGTTTTCATGTAAAACCGGCATCCTCGACATTTAAGTTTCCATGCCGGTATTTAAGTTCAAAATATCATTAACTTCTGTATGTTTTTCATGTAAAACCGGCATCCTCGACATTTAAGTTTCCATGCCGGTATTTAAGTTCAAAATATCATTAATTTCTGTATGTTTTTCATGTAAAACTGGCATCCTCGACATTTAAGTTTCCATGCTGGTATCATAAACCGGCGTTGTCTGTCATGTACTCACACTGCCGGTTTGAATATTCCATAGAATATTCGGTGGTAGGTAAAAAGTATAAATGTGTACCGGCATGCAATCTTGGTTTGAATACCACGCCTGTTTGTTCTTGAACAGTTGGGAAATTTTGTCCCGGCATATAAATTTGTATGAATACAATGCCGGTTATAAAGGTTCCGGCGTAGTATTCATACAACGAGCATGCCGGAACTAAGGTTTTTCAGACAAAAATGGCGGTTTCAAAAAAAAACAACAAATTTTCGACCTCTTTGAAGCATTACATGTGTGTTGGGTTGCTTGTATGCTGAACATGTTTACTTTCTTGAGTTGGTTCTTCACAAAACCCTTCATAGTCACGAAAATCATGATTCAAAGGTGTTGGTTCATCATACAACAATTGTGAGTTGTTATCATTAACCGAAGATTGTTGTTGTAATTGAGCTAAAGATTCAGCAGCTGCAAGTCTCTCATCACAATCATCTTCCATTTCAAAAAAAAAAATTCTACTCAAAAAATTTTCCCCTCCTTCTACTCTCAACTAACCCACAAAAATTCAAATAAACATAAATACACAAATTATATCCCCAAATCATTAATATTTTACTAATCAGGATTAGTAACTAATTATGATTAGTGAGGGCTAGATTAGGAATTAATAATTTAATTATATAAGGGGTAACCCAGCTAGGATATTTGGATCCCTATTTTGTCATTTAGCTATATCCCCCAATTACGCGTTACAGAATAACTTGGCATTTCAAGTTGAGGTAATGGCTCACAACTCTCACGAATCTCAACAACAGATACCAATTATTACAAAGATTTCTCACCCTTACAAATTTGGTAACACTGATACGACGTTCCAAAAGAAATAAACGTTACCCAAATGGTTATTGGATATTCCCTAATTTCTTGTAGTGTGTTAGTTTACAAATAATTAATTCTCTACTCACCGCCAAAGGTATCAAAGATATAATTCTCTATGAAACTTCAAATTTTAGAGTTTTCGCAAGTAAACATAACTCGGAATTCCAGAAAAAGTTATTCCAATAAAAATCTATGTTCTTGTAAAATCCTTATGTTTTTGTTAGAAAATTTTCAGGATTTCCCATCGGTAATCAGTCTAAAATCATCGTTCATAAAATTGAGTGTAACAAAATATAAGATCGAGAAAGATTTCCCTTTGATGAGTTTAGCATTATACTCCTTATATTATAATTTTATGGATATATTATCTTGGTATAGCATCTCTAAAGTCAAAGTGTCATTCATGTGAAACACGATTAGCCATTAAATATAATGAGACTATCTCCTTAACTAATGTAATGGATTTAATTAAGATTCAAGAACTGATATCAACTCTAAATTAAGAACTCACAAAATATATACGTACAAGCCATATCCTGACATTGGCACCTTGACTCACACGGTTATCCATTCAATTTTAATACTCCCTCCTTCCATTCAAGTTTAGATGAATGGCTAGTGTTATTTTATTTTATTTTCATATTTTAATATCTCATACAAAACTTTTGGTTGGAAGTCTGGCTACAAGCTGATTTTCATATTAGTTGATGGTTTTATATTTTCCCACAAATCTACCAATAATATATCCTAATATTTTATCTTGGAAATATAAATTTATTTTTAAATGCACTAATATCAATTAATGTTAAAAGACTTTTTTCAAGAATATCAATGGAAAATTTTAATATACATCTGTGTCAATTTCTTAATTTCCATGAAAACTCTTCAAACTTAATCTAAAATGGAAATGAGGGAGTACCTTATTGGTTAAGAATTACCACTAAAAATAAACAATATAGGGTTGGGCACTTGGGGTTACCAAATTTTAAGTAGTCACAAAAGGCTGGTTCATAAAAGTCAGATCATATAGGGGGAGACTTCTAGAAGCATAAAAGTCAGCTTTTTGTGAAGCAAAATAATTTTACTTCTGATTTTTGTTTCTGGAAAAGCGAAAATACTTCTGATTCTGGTATCCAAACGTGCTTCTGAAGAAGCATAGCAACCTTGTTAACTATGGTCGGATCCAATTTGACTTCTAAGAGCAACTGCAGTGGTGCGAGTAAAACCAAAGACCAAAGAGGGAAAAAAAGACCAAAATTTGGATTTAGTCTGGTGTGTGACGCTACAGGTGGAAGACTAAATTTTGGTGGAGCGTAAACTATATCAACGCCTGGTGTGGGGCGTGAAGTATACGTTCGCCTGGTGTGTGGCGTGAAGTATACGTTCGCCTGGTGCGAGGAAGATTCTGAAAATGTAAAAAAAAAAAAAAAACAATGGGGCAGAGGTATAATCCACGCCCCATATAAAGTTATTAAAAAAATGAGTGGGGCGGAGGTATAAACCACGCCCCACATTAAAGGGAAAAAAAAATGGGGCGGAAGTATAAAGCACACCTGGCGTGGGGCGTGAACTTTATGCACGCCTGGGGTGGGGCGTAGACTATATACCAGCCTGGTGTGGGGCGAACACTATACCAACGCTCGACTAAATTTGGTTTTAGTCTTGGTCCTAGACCAAATATAGTCTGGGATTTAGTCGATAGTCATGGTTTATTCGATAGTACGTCCCACTACATCTTATTTTTTTACCAAATATTTGAGTTTAGT
This sequence comes from Papaver bracteatum, assembly GCA_023529315.1. Taxonomy (NCBI): domain Eukaryota; kingdom Viridiplantae; phylum Streptophyta; class Magnoliopsida; order Ranunculales; family Papaveraceae; genus Papaver; species Papaver bracteatum. The sequence continues at coordinate 190,728 of JAJJWX010001058.1, read as the reverse complement.
CGCCCACTGTAATTGCTCTAATAAACCTACTTGTGCTTATAACAGTTCGTTTGCTAATGCTTATCTCTCTACAAAACTTAGCTAGAAAAATAATTTATAATTTCAACATTTATTATTCAGTTCAAGTAAGCCTCAAGCAAGAGGCACACAGTTGACCGCATTAATTATTATCAGTTTATTGATTGATTTAATTACGGTAAGCAAGGGTTTCAACAAAATGTATTTGTCAGTTATTAGTCGTTACATACAATACAAGTGGTGGGGTGGGGTGTGGATTATGACAACAACCACGCACAATGCCATTCAAAGTCTATTGTTCTCCGATTCCGTTTACACAAACCTGGTTAAAAAGACCAAAATCAATAATTCCTGGGTAAAAAAGACATCTAAAATTTGATACTGTTTAAATGGACAAAAGTATAAAAATAGTCAGGATGTAACCAGTTTTATCCTGCCCATTTTCAAATACTTTTTCTTATTTTTAATTTACACAGGATGCATCCAGTTTCATCCTCGCTATTTTTTAAGTTTAAGCCAGGATGAATCCAGTTTCATCCTTGCTATTTTTTTGTGTCCATTTCACCCATAAATTTTTTTACTCATCCATTTGAATCATGTTTTAAAAATATTTGGACAAATGACCCATTTTCCGTTCCCTTTTGTTGGAAAATAGACACTAAACAGGGTGAAGAAAAGAACGTTGTATTTAGGGTTCAAGGCTCTTGTGAAAGATTCTTTTCGACAATTATTCGACCCTTTCCCAATTGGGAAGAAGTGTACAAACAGGTCAAAGAATATCACCGTCAGGATACTTGAAGCCCCACAACGGATGTTGGATTCAAAGCTTGTACAACCTTGATCCAACCAAGAACACATTGGTTTTGAAACTGATGATGCTTGATAGAAAGAAAACAGAGAAAGTTGAGAGATGTACTTTTGGATGAAAACAAGTCTGATATTTAAAGAGGAATAACACCCTTTGAAGATGACCTTTCAGTGCAAATAGACATGTCTCTTCATCAATGAGTCCATTGGAGAAACGATGTTTCTGTTCAGGTTTTGTAACTGTCACTACAAACCCTTAAACGGAAAAATCCCGCGCCTGTATGCGCCTGTTGAACATTTAACATTTAGCAGGTTTTGTAGCTGCATAAATGACTGCATTCAAGGGTTTGACGAAAATATCCAACACCTTTAGAGGCATAATTCTATCTGTACATTTGTAGCAGTTTTTGTTCTACCACTGTATGCGCCTGTTGAACATTTAGCAGTCAAATGAATCAAATTAGAATTCATTTTAACCATCGCCATAGAAGGATGGATTCCTCATTCCTGTTAATTGTATATTTTTGGAAAGCTACGTACCAACAAAATAAAATATTTGTTTGAACGAATAATTCATAACACTAAACAATCAATGCATTTTTCAACATTCAAATTTTCTGTTCAATTAATTAAAGCTAATTATCAAATTTTTGTTGACTTATAAATAATCAAATATCAATGCATTTTCTTACAAACAAAAACCACAAGAGAAATATCACCAACTAGCTAAAAACATGCTAACTTATTCAAGCTCTCGTTTCATTATACTTTCAGTTCTTGTTTTCTCAATTTCATTAGGAAACTCAAGTTCAATTCATACTAACTTTCTTAAATGTCTTTCACAACAATCTGAAACTTCTATACCAGTTTATACACCAAATAGTAGAAATTACACAACAGTCTTAGAATCTACTATACAAAACCTAAGATTATTATCACCCACCACTCGAAAACCATATCTTATCGTTACACCTTTGCTTGAGTCTCATGTTCAAGCGTCTGTAATTTGTTCGAGAAAGAACAAGATGCAGATCAAGATCCGTAGTGGCGGGCACGACTATGATGGTCTATCTTACATATCTGATGTTCCATTCGTGATCATAGATTTAAACAATCTTCGATCAATTACTGTCGATGTAGAAAGTGAAACTGCATGGGTTCAGTCTGGGGCAACTGTAGGAGAAGTTTACTATAACATTGCAATAAAAAGTCCAACGCTTGGGTTCCCTGCAGGTGTTTGCACCACTATTGGTGTTGGTGGCCACTTAACTGGAGGTGGTTATGGTACCATGTTGAGGGCATATGGCCTTGCAGCTGATCAAGTCATTGATGCACGGATAGTCAATGTTGATGGCAAAATTCTCGACAAATATAGTATGGGTGAAGACTTGTTCTGGGCAATTAGAGGAGGTGGTGGCGGAAGTTTTGGAGTTGTTCTTTCGTGGAAGATTAAATTGGTCCAGGTTCCACCTACGGTCACTGTTTTTAACGACGCCAGAACCCTACAACAGGGTGCAACTGAACTTGTGCATAAGTGGCAAGATGTTGCGTATAATCTTCCCAAGGAACTCTTCATCAGAGTCATACTTGGCGTCGCAAATTCTAACCAAAACAACAACAAAACTGTGCAAGCTACATTCAACACATTATTTCTTGGAAGTTTGGAAAACCTCTTAAGTCTAATGAAAGAAAGATTTCCTGAGTTGGGTTTGGAGAGTAATGATTGTACCGAAATGAGTTGGATTCAATCTACTCTATATCTTAACGGGTTTCCAGTCAATGGTCCTCTTGAAATTTTACTTGATAGAACTCAACCCAAGAGATTTTACAAAGCAAAATCTGATTACGTGAAAACACCCATTTCAAAGGCCAGTTTAGAAGGAATATGGAACATATTATTGGAAGAAGATCAACCTATTCTGATTTTCACTCCTTACGGTGGGAAAATGAGTGAGATTTCCGAGTCGTCAACTCCTTTCCCGCATAGAGAAGGAAATCTATACAAAATTCAGTATCTAGCATATTGGGAAGGTTTAGAAGAAACAGAAAAACAACTAAGCTGGATTAGAAAACTCTATAGATATATGGCACCTTTTGTAACTAAGAATTCTAGAGGAGCATATGTGAACTATAGAGATGTTGATATAGGTCAAAGTAAGAATGGTACAGCAACTTACTTGGAAGGAAAAGTATGGGGTGGTAGTTATTTCAAGAATAACTATGACAGATTGGTTCGTGTGAAGACTAAAGTTGATCCTCAAAATTTCTTCAGAAACGAACAAAGTATTCCAAGTGTTGCAAATGCTTGAGGGGGTGATGGAGCACTAGGGCGCTGTCTAAATCGAAACTCAGTGACAAAATATAGTTATTTTTTATAAATAAAGATGTATAATGGAAGCTGAAGTACTAATATATGGCAGTTCATAAACAGAACAAATAAATGATTCAAAAATCTACCATCGTACTGTGGTCCATCGAAACTCCAAATATTTACCACAAGGTTAGTAAGAACTTATTTTAGAAACTCCAAACTCTAATGACGCCATCTGTGTACCCAGTGAAAAGAGTACTTCCGTCCGAACTCCAATTCATGCATGAGCAGTAAAATCTCTTGTTGTTTCCTGACTCGGGTTCAAGCTTCAAAATCTGAACGCAACTCTGAGTCTCAAGATCCCAAATCTTAACACCATCCTCAGTAGCAGCACAAAGCCAGTATCTAGTTGGACTAAAACACAAAGCATGGATAATACCACCAAATTCAAGCGATGAACCCCATTTCTTACCCTCAATCAAATCCCAAATCAGCGTAACACCATCTTTACCACCACTTGCACATAATGTATCATCAGGTGAAAGAGAAACAGTGTTCACATATCCACCATGTCCAGTGAAAGTATATCTCAACATACAGTTAGTCAAATTCCAAAGCTTGACAGTCTTATCCGATGAAGCAGAAACAATAATTGGTTGAAATATTTTTGGGCTAAACCTAGCACAACTCATCCAGTCAGTATATGAATCACCACCCCAAATCGTGTGCTGACATTCTCCCAGAGTATTCCACACCTTAATCGAACAATCCCTTGAAGCTGAAACCATCTGACTATTATCAGTAGAGAAGCCAACTGACAATATATCTTTAGTATGACCAACGAATCTACGTGTAGTCATACCAGTGTTGAGATCCCAAAGACGAAGTTCACCGTCCCATGAACCAGATAATGCGCACTGAGCATCAGATGATAAAGCAAGATCTTGAACGAAATTATTATGACCAGTAAGACGACGTTTAGGAACTCCGTAGCTACTTTCTTGTCTGCTAAGAGTCCAAACAAGGATTGATTTGTCACGAGATGAAGAAACGATCATGTTGGAGTTATCAGTTGGACAAGCAATGGCTGTAACCATGTCACTGTGACCAACTAGTGTTCCACGAAGGATTAGAATTTCTCCCATAGAGGCAGAATCCTCTATTTGTTTATCTTCTCCTACATAAGTACCGGAGTTTAGTGAAACTAAGCTTTCAAAGTGACGCTCTTCTTGGCGCAACTTTTTCAAACTTACTATAAATGTTGGGCTTTATAACCTTGTCATCCCTTGGGATATATAAAAATAGATCATAACCTCCCCCAAATAGAATTTCGCCCTTCTTAAAAGACCACATAATCCTCAAATCACTGTAATGTGTAATTCCCCCATCGTTCACAGTATAACGTTTAGTCCAAGATTCTCGAACTCCATAATTTTGCATCACCCATACTTGAAGACAGGCCTTAACATCCACCACCAATAAACAAAGGCACCCTTCTACTACCCCCAAATTACGAAACTTAAGGCTAGGATCCCAATGTATTTTTTTTTGTTGATCGATTTCGTCCAAAACTTTTTTTGGTAGTTCCATTTCTTTGAATAACTCGTTGCTGATATCTAGACAGACTAGAATAACATCGGAAGAGTATTTCCTATGGACTAACCAATGAAGCTCTCCATTAACAAGCACTCCAGAATGTTTGCTAATATTCCAATGATACTGTACATTTTCAATGGTTCTCCATGAATTTGATTTTAGCGAAAAGACTTCGAATCCACATTCAAAAAGAACACCACCTGCAGCTATTAACTTGTAGTCATTGCTGTTGTAATCATAACCAAATGCAACCATACTGACATGATGTATAGCATTGGACTTGGGTATTTCCTTGTACTCCCTTGTGGCTGGATTCCAAAGACAAAAGAAATGCTTATTGACGAACCATAGGCAAACTAGACCATCACAACAACCCATAAGTTGAACACCATCATCTAAGGATTTGAATGGGTAATCAATTTCCTTATCCATTGCATATGTAACACATCTATCAGTCTCAGTCAATAGTAACTTGGACAATAATAACTCACATGAATCGTAGCCTAAGGAGAATAGGTTCTTACTACTCCAGGGGTCATACCCTGGAAGCAAGAGTGTAGTAGGGTTGTTTGTCTGAATAGTACGATTATGATGCATCTTAATAAAATCAGTGCTAGAAATTAATGAAAACCAACTTTTGCATACACACTTACAAGCTAATAGGGATTTTATCGGTAATCTTAAAAAGATATCATGGAAGATCTCTCTTGGAATGCTTGATGACATCGTTTCTTCTTCCTTCGAATAACTTCAATATGATCGTATTCTCCAATGAACCTTAAACGTATTCTCCACACAAAAGATATTCCAATTTGGAATATCGTTTCTTCCTTGGAATAACTTCAATAAAACCCTAAACGGAGTCTCCAAGGAAAAGAGGCTCCAATATTTGGATCATCTAGCTACTCGAGTACTCGTTTAGAAAAGTATATATAGGTTATTGGAATGCTCGAAATTAGGAAAGTATATATATATATATATATTTAGCCAAATCGGTTCGTTACGTTCGTGTTCGTTGTTGTTTTAAACCGATTCTAAATGTCAAATGCTAGCATATATCGGTCCCAGTATAACAACACATTTTGTTTGTTTAAAGTAATATATATATATCGGAAGTGCTAGAATCCCGATAGGGAAATCAACCGTCTCTACCCAAGCTTCTCAGCATCCGGATCGGTAGTGGGGCATACAGGGTCACACTTGTATTACACTCGGGGCAAAAAGTCGGGAGCTTTCCTCGTTCAACATATTATTTCTGTATATATCTCCCTTATAAAGCATAGTTTTTTTATAAAGCATAGTTTTGACAACTTAGACAAGATAAAGAGTGTCCAGGATTTATTTTTGGGAAAACTAAATTCATGGCTATGATTGTTTATATCTTTATTGTATCATTAATTTCTTATACCGGCGCGCGGGTTATAACCCCAAAAGTGTCACTATCCATGTACAAAAACCCAAACAAAACAAATTGTTCACAAAAACCCCATTTAACATAAACTGTTTATATTACCCTTTTAATTTAAATCACCCCAACAAAAATAAAAATCAACCCACCTTTAATTTTTATTATATTCACACCACCAACACAGCAGCACCATCGCCACTGCATCGCCACCACCACCGCCACTGCACCACCACCGCCACTGCACCACCGCCGCCACTGCACCACCACCGCCGCTGCCCACCACCGCCGCTGCCCACCACCGCCGCTGCCGATTCCGCCACCACCACTGCCGCCACCACCACCACCGCCGATTCCGCCACCACCACCGTTGCCGACCACCACCACCGCCGCCGACCACTGCCGCCGACCTCCGCCACCACCTCTGCCAACCGCCGCCGTCACCAACCGCCTCCACCACCACTGCCAACCGCCGACGTCACCAACCGCCGCCGTCACCAACCGCCGCCGTCACCAACCGCCTCCATTGCCAACCGCCGCCGTCACCAACCACCACCACCGCAACCAACGACCACAACCACAGACGACCACCACCGTCACCGAGAAACACCATCATTATCACCGACCACCACCACCAACCAGCCGCTGCCACCACAAACAATTAATCTGATTGATCAATGTTCAACAAAATGAGAAAAATGAAATGAAAAAAATGATGAAACCAAACCGGAAAAAATTTCTGAAAAATTTCTTGTGAAAAATGATGGAACCAAAATTGGTTTCAAAAAATGATGGAACCAAAATTTTTCACCAAAACTAGATGAAAATAATTTTTCTATTGTGAAAAATGAATGATGAAACCAAAAAAAAAACTGGTTAAGAACAAAATGATGAAACCAAATAGAAAAAAAAAAAACCAAAACTAGATGAAACCTAAATAGGTTTCATCATTTTTCAAAACTAGATGAAACCTCAATTAGGTTAAGTTTATCATTTAAAGAGCTTCGACAACACTAAACTATGTCATTCCATGATCATCAAACATATAAAAAAATCAACAATTTCAATGATGAAACCAAGCAAAAAAAAAGCCAGATGTTGGTCATTAACTAGTATCTCAAAGCAAAAATAAGAACAAAATGATGAAACCAAATAGAAAAAAAAATTAAGAACAAAATGGAAAAAAATGAAACCAAACCAAAACTAGATGAAACCTAATTAGGTTTCATCATTTTTCTACATATTGTAGCTGCTCAAACTAGGCAGGTCATGTTCCTAATGTAAACTGAGCAAAAACATCAATATAATCAGAGTTTAAGTTTAAGTCTTGCTCCACCAACACTAGTAAAGAGCTAGGAGCTCTGTATGAGCAACACTAAAACTATGCTCATGCATCTCCATGATCATCAAACATATCAAAAAATCAACAATTTCAAATTTCAGCTTTGACTTATCTGGTTTAGCACGTTGAAGCATGAAAAAAAAATAGCCAGATGTTGGTCATTAACTGCCTTTAGAAGTAGTAATTTAATAAGTATCTCAAAGGAAATCATTCCACATGAAAAATAAAGGCTGGATGTTCAAAAACAAGAGCATTCCATGCTGTTCTCACTATGTTAGGCCCTTTAATATCTTGCACAGATCATTGATTACCATGAGGAGTAACCAACCAAAATTCGAAATGGTACAGAGATACAATGAATGCCCGATAATAACTTATAAACATGTCAAAGATTTCTCTATACTACAAAGATATATGGTTCTATGCTGAAGCTTAAGATGTGAAGTGACATTCAACAACACATATTATATGAAATACATAGAAGAAGACGGGAGCCCATGAACAATATAAGGAACCAGTGGTAAATAACTGGACAGAATGAATAAAATCCCGATAATAACTTATAAACAGGTCAAAGATTGCTCTATAAACTACAAAGATATATGGTTCGATGCTGAAGCTTAAGATGTGAAGTGACATTCAACAACACATATTATATGAAATACATAGAAGAAGACGGGAGCCCATGAACAATATAAGGAACCAGTGGTAAATGAATTCTAACAGATTAACCGAAGAGTTCTTACCTGTGCGTTAATGGTGGTACCGGATATATGAGGAGTCATTGCTTGGTTAGGCATGTATCTCCATGGATGATCCTTTGGGGATGGCTGTGGGTACCATACATCCCCACTATATCCTAAACCATCGATTATCAAATTGAATCAGTTAATAACAAGACTGGGATACATGATGTTCGACAGCATGAGCTAAACGTGAGAAGGAAAAATGTATGTGTTACCAGCAATATGTCCACTTGAGCAAGCATCAACAACTGCTTGAGCATCCATGATAGCACCTCGTGCATTGCTCACAATTAGAACTCCCTTCTTCAGCTTTGCAATCTTTTCTTTGTCAAACATTCCTCTACAATACCCATATCAACACCATCATTTGTATGTATATGTTGAACAACAAAGGCAAGAAAGTGGATACATCAATTGAAAAATCATACCCGTACGTTATTGGTTTTGATTTAGTAGCCTAAAAGAGGCTGTGTATCAGGAATATGGCAAGAGAAACTGAATTTAAACTTGAAATAGGAAAAACTTCTTAACTAGTTCTTACTTTGTTTTCTCTGTCAGAGGCATGTTGATGACAATTATGTCACATTTAGGGAGTATCGCATCCATGTCATCCTCGAACGTCGCACCAATTTCAGATTCTAATTTTGGATCCATCTTTAGGCGATCGTGATACAGGAGGTTGCAGTTGAATGGCTTCCACCTTTGTAGTAATAGCTTGCCAATTCTTCCTGCTCTAACTATACCCACCGTTTTTCCCTCAAAATCGTAGGCTCTGTGGGCAATTGCTGCGACATTCCAATCTCCATTAACCACCTGATGATAACCAGGAATGAAGTTTCGAACGAGAATTAATATTCTCATGAGCTCATCTTCAGCTACCGAGACCACATTACTTCCAGTGACGATCAACACCCAACTCCAATTTCTCAATTCCTAACTCAAACAACGATCCACAAAGAAAACCCTAGTTCTCGTTTCATAACAGCACCCATAACTTCTCCTTCCCGAGCTCAATCAACACATCAATTCTAAATTACAAAAACCCTAACTTCATGTTTCTCATCAATCCAGCGTTTCTTCATCCCGTGCTTAATAACCACAAAATCATCACCATCTTCTACTTAATAAGCTCTCCCTCCTCCGAACAATAAACCTTCAAATAAAAGAAACCCTAATTTACCTTTTTCTTCATCTTCTTGTGTCTGTATACCACTCAAATTGAAGTAGTAATCAAATTAGGGAACTGAATTTCCCTTGAAAGAGAATTTAGATCTGGTTGCGGCGGTGGTGATGGTGGTAGTGGTGCGACGAGCAGTTGGGGGTGGTGATGTTTACGGTGGTGGAAATGGTGATGATGGTGGTGGGAGAAGGAGACGAAGTAAGAAAAAATGAAATCAGAGAAGAATAATAATATAAGAAAAGTTAGCCAAAAGGGCACCTTTGGCATTTTTTTAAGTAACAAAAACTAAATTTTTTTATTATTATTTGGCTTGGGGTTTTTGTCCCAGTTTTAGTTGAAATGGTTTTTATTTGGTAGAAATAATATGACCGGTTTTTTCTTATCACTAGTTTGTTCACCTAGGGGTTTTGTCACTAGTTTTGTTCTTATACTAAATACTTTATTAATTTCTTAATTTAAATGTGTTTCATTAAATAAAAAATAATTTTTTTAATAAAGAAACATAATAACTTTTAAGATTCTTTTCAACACATTACATTTTTCTAAATATATATTTTTGTTAAATAAATAATAAATTTATTAATAATCATATCAATAGAAATTAGGGATGAGATGACCAGGGTGGTGTTTGAGAGTGGTGATACATGGAGCCGGTGACGATAGGGATGGTGGTGGAAAAGATAATGGTAATGAGTGGTTGTGGTGGTGGTAGTGCAGGTTCAGTATGGTAGTGGGAAAATGTTTATTTTATGTCGTTAGGGCACAAATAACAATATTGCGAAAGTTGTGGTTGATTGAACGATGGTAGGGTGATGGATCTACCATTAGGATAGTAAAGGTTTTCAGCTGGTCCCACTACATGTTTCACTCGGTGGTTTCTTCAAAACAGATATTTCGGTCAACCTAGCAATTCTCCATAAAAAAACATGATAATTAAAAAACATGGAAAACAATTGTTATTAGTTTATGTAGAGCCAACACAAAACTGAAGAGAATTAAAATTGAAATAATCTTTTAAACATACGATGGTAGGGTGATGGATCTACCATTAGGATAGTAAAGGTTTTCAGTTGGTCCCACTACATGTTTCAATCGGTGATTTCTTCAAAACAGATATTTCGGTCAACCTAGCAATTCTCCATTAAAAAAATGATAATTAAAAAACATGGAAAACAATTTTTATTAGTTTATATAGAGCTAACAAAAAACTGAAAAGAATTAAAATTGAAATAATCTTTTTAACATATTATGGACAATTGTCATTTTTATTCGTGCAAAACTAAAGTTGTAATTGTTTCTCATAACTGATGGTTGCAATTTGGATTAAAATTTATCTAAAGGATAAAATATAATTACTATATTACTCATTTTTTATTTGTTTTTCATAATAAATATTCCATTAATTTGCCATAGTAGACGTTGCATCATAAAAATTATTTTATTAACTAATATTTTTATTAAATAATGATACTAAATATAATTTTATTAACTACATAAATTGGCTAACATATATTAAGTGGACCACAATGGTGGTGGCAGTGGTGTAAAGACAAAAACGTAGTGGTGTGGTTGGAAATGGTGATGGAAGCTGTTTTAGTAACAACAACAATCTAGATGGTGTTTTTGTAATCGTAAGTATTGGTGAGCATTGGTGGTCAGTGAGTAATTTCACATTGTATCACTTATTTCTTAATAAATGGCTGGACATTATTTTTGTTCAATAATGATGGATAACAAAGTCTATTGTCATTAGGTCAAGTGGTTAACCATTTGACTTCTAGTTATATTTTTATGCAGCGAATAGCCTCACATTTAGAAGATCAATGTTGTAGATTGTCTGATAGTTTTGAAGAATTGGAGATATATATCTTTTCTGAGTCGAATGGGTTTCCATCTGAAATGGCTCAACGTTTTATAATATAGTGGCTTAGATAAATGAATTAGTATTTATTTGTGTTATTCAGATACTAAGAACATGTGATGTATTACGTACTGTAGAGTCCATTATGAGTTATAATCTTTTTGGACCATATTTAAAGGGGACAAAATCAACAAGGATCTGGACATTGTTAATACGTATACAATTATCTATGGGACGAATGAGTTCGAGTGATGTAATTTTGTTTTAACCTACTGTTTATAGGTGAAAATGGTTTCTGTTGATTTCGGTAATTGCGAGTGTGCAAGTGAGAAACAATTTAAACCTTAAACAATGTACTGCAAGGGAGTACTTTAGATTCGAGAGATCTGTAGAAGTCTGGCCTAAACAAAGAAATGGCCGTTCCAGACTTGCTTCGGTCACAAAGTGGAGGAGAATGGGTTGGTTTTGGGGAGGGAAGCAAGGAAAGTGGTGAGACCAAAATAGTTGATTATGGAAGAGTAGTTGGGTTATGATGACTTGTTATCAGAAAAGTAAGAGAGCTCACGAGGTGATCTAGCAAGTAAGTATTTCTGAGTGTTGTATCTCCCGTATGAACTCGTTGTTCAATGGAAATAGGTAAAACCTATTTATACAAGTCGGAGTAAAAACGTACCCTGAGATCATTAAGGAGTGGGGAAGTAAATGATAGTTGGTGGTAACCGTATGCATGGAATTGATGTTCCTTAAAGTGGTTAACGCATGAAACTGCTAACGTTATGGAATTGATGTCCCATAAAATTATTAACACATGTGCTTTATGTCCCATGAATGTTTCACACATAACTTCCGGTATTTACTAACCGCCTCACCCTTATGACACTTCCTTATGACGGGCGTAGTGTACGCCGCACGTTGTAAACCGCCAAACCAATACCCAAAGAGTATCCCCCAGTTTGTGTTGATGTCTCGAATGTTTTTGGAAAACATGTAGCACGTTGTTGTGGCTTGGCAAGTCAATCTCGCGAAACTTGCTAGCCTGGTGACCTTCAATGGTCGAGATTTTGCATCTTGAGAGGATGGGCAACCGTTGATCGTTTCACGCCTTCCTTTTGGTAGCCGCGTAGTGAGGGCCAGCGTGGTGGCGCGACTAGGTTGGAATACCGTTGGCATGTCAAGGTTTGGCGTGGCCAAACTTAGGTTTTCTGTCCAAAGGTTACCATGTGTCATCTAGTGACCTTGGATGGCTAGGATTTTCTCCTGGTATTGAAGGGAAACCGTTGATTTTTGCACGCCTTCGTTTTGGTGGCCGCGTAGGCAAGGCCAACAGGGTGGTGATAGGTGTTGTAAAACACCTAATTTTATATCTAGTATTTATGCTTTCTTTAGTATAATCCTTTTAAATTGCACTCTTATGTTGATTTTGAGTTTAATAGGTGCAATGGAGTCATTTGGAGCGAAAAGAGAGAAATCTTCATCTCACGAGCGAAGGATATGCGGAGTCTATCTATGGAAAAGGGGTGTCCAGCTGAGATAGTTTGCTAAAGTGGATGCTTTATCAATTCTCTAGGTGCTTATAGCACTTCTCATCATTACCAGACCATAATTTTAAGAGAAATGTTTCTCTTTATTTCCAAGCTTCACCTGAAATCGGGAGTAGACAGAAACTAGATGGCGGCTTCATTGTTGAAGGAAAGGGAGAGATTCAGAGAGACTAGGAATCGAGAGATTGCCGTAAGAGGTTTCAATGGAGAGAATAACATAGAGATGAAGATTGTTGAAGCAGTATAGAGCTACAGAAGAAGTTAGGGTTTGAGGAATGAACATATGACCATGCATTTGAGATCGATTGAGGTGAAGGAACTGAAGTTGTTGATCGAAATCAGTGGAAGTAATGGAGTTTTTGGGATTATCACCAATGGTAGGTTCAATTTGTGAAGATGAACAGGATTGGGAAGAAATTGAGGTTCAAGCTCAGATTCAGATTTGGGTTCAGGGACGAGATAGAACTAATTTTTTGATTTTGAAGAGTGAGGATATAAATGAAGTGATGGAGGAGATTAGGGGGTCATTTAAGGGATTGTGATGAATTATAAGATGTGTCTAGTTGGAAGTATCACAGAGAAGTTAGGGTTTTGAACCTGCTGTTGAAACTGGAACTCGAATTGCAGTCGAGAGTGAGATTGAGATAAACTGTTGTTGGAGTAATTTGAGATGCAATCGATGATTCTAGAGCAGGAGCTGCTGATACTGATGAAGCAAAGAAGAAGGTGGATTTGTCACTTCCATGATTTAGTAGGTGGGGTTCTGTTTGAATTCGATTGAGGAAGAGACTAATGGTTGTTTAAGGGTATTGGTGGTTTTGAAGCTATAACAACTGAGAAGTTAGATGAATACTTAGGAGGGTTGCAGTTGAAGTTAGTGATTGGGATCATGGTGGTTTTACAACAACAGATATAGGGAATGAGCCGCTGTAATTGAATGTGTTTGAGTCTGAGAACATATGGTGGTGATCAAGAATGGTTAAGATCTCATCCTTGAGCTGAGAAGATATAGACAAGAGATTGGATGTTATTGCAGTGGTGATTCACAGAAACTGGTGCTGCTTAAAGGAATTAAGATGCAGAGATTATGAGATGGAAATGGTCACTGCTGTTGATGAACTGGTGTTGAATCAACGGCAGGAGATGGAGCAACATGGCACATTTGCACATAAACTGAAGCGAGAATTGAGCTCATAAATAGCTGGGATCTGGTGGCCTGAAGTGAGTATTGGTTTGAATTGCAGAGATAGTAGTGCAGGTGATGTGTGTTGTTTGAGTAGAATGCAAGAGGAAGCGCAACTGGGTCTCTGGATTTTGTGTTACGGGTTCTGTGAATGGAGGAATGAACTTCTTAGATGTATATTTAGGATATTAAGATTTTAATGATACTGGTGGATACTGCAATGAAGGTGAATTGGTTAGGGTGAATCGAAATGCAGATGGAGATGGAGAAGATGCTTAGAGCTGCAGCTGAAATTACAAGTTCAACTGGTTCTGGTAGATGTCATTGGTACTGTTGGAGCTAAGCCGTGTTGCAATGGGTCTGTGGTGTTGGATGGTTGAAACAAGGTTTGCTACTATACAGGGATAATGAGATTGATGGAGATCACAACAAACTGAGATTACAGGGTATATGCAAATGGAATCTGTTGGAAGTGGTGGACAAGCTGGTTCTTGAATTGATGATGGTGCTGTGTTAATGGTTGCGATTTTGACACTGATATGAGTTTTATGTGTTTACAATATTTAAGTTGAAGCTACAGGGATAATACAAGGTAGAAAAACTGTGCGAAAACGCAGGCAGAATGGTCAGCTGGTAGTACTAGTTCCTATTGCTGGATTTGTGAACCGAAAGTGGGGATCGTAAAGATTCAATGAATCATGAAGGGGGTATGTGTTGGATACAAGAGCTGGCGGACGGATATATAAGCTACATAGCACGCCTTTTGGCACGTTTTCGCAAGAATTCGATAATTGGTTTAGATGGTTTATATGTGATGTATGGCTCTAAAGTGCAAGTGTATGAACTGCAGAGAAGGATAGTGAGTTGATGGGAGTTATGGTAGTCAGAGATAGTTTTTCCGATGACCGGATTCCGAAGACGGTGACCGGAAACCGGCGATGACATCAGCAATCCGGCGACCAGTTTTGGACCCAAAAATTCCAGAGACATATTTCTCCCACATGGGCTTGGTGGACTAGTAGATGGATGTGGACTTGAAGATTATGAAGACTTAACCTAATTTTGGGAAAGTATCCTTTTGGGAGAAAAGCATATAAATAGAAAAGTCTTCTTCTAAATCGGGGGAGATCTCCATTAGGGAGAGCTGCTGCTACTTTTGTTTTCTAGGGTTTAGAACATGCTGCTTTCTTCTATGCATTTTGTTATGAACTCCATGAATATGAACTGAGTTTTCTTATTGGTTAAAGATGTAGTTGGATTTTGAAAACAAGTTTTGATCTTTATGAGTTAGTTTTCTCTCAAAACCATCGTTCACTTTCCACTGCGTATAATAATTGTATGATTGATGTATTGCAATATGATTGAATGTTTGTTTAGTTGAGTTTAGAATTAATTGAACATACATCCATATCTATAGCTATTTTAGGGTTCATCATCGAGCGATAACCTTGAATACGAGTATCATGATATGATTATAGTTTGTAGCGATACATCCTTGTAATCATATGTAGAAATTGACCTTTTTCCGAATTGTCATGTGCAATGTATGATAGTTGCATTGATTAGCCTATTTCTAAAACTTAATGCTCCTACGAATTGAACTTAATTAGCGCAAGGCGTTAGGTTATTCTTTAGGTAGAATTCACATACGCAGCCCTAATGTGTGTGTTGATAAATTTAGGAAATTTACGGAGTATTCTTGCAATAAGGTATTCTAGGGCTTTTGATGATAGCGAGATTAAATACGAATTCTATTCATACATTCAAATACTTTTTTACAATTGAAGATGAAATCTTTACCCAATATTCTCACTACCTTGATTTGTTTGTTTATTTCTTTGTTTGCTTTTATTTTATTTTTACTTTATAAAAATCAGAAAAACCCCCATTCGTATTTATAGGAAACCGAAAATATATTGACAACCTAGTCCTCTCTGTGGGAACGATCCTTTCTTTCCCTTGCTATATTTATATTTTGAGTAGTAAGAAAGTGTAATTTATTTTTGATGCCCACGACATCGATCAAATTTTGGCGCCGCTGCCGGGGAGGCAGCGGTTGTCACTTGTTTTTGGTTTCTTGTTTTTGGTTTATTTTTCTTTTAGTTTTTGTTTTATTTTCTGGTTTTTAACCTTGGTTTGAGAACTCTGGTTTCAGGTAAAATTCTATGGACGGAGCATATTGGAACAACGGGTACGGTTATCAACGTCAACAAAATTATGACAACTATCACCCTTGCGGGGAATACAATCAAAACCAATCCTTTGTTTATGGTCAATACTCCACGTACCCTTTTAGTTACTCTCATACATTCCAACCTTCTTATGGTGGGTATGTAAGTGAGCAACCACAAGGAGGGGAGAATAGTTGTGCTTCTATTCATATTTCTTCTAGTTTGGTAGATGAGATGCAATAATTTATGGTCAGCATGGAGTTAGTTTGTAGACAACCAAGCATGGAACTAATTTCATCGACCAAATCTGCTCATAGTATGTTTGTTCCAATTTATGATCGTAGTTATGATCATTCACCCTTTCAAAGGGGAGATAATTGGCCTAGCAATACTGAAGTAAGTAATTCTACTTTTTCCTTGTCGAATGAGCTTTACCAACAAATGGAACACTACTTTCAAAATTTGGATGGATCACTTCAAGAGATTCAATATGGTGTTTCCATTTTAAGACAATGCATTGAAGAATACAAAGAGGACATGCAAAATTCTGCGAAAGACCAATCTTTGGGAAGTGGTAGCCAATATTATGTTAACTATGATAGTGATGATGATTATGAAAGTACATCGCTTGAACCAATTTATGGTGACATCCCTGAGGAGTGTACAATGGAGACTTTTTACGATCAAGATGAAGTCGAAAAGGAATATGATGACACTAGTGTAGCTTACTCGAGCATTGATCTTTATAACGATCAAGAACCTATTCAAAAGGTAGAGCTCGAGGATGATGCAATGATTGTTCTAAAAAAATTCCTTATGGTGAGACTTGAATCCACAGTAGAGTATGTGCCTTACAACAAAGAGGAGTATGTTGAGAATGAAAGCATTAAGACCAATATTGTGGAAGACCCAATTGATCTTGCAAAGGATTGTAATGAAGATGTTGATGCCGAGATTTTGGTTAAGGCAGAAACGGACGAAGAATGGTTGCAAGGTTTGATAGAGGACCATGATATACAAGAGGTGAGTAATTAACTTGAGTTTTTCAAGGATGAAGAGGATTTCGTGCTACAAGATATTGTGCAAGGTTTATCTAACCCTTTGCATATTGATTCTTCTCCTTTACCTCTAATTGGTTTGAATGTATGTGATTCAAAAACATTATTAGATGACTTTGTTTCTCGATATCCGCCATTAGAAACATTAGATTCTACTATGCAGGTTTGTGAACAAGACACCGTGGAAGTACCCGACTCATATATTCTTTATGCACTTTCAAGTGTGGACAAGAATAACTGTGGGGGAAACTCTTATCGGTTAATACCTTCAATTATGTTTTCTTATACTAATATTTGTGTGAAGCTAGTGTTTGCAAAACAGGTTCTATGGTAGGATCCCCAACTTTTCAGATTATTGGTGTATGGGGAATTCATCTTTCAATTTGGGCTGACGACTTTAAACCAAGCGCTAAATGGGAGGCAACCCACTGGTTTTGTGTATCTATCTCTATCTTTTTATTTTTTTCAAGGCTTTTATCTTTATTATATTATTTTGGGTATTTGCATATCAAAACTCCAACTTTTGGAGATTTTTGAACAATTTAGAATAAACACTAGCCTTTCTAAGTAGATGGAATTTTTTCTTAACGATGAGGTGTATATATTGGCTGAGTTGGGATTCGATGCCAACTAAATAACTTGTTTAGTGTTTATTCTCTATTGTTCAGAAATAGCTATGAGTTGGAGTATCCGTTTTTTTTTATCATGAATTTTATTTTTCTTATTGTGTATATATATCACATTATGAATTTCCCACCTTGAACTTTACTTTGAATGACTAAATTTTATATTGAGGACAATGTAAAGTTTAAGTGTGGGGGAGTGTTCTCATATAGAGTTTTTAACCTTGTTAATTTTCCCTTGTGTTCATAAAAAAAAATAGGCTTTATACACTCCGAAACCTAGAAACATGTGCCTTTAGGATGACACTATCAATCTAAATGGATGGAACCATCTTGACATAATTATTCAAGTGTTAGAAATAAAATGATAGTTGTTACCATATCTCGGAATGTCACCATATCACGTTCTATTTTTATTTTTTCATAGTTATCTATTGTTCTCTAATTGATTTGGTGGGTCTCTAAACATCGAATTGTTATTACTGCTAGGATGAAATAGAGTGATTGAGTTGCTAAAAAAAAATAAAAAATAAAAGACCGACCAATTAGACCAATCGGAATAAAAATGACACTTGGATAGCAATATGTGTGTGTTCTCCCTGTATCCGTCGCCTAAAATAGCGTGAAATGCAGGATCCAAGGGAACTATCATGTAATTTGATGACAAGAATCATGCGCTTGGATCCAAAAGATCCAATCATGGCACGCTTTTGGGCACGTTTTCGCAAAAATTCGATAATTGGTTTAGATGGTTTATATGTGATGTATGTCTCTGAAGTGTGAGTGTATGAACTGCAGAAAAGGATAGTGAGTTTCTGGGAGTTATGGTAGTCAGATGTAGCCTCAGGTGGTCGGAGATAGTTTTTTCGATGACCGGATTCCGAAGACGGTGACCGGAAATCGGCGATGACATCAGTAATCCGACGACCAGTTTTGGACCCAAAAATTCCAGAGACATATTTCTCCCACATGGGATTGGTGGACTAGTAGATGGACGTGGACTTGAAGATTATGAAGACTTAACCTAATTTTGGGAAAGTATCCTTTTGGGAGAAAAGCATATAAATAGAAAAGTCTTCTTCTAAATCGGGGGAGATCTCCATTAGGGAGAGCTGCTGCTACTTTTGTTTTCTAGGGTTTAGAACATGCTGCTTTCTTCTATGCATTTTGTTATGAACTCCATGAATATGAACTAAGTTTTCTTATTGGTTAAAGATGTAGTTGGATTTTGAAAACAAGTTTTGATCTTTATGAGTTAGTTTTCTCTCAAAACCATCGTTCAGTTTCTCTCACGTATAATAATTGTATGATTGATGTATTGCAATATGATTGAATGTTTGTTTAGTTGAGTTTAGAATTAATTGAACATACATCCATATCTATAGCTATTTTAGGGTTCATCATCGAGCGATAACCTTGAATACGAGTATCATGATATGATTATAGTTTGTAGCGATACATCCTTGTAATCATATGTAGAAATTGACCTTTTTCCGAATTGTCATGTGCAATGTATGATAGTTGCATTGATTAGCCTATTTCTAAAACTAAATGCTCCTAGGAATTGAACTTAATTAGCGCAAGGTGTTAGGTTATTCTTTAGGTAGAATTCACATACGCAGCTCTAATGTGTGTGTTGATAAATTTAGGAAATTTACGAAGTATTCTTGCAATAAGGTATTCTAGGGCTTTTGATGATAAGCGAGATTAAATACGAATTCTATTCATACATTCAAATACTTTTTTACAATTGAAGATGAAATCTTTACCCAATATTCTCACTACCTTGATTTGTTTGTTTATTTCTTTGTTTGCTTTTATTTTATTTTTACTTTATAAAAATCAGAAAAACCCCCATTTGTATTTATAGGAAACCGAAAATATATTGACAACCTAGTCCTCTCTGTGGGAACGATCCTTTCTTTCCCTTGCTATATTTATATTTTGAGTAGTAAGAAAGTGTAATTTATTTTTGATGCCTACGACATCGATCAAATTTTGGCGCCATTAGGGAGGCAGCGGTTGTCACTTGTTTTTGGTTTATTTTTCTTTTAGTTTTTGTTTTATTTTCTGGTTTTTAACCTTGGTTTGAGAACTCTGGTTTCGGTAAAATTCTATGGACGGAGCATATTGGAACAACGGATACGGTTATCAACGTCAACAAAATTATGACAACTATCACCCTTATGGGAATACAATCAAAACCAATCCTTTGTTTATGGTCAATACTCCAGTACCCTTTTAGTTACTCTCATACATTCCAACCTTCTTATGGTGGGTATGTAAGTGAGCAACCACAAGGAGGGGAGAATAGTTGTGATTCTATTCATATTTCTTATAGTTTGGTAGATGAGATGCAATAATTTATGGTCAGCATGGAGTTAGTTTGTAGACAACCAAGCGTGGAACTAATTTCATCGACCAAATCTTCTCATAGTATGTTTGGCCCAATTTATGATCGTAGTTATGATCATTCACCCTTTCAAAGGGGAGATAATTGGCCTAGCAATACTGAAGTAAGTAATTCTACTTTTTCCTTGTCGAATGAGCTTTACCAACAAATGGAACACTATTTTAAAAATTTGGATGGATCACTTCAAGAGATTCAATAAGGTGTTTCCATTTTAAGACAATGCATTGAAGAATACAAAGAGGACATGCAAAATTCTGCGAAAGACCAATCTTTGGGAAGTGGTAGCCAATATTATGTTAACTATGATAGTGATGATGATTATGAAAGTACATCGCTTGAACCAATTTATGGTGACATCCTGAGGAGTGTACAATGGAGACTTTTTACGATCAAGATGAAGTCGAAAAGGAATATGATGACACTAGTGTAGCTTACTCGAGCATTGATCTTTATAACGATCAAGAACCTATTCAAAAGGTAGAGCTCGAGGATGATGCAATGATTGTTCTAAAAAATTCCTTATGGTGAGACTTGAATCCACAGGTAGAGTATGTGCCTTACAACAAAGAGGAGTATGTTGAGAATGAAAGCATTAAGACCAATATTGTGGAAGACCCAATTGATCTTGCAAAGGATTGTAATGAAGATGTTGATGCCGAGATTTTGGTTAAGGCAGAAACGGACGAAGAATGGTTGCAAGGTTTGATAGAGGACCATGATATACAAGAGGTGAGTAATTAACTTGAGTTTTTCAAGGATGAAGAGGATTTCGTGCTACAAGATATTGTGCAAGGTTTATCTAACCCTTTGCATATTGATTCTTCTCCTTTACCTCTAATTGGTTTGAATGTATGTGATTCAAAAACATTATTAGATGACTTTGTTTCTCGATATCCGCCATTAGAAACATTAGATTCTACTATGCGAGGTTTGTGAACAAGACACCGTGGAAGTACCCGACTCATATATTCTTTATGCACTTTCAAGTGTGGACAAGAATAACTGTGGGGGAAACTCTTATCGGTTAATACCTTCAATTATGTTTTCTTATACTAATATTTGTGTGAAGCTAGTGTTTGCAAAACAGGTTCTATGGTAGGATCCCCAACTTTTCAGATTATTGGTGTATGGGGAATTCATCTTTCAATTTGGGCTGACGACTTTAAACCAAGCGCTAAATGGGAGGCAACCCACTGGTTTTGTGTATCTATCTCTATCTTTTTATTTTTTTCAAGGCTTTTATCTTTATTATATTATTTTGGGTATTTGCATATCAAAACTCCAACTTTTGGAGATTTTTGAACAATTTAGAATAAACACTAGCCTTTCTAAGTAGATGGAATTTTTTCTTAACGATGAGGTGTATATATTGGCTGAGTTGGGATTCGATGCCAACTAAATAACTTGTTTAATGTTTATTCTCTATTGTTCAGAAATAGCTATGAGTTGGAGTATCCGTTTTTTTTATCATGAATTTTATTTTTCTTATTGTGTATATATATCACATTATGAATTTCCCACCTTGAACTTTACTTTGAATGACTAAATTTTATATTGAGGACAATGTAAAGTTTAAGTGTGGGGGAGTGTTCTCATATAGATTTTTTAACCTTGTTAATTTTCCCTTGTGTTCATAAAAAAAAAAAAGGCTTTATACACTCCGAAACCTAGAAACATGTGCCTTTAGGATGACACTATCAATCTAAATGGATGGAACCATCTTGACATAATTATTCAAGTGTTAGAAATAAAATGATAGTTGTTACCATATCTCGGAATGTCACCATATCACGTTCTATTATTATTTTTTCATAGTTATCTATTGTTCTATAATTGATTTGGTGGGTCTCTAAACATCGAATTGTTATTACTGCTAGGATGAAATAGAGTGATTGAGTTGCTAAAAAAAATAAAAAATAAAAAAATAAAAGACCGACCAATTAGACCAATCGGAATAAAAATGACACTTGGATAGCAATATGTGTGTGTTCTCCCTGTCTCCGTCGCCTAAAATAGCGTGAAATGCAGGATCCAAGGGAACTATCATGTAATTTGATGACAAGAATCATGCGCTTGGATCCAAAAGATCCAATCATGGCACGCTTTTGGGCACGATTTCGCAAAAATTCGATAATTGGTTTAGATGGTTTATATGTGATGTATGTCTCTGAAGTGTGAGTGTATGAACTGCAGAAAAGGATAGTGAGTTGCTGGGAGTTATGGTAGTCAGATGTAGCCTCAGTTTTTTTTCGATGACCGGATTCCGAAGACGGTGACCGGAAATCGGCGATGACATCAGTAATCCGACGACCAGTTTTGGACCCAAAAATTCCAGAGACATATTTCTCCCACATGGGATTGGTGGACTAGTAGATGGACGTGGACTTGAAGATTATGAAGACTTAACCTAATTTTGGGAAAGTATCCTTTTGGGAGAAAAGCATATAAATAGAAAAGTCTTCTTCTAAATCGGGGGAGATCTCCATTAGGGAGAGCTGCTGCTACTTTTGTTTTCTAGGGTTTAGAACATGCTGCTTTCTTCTATGCATTTTGTTATGAACTCCATGAATATGAACTGAGTTTTCTTATTGGTTAAAGATGTAGTTGGATTTTGAAAACAAGTTTTGATCTTTATGAGTTAGTTTTCTCTCAAAACCATCGTTCACTTTCCACTGCGTATAATAATTGTATGATTGATGTATTGCAATATGATTGAATGTTTGTTTAGTTGAGTTTAGAATTAATTGAACATACATCCATATCTATAGCTATTTTAGGGTTCATCATCGAGCGATAACCTTGAATACGAGTATCATGATATGATTATAGTTTGTAGCGATACATCCTTGTAATCATATGTAGAAATTGACCTTTTTCCGAATTGTCATGTGCAATGTATGATAGTTGCATTGATTAGCCTATTTCTAAAACTTAATGCTCCTACGAATTGAACTTAATTAGCGCAAGGCGTTAGGTTATTCTTTAGGTAGAATTCACATATACACCCTAATGTGTGTGTTGATAAATTTAGGAAATTTACGGAGTATTCTTGCAATAAGGTATTCTAGGGCTTTTGATGATAGCGAGATTAAATACGAATTCTATTCATACATTCAAATACTTTTTTACAATTGAAGATGAAATCTTTACCCAATATTCTCACTACCTTGATTTGTTTGTTTATTTCTTTGTTTGCTTTTATTTTATTTTTACTTTATAAAAATCAGAAAACCCCCCATTCGTATTTATAGGAAACCGAAAATATATTGACAACCTAGTCCTCTCTGTGGGAACGATCCTTTCTTTCCCTTGCTATATTTATATTTTGAGTAGTAAGAAAGTGTAATTTATTTTTGATGCCCACGACATCGATCAAATTTTGGCGCCGCTGCCGGGGAGGCAGCGGTTGTCACTTGTTTTTGGTTTCTTGTTTTTGGTTTATTTTTCTTTTAGTTTTTGTTTTATTTTCTGGTTTTTAACCTTGGTTTGAGAACTCTGGTTTCAGGTAAAATTCTATGGACGGAGCATATTGGAACAACGGGTACGGTTATCAACGTCAACAAAATTATGACAACTATCACCCTTGCGGGGAATACAATCAAAACCAATCCTTTGTTTATGGTCAATACTCCACGTACCCTTTTAGTTACTCTCATACATTCCAACCTTCTTATGGTGGGTATGTAAGTGAGCAACCACAAGGAGGGGAGAATAGTTGTGCTTCTATTCATATTTCTTCTAGTTTGGTAGATGAGATGCAATAATTTATGGTCAGCATGGAGTTAGTTTGTAGACAACCAAGCATGGAACTAATTTCATCGACCAAATCTGCTCATAGTATGTTTGTTCCAATTTATGATCGTAGTTATGATCATTCACCCTTTCAAAGGGGAGATAATTGGCCTAGCAATACTGAAGTAAGTAATTCTACTTTTTCCTTGTCGAATGAGCTTTACCAACAAATGGAACACTACTTTCAAAATTTGGATGGATCACTTCAAGAGATTCAATATGGTGTTTCCATTTTAAGACAATGCATTGAAGAATACAAAGAGGACATGCAAAATTCTGCGAAAGACCAATCTTTGGGAAGTGGTAGCCAATATTATGTTAACTATGATAGTGATGATGATTATGAAAGTACATCGCTTGAACCAATTTATGGTGACATCCCCGAGGAGTGTACAATGGAGACTTTTTACGATCAAGATGAAGTCGAAAAGGAATATGATGACACTAGTGTAGCTTACTCGAGCATTGATCTTTATAACGATCAAGAACCTATTCAAAAGGTAGAGCTCGAGGATGATGCAATGATTGTTCTAAAAAAATTCCTTATGGTGAGACTTGAATCCACAGTAGAGTATGTGCCTTACAACAAAGAGGAGTATGTTGAGAATGAAAGCATTAAGACCAATATTGTGGAAGACCCAATTGATCTTGCAAAGGATTGTAATGAAGATGTTGATGCCGAGATTTTGGTTAAGGCGAAACGGACGAAGAATGGTTGCAAGGTTTGATAGAGGACCATGATATACAAGAGGTGAGTAATTAACTTGAGTTTTTCAAGGATGAAGAGGATTTCGTGCTACAAGATATTGTGCAAGGTTTATCTAACCCTTTGCATATTGATTCTTCTCCTTTACCTCTAATTGGTTTGAATGTATGTGATTCAAAAACATTATTAGATGACTTTGTTTCTCGATATCCGCCATTAGAAACATTAGATTCTACTATGCAGGTTTGTGAACAAGACACCGTGGAAGTACCCGACTCATATATTCTTTATGCACTTTCAAGTGTGGACAAGAATAACTGTGGGGGAACTCTTATCGGTTAATACCTTCAATTATGTTTTCTTATACTAATATTTGTGTGAAGCTAGTGTTTGCAAAAACAGGTTCTATGGTAGGATCCCCAACTTTTCGATTATTGGTGTATGGGGAATTCATCTTTCAATTTGGGCTGACGACTTTAAACCAAGCGCTAAATGGGAGGCAACCCACTGGTTTTGTGTATCTATCTCTATCTTTTTATTTTTTTCAAGGCTTTTATCTTTATTATATTATTTTGGGTATTTGCATATCAAAACTCCAACTTTTGGAGATTTTTGAACAATTTAGAATAAACACTAGCCTTTCTAAGTAGATGGAATTTTTTCTTAACGATGAGGTGTATATATTGGCTGAGTTGGGATTCGATGCCAACTAAATAACTTGTTTAGTGTTTATTCTCTATTGTTCAGAAATAGCTATGAGTTGGAGTATCCGTTTTTTTTTTATCATGAATTTTATTTTTCTTATTGTGTATATATATCACATTATGAATTTCCCACCTTGAACTTTACTTTGAATGACTAAATTTTATATTGAGGACAATGTAAAGTTTAAGTGTGGGGGAGTGTTCTCATATAGATTTTTTAACCTTGTTAATTTTCCCTTGTGTTCATAAAAAAAAATAGGCTTTATACACTCCGAAACCTAGAAACATGTGCCTTTAGGATGACACTATCAATCTAAATGGATGGAACCATCTTGACATAATTATTCAAGTGTTAGAAATAAAATGATAGTTGTTACCATATCTCGGAATGTCACCATATCACGTTCTATTTTTATTTTTTCATAGTTATCTATTGTTCTCTAATTGATTTGGTGGGTCTCTAAACATCGAATTGTTATTACTGCTAGGATGAAATAGAGTGATTGAGTTGCTAAAAAAAAATAAAAAATAAAAGACCGACCAATTAGACCAATCGGAATAAAAATGACACTTGGATAGCAATATGTGTGTGTTCTCCCTGTATCCGTCGCCTAAAATAGCGTGAAATGCAGGATCCAAGGGAACTATCATGTAATTTGATGACAAGAATCATGCGCTTGGATCCAAAAGATCCAATCATGGCACGCTTTTGGGCACGTTTTCGCAAAAATTCGATAATTGGTTTAGATGGTTTATATGTGATGTATGTCTCTGAAGTGTGAGTGTATGAACTGCAGAAAAGGATAGTGAGTTTCTGGGAGTTATGGTAGTCGGATGTAGCCTCAGGTGGTCGGAGATAGTTTTTTCGATGACCGGATTCCGAAGACGGTGACCGGAAATCGGCGATGACATCAGTAATCCGACGACCAGTTTTGGACCCAAAAATTCCAGAGACATATTTCTCCCACATGGGATTGGTGGACTAGTAGATGGACGTGGACTTGAAGATTATGAAGACTTAACCTAATTTTGGGAAAGTATCCTTTTGGGAGAAAAGCATATAAATAGAAAAGTCTTCTTCTAAATCGGGGGAGATCTCCATTAGGGAGAGCTGCTGCTACTTTTGTTTTCTAGGGTTTAGAACATGATGCTTTCATCTATGCATTTTTTTATGAACTCCATGAATATGAACTAAGTTTTCTTATTGGTTAAAGATGTAGTTGGATTTTGAAAACAAGTTTTGATCTTTATGAGTTAGTTTTCTCTCAAAACCATCGTTCAGTTTCTACTGTGTATAATAATTGCATGATTGATGTATTGCAATATGATTGAATGTTTGTTTAGTTGAGTATAGAATTAATTGAACATACATCCATATCTATAGCTATTTTAGGGTTCATCATCGAGCGATAACCTTGAATACGAGTAGCATGATATGATTATAGTTTGCAGTGATACATCCTTGTAATCATATGTAGAAATTGACCTTTGTCCGAATTGTCATGCGCAATGTATGATAGTTGCATTGATTAGCCTATTTCTAAAACTTAATGCTCATAGGAATTGAACTTAATTAGCGCAAGGTGTTAGGTTACTCTTTAGGAAGAATTCACATACGCAGCTCTAATGTGTGTGTTGATAAATTTAGGAAATTTACGGAGTATTCTTGCAATAAGGTATTCTAGGGCTTTTGATGATAGCGAGATTAAATACGAATTCTATTCATACATTCAAATACTTGTTTACAATTGAAGATGAAATCTTTACCCAATATTCTCACTACCTTGATTTGTTTGTTTGCTTTTATTTTATTTTATTTTTACTTTATAAAAATCATAAAAACCCCCATTGGTATTTATAGGAAACCGAAAATATATTTACAACCTAGTCCTCTCTGTGGGAACGATCCTTTCTTGCCCTTGCTATATTTATATTTCGAGTAGTAAGTAAGTGTAATTTATTTTTGACGCCTACGACAGCGATCAGGTGACTCATATACGGTGTTGTTAGGCTTGGAATATGGGGCCAAGGGATCGCCCTGGGCGTGGCTAGCTTTGGCTAGGTACGATTTTGGCTTGGCATGTGGAGCCAAGGATTTTCCATGGGCGTACGGTGTGGCTAGGTCCAAGGCAAGGGCGTTTGGTTTTGCATGGTGTGACTAGCATAGCTAGGGCCAAGGTAGAGTGTGTTTGGCATGGCACGACTAGCTTGGGCTAGGTGCGGTTTTGGCTTGGCAGGGGGGCCAAGAGTTTGCCATGGGAATATGGCGTGGCTAGGGCCAAGGCAATGGCGTTTGGCTTGGCATGGTGTGACTAGCATAACTAGGGCCAAGGAAGAGCATGTTCGGCATGGCGCGGCTAGCTTGGGCTAGGTGCGTTTTTGGATGGGAATGTGGGGCCAAGGGTTTTCCATAGGCGCATGGCGTGACTATATTGGACTAGGTGCGGTTTTGGCTTGGCATGTGGGGCCAAGGGTTTGCCATAGGCGGATGGCGTGGCTAGTTTGGGCTAGGTGCGTGACCAAGCTAGGGTTTTTGGCCAAAGGTCGTTTGGTAACATTAGACGTCCAGGATTTGCTCCTGGGATTTAAGGGAAACCGTTGATTGTTGCACGCCTTCGTTTTGATAGCCGCGTAGTGAAGGCCAGTATGGTGGCGCGACATGGGGCCATGGAGAGGTGCATTTGGCATGTCGCGGTAGGTGTGGCTGGCATGATTTTTCATTGGCACGGAGGTGTTACAAGCATGGTTGGAATGCTTTGGCGAGGTTGGTGTGCTGGAATGATTTGCTATTGGCATAGAGGTACGGCTAGCATGCTTTAGCGCGGTCGGTGTGGCTGGCAAGATTTTCCATTGGCACAGAGGTGCGGCTAGCATGGTTGGCATTCTTTGGCGCGGTCGGTGTGGCTGACATGATTTTCCATTGGCACAGAGGTGCGGATATCATGGTTGGCATGCTTTTGCGTGGTCGGTGTGGCTGGCATGATTTTCCATTGTCTCTGAGGTGCGGCTAGCATGGTTGGAATGCTTTGGCGCGGTCGGTTTGGCTGACAAGATTTTCCATTGGCAGAGAGGTGTGGCTAGCATGGTTGGCATGCTTTGGTGCGGTCGGTGTGGCTTACATGATTTTCCATTGGCACATAGGTGCGGCTAGCATGGTTGGCATGCTTTGGCGCGGTCGGTGTGGCTGGCATAATTTTCCATTGGCACAGAGGTGCGGCTAGCATGGTTGGCATGATTTGGCGCGGTCGATGTGGCTGGTATGATTTTCTATTGGCACAGAGGTGCGGCTAGCATGGTTGGCATGCTTTGGCGCGGTCAGTGTGGCTGGCGTGATTTGCCATTGGCACACATGGGAAATTTGGTTTGTATTGTCTTAACCCTAATTTGGGAAAGATACCCCGGTAATTATTTAGAGACACATTAAAGGTTTCAGTAAATGTGCCTAGTAAATGCTTGATACTTTAAATGTTGTGACATCGATGTCTGCTAGGGTTTAGTGTTTTACGATTTTAACCCTAAGCTAAAAACCACCATCAACATTAAGTCCCCTGCTTATCTCAAAACATGTGCCTTGTTGCGAGGTAAGCATATGATGGTGACAGACAAGGACGGAATCGAGGTGTAAATCATTGCAAATATGGTCAGGAGAATCCGACTAACCTTTTTGAGTGGTAAAGAGAGTTTTGGTTTTCCGCGTTGGCGGCCCTGCGTAACTTGTACTTGGAATGCAGACCGTGGAGTGGTGAGATGAAAGTTACCGGCTTGGTCTGGTAGTATATCTCCAAGGCAAAAGGGGCGCGATCTTGGAAGGCAACTCAAGTGGACGTCTTAGATCGAGGGGCCAAGAGGTGGCGTGGTCTTGGTAAGGCAAACACGCATGGATGATAGGGTCGCGACAGTGGAGCAGGCGGCTTGACATAGTGTGGCCTTGGAAAGAAGAGACGTACATGGACGACTAGGCGTGGTGGGGCCGCGATAATAGAGCGAATGGCTTGGCAGGGGGGCGCGACAATGGCATGCTGGAACGTGCAAGGACGGCTAGGTATGGCGGGGCCGTGATGATGGAGCGAGGGCTTTGCCGAGGCCGTGGCAAGGTGAGGCGCGGTTTGATGAGGTGAGGCATGCATATGCGGCTTGACATGGTTATGATTTGTCTGTGTTGTCTGATTTTTTCTTATTCGACATCCATGGGGAATTCTTTCCTTATTCAAAAATATGTTTCGAGAGGTAGGTATCATCCGCAATCCTTTCATTTGGTAGCTTTGCGCAAATATCTATATGATTGGGTGTCTTCAAGGCTAGGCTTTGGAACGCGATGCGGAGCTGCTAGCATGGACTTGGTATGAAGGGGACCCATTAGCACTAACGGGCATGGAACGGGTGCGGTCCGCTCTGTAAAGCGCTTGGCAAGGAATGACGCTGGTAAGGGAAGTGCTTGCAAGGGAAGCGCTTGCGATTTAGGGTTTGACACACCGAAACCCTAATTAGTTCCCTTTACTAGAATCGATGTAGAATCCGCGTACGGGCTCGGATTTTGATGGTCCGCCCTTTTATCGCACACGAAACATAATTCCGTATCTCCCTACATGGGAATATTTAGGTTTTGAGATCGCTTGGGAGGTGAATATGGCCCGACAGTGAAAATCAGGAAGAAGTTAGGAGGGATGTTGCAGGCCCGGGGTGGCATAGTCGCGCGCCAGTCACCTATTCCCGTTCATGGAGCAAATATTAATTCTGTTCAAGCTCTAAAAACTCTGTCCGCATGAAAAGACGTATCGAACCTCTTCTATTTTTCTGTTGTTCGTCTGGATCCATGTTTTCGTCTGCAATGTCTCTCCAGTGGATTCCAAAAATTTATCAAAACTCCGTTGTATTCTTAGGACATATGGATGAAATGTAAGCTCGGAAACGATCACGTCAGGGATAATCTTGGAGATTGTGGTTGCGTCGTTGGTCCATCCTCGTCCTTAGGTTGTTCAATGGACCTTATGATCGTGATGATGATGTGTTGTGAATACTTGCATGGTCGAAAACTTCTGGCACCCCGGGATGAAATAGGGAGACGTTCCATTTCCGATGCGCTGCTATCAAGTCTTCTGGGACTTTGTTCCAAGTTCCATCCTTCAAACCATCTTCTGAATCTTGGACTATCATACAGAATGGGATGCGGTGAGAAGTCCCCGGTTATACTTCGGTTTGATATGATGACATGGATGAATATGTGAATGTAACCTTCTGGAGTGCTTTTGGAGTCTTCGGTGCACATGTACGGCTTCATGTTGAGAAATTCCCATGGCTCGTAAAACCTCGACAGTGATGATATTGAGATCACTAATAACCTGGTTGAGGGGGTGATATCGTCTCATGATGGTAGTCCCCATGCGTAACCTACTTTCATTATATTGCCTTGAATCCCCGTCCACGGGATTTTATATAAGCCTAACGTACTCTTCTGTATATAATAATGGGATTCTCAGAAATTACATGATGAAATATTCTGGATAATGTAGGATTGGGATCCTCCGCGGCCTCGTAAAGTGTTGAAGGCGTCTTCTAGACAGAGAGGTGATGATATTCTTGCGCTGCACCCTTGAATAGTAGATGACCTTGTTGTGGCTATGGCCTTTTTTTGGTTAGCTATGTCTTCTGAGATTTGACAGTAAATGGATTCCATGTATACCCTCAGTCCCCAAGTATGGTTTACATGTTTCTATCTTATATGGTTAGTGGGTTGACCATGATAAAGACATTACCATCATGCGTTCGTACTACTGATTTTGTTACTTCTTCCACGTGGAACTCAGAACATGGAGGAGTATGGGTTACCTTTGTAATAATTGTTACTGTGGTGAAGCTCTGGCTGGTATCAACAAATGAACAACAACAGTTCTTGGTAGCATATGTAACCATAAGAGACTATATTGTCGCGGTAACAAAGTAGGTTGGCTAGAATTGTATGGGCACCCATAGAAGTAAAAGGATTGGCTGGATGTGTAAGCGAGCAAAACTGTCCATGGTCACGAGTTTTGGCGGGATGGACCAAAGGGTGGCCATAACTACGAATATTAGATGGATGTGATCATGATCCTCGACATGGGGAGTGTGGCGGCACGACCCTTTGTAAGAAGGAGTGGTGTTGAAGCGAACGTTGAAGCGGAGCCACTTCTGAAGGGAACGTTGAAACGACACCTTGCAACTCTCATAGCCTTGACGGTTACCATGTTGAAGTCGGAGGCCGCATCACGTTCTGTCAAACTCGACATCCCTCAAGAGAACAGAGGTTAGGAGTCCCCAGTTCCATCTATCGATCGTGCCTTCTAGGAGAGTTTGGGGATTGGGAACGTCTTCCCTGGATGGAAACGCCTTCTTTCCTGTTGTAGTGCAGTTGAGGAATGAAAATATGTCTTGACGCTACACCTTGGAGAAATATAGAATGTCACATAACTGTTTCATCATAGATTGTACGAATTTGTGGGCGAGGTTCCCATCGTGCGGGTCCTGATGGGAGAAGGGTCTCCGTGAACTCATAGGGTTGTTGATTTCCTTTGCTTTCTATTTTTAAGAAGTCTTTCCTGATCTTTACGTGTGATGAAATTGGATTGCTGATCCCCTTCTACTGGGTATTCAAGAGCAACGCGAGCCTCTTCATATAAAAACGCACGTCCTGCTGAAGTGCTTGTTGTCTTTTCATCAAATCAACAGTGGTAAAAGGAGGTCGGCTTCTCCCGGATCTTTCAGTATCTTTCCCTGATGGTGGAGAAGCATTTCTGGTGACGGTTGGAGCTATCATGCTTGAAGAAACGTTGGGGTGGCGGAAGTGGCTCTGGTTCTGGTGATCGTAAGTGTATCGTGCAGAGATGGCACGGTTCTGATCATGGAGTGCTAGAGCCATGGCGCTGTTTCGAAGGGTGAGGATGGCGCTACTTTGGATAGTAGTGGAGCGGAGAAGATAGCGCTGGAAGGGCACAAGATGTTAGAGCTGGAAGAATGCAAGATATTAGCGCAGGGTGTGGTATTGTGGCTGGCATGCGCGTGTGGCATGTGTGCCTGGCATGCACGTCTGGTAAGTGCATCTGGTAAGCTTGTCTGGTAATCGCGTCGAGTAAGCGCGTCTGGTAAGCGCTTTTGGCTTGCACGTATGGCATTAGATTTGGTATGGCGCGGACTGTTGACTGGGCATGGCACAGAATGTTGTCTTGGCACAACGCTATCTTGGCACGACGCTGGCTTGGCATGGCGCAAACTTGTTCTTACGGGCCCAGTTTCCTCTCGTATCTTTGTTATCACGTCCTGATATTAGCGGTAGCGCGATAGTGATAAAGTGGGAAAGCATATTCCATTTATGAACTCCATCATTTCTCTTTAATTTTTTTTTCTTGTTTTCTTGTGTTGGTGTAAACCATAACCATAAGTATGCCTTCCATAATTTTGTAGAAACATTTTTCTTCTGAACTGGTGTAAACACTAGCCATGGGTATGCCATTCATAAACTTGTGGAAATACTTCATCATAAGTAATTCTTCGAATGTTACCATAGTAACGTCTGCTAATGGTGACAAGTAATCATTGTTGTGCAAATTAGGCACGTACTGGTAGGTGTCTGTTTTTTTTTTGAATGGCAAACAAAACGCATGGTTTATGGTTTTTGATTTTCTAGTTTTCTTGGGTTGATAGATAAATGCTACCTTGACGGTTTTGGATTATATTTTATTTTTTTGAATGAAATGTTTATAATTGAATTGCCTTTGGATATGAATGAAAGTGACGCAGACATCCTAGGAAAACCATGGAAGTGTGTGTTGGTAGGTGACATGGGATGAAACATGGCTATAGGTTTTATCAGAACTTGAAAAAGCAAACCACGTATTTTTGGCTAGATAAGACTTACTCGGTTTCTCAGGTCTTCTGATGAGAATAAACTTTCTGGGTGTAGTACCAGGTTTTTTTTTTTGAGAAACATGGTCATGGGAAGTCCCCAGTCTTCCGAGTCATTGCTGAGTTATCTGATAACTGCGCCATTAATCCCTAGGTGGATCATTTTGTTTCTAGCCTCTGAGAAGTCCCCAGTCATCCCTTATCTTGTCATGACTGATAATCGAGCCGTTGAGTAACTGAGTCGGAGTGGATCGCCTTCCTCTACCATCTTGACGTCTGGGTCGAAGAATGAGATCGCTGGTTGAAAATTGACATTGTAACCAAAAGATCGAACCTCCCGCCGTAGTCGCCAATAGTTTGTAGGTAAAAATGGTTTCTGATGATTTCGGTAATTTCGGGTGTGCAGGTGAGAAACAATTTAAACCCTAAACAATGTACTGCAAGGAAGTACTTTAGATTCGAGAGATCAATCTGTACAAGTCTGGCCTAAACCAAGAAATGGCCGTTCCAGACTTGCTTCGGTCACAAAGTGGAGGAGAATGGGTTGGTTTTGGGGAGGGAAGCAAGGAAAGTGGTGAGACCAGAGTAGTTAATTTTGGAAGAGTAGTTGGGTTACTACGACTTGTTATCAAAAAAGTAAGAGAGCCCACGAGGTGAGCTAGCAAGTAAGTATTTTTGAGTGTTGTATCTCCCGTATGAACTCGTTGTTCAATGGAAACAGGTAGACCTATTTATAGAAGTCGGAGTAAAAATGTACCATGGTCTCATTAAGGAGTGGGGAAGTAAATAAGAGGAGGTGGTAACTGTATGCATGGAATTGATGTTCCATAAAGTGGTTAACGCATGAAACTGGTTTTCATGAAACTGCTAACCTTATGGAATTAATGTCCATAAAATTGTTAACGCATGTGCTTTATGTCCCATGAACGTTTCACATATAACTTCCTGTATTTACTAACCGCCTCACCCTTATGACACTTCCTTACGACGGGCGTAGTGTACGCCGCACGCTATAAACCGCCAAACCAATACCCAAAGAGGATCCCCCAGTTTGTGCTGATGTCTCGAATGTTTTTGGAAAACATGTAGCACATTGTTGTGGCTTGGCAAGTCAAGCTCGGGAAACTTGCTAGCCTGGTGACCTTTGACGGTCGAGATTTTGCATCTTGAGAGGAGGGGAAACCGTTGATCGTTGCACGCCTTCGTTTTGGTAGCCGCGTAGTGAGGGCCAATGTGGTGGCATGGCAAGGTTTGGCATGGCCAAACTTAGGTTTTCGGGCCAAAAGTTACCACATGTCGTCTGGTGACCTTGGATGGCTAGGATTTTCTCCTGGGATTGAATGGCAACAATTGACTGTTGCACGCCTTCGTTTTGGTGGGCGCGTAGGGAATGCCAACAGGGTGGCGCGGCTAAGGTATGGTTAGGCTTGGCATGTGGGGCCAAGGGTTCACCTTGGGCGTGGCTAGCTTTGTCTAGGTATGATTTTGGATTGGCATTTGGGGCCAAGAGTTTGCCATGGGCGAATGGCGTGGCTAGGGACAAGGCAAGGGCGCCGTTTGGCTTGGCATGGTGTGACTAGCATAGTTAGGGCCAATGCAGAGTATGTTTGGCATGGCACGGCTGGCTTGGGCTAGGTGGAGTTTTGGCTTGGCAGGGGGGCCAAGGCAAGGGCGTTTGGCTTGGCATGGTGTGACTAGCATAGCTAGGGACAAGGCAGAACGCGTTTGGCATGACGCGGCTAGCTTGGGCTAGGTGCGTTTTTGGCTTGGCATATTGGGCCAAGGGTTTTCCTTAGGCGCATGGCGTGACTAGCTTGGGCTAGGTGCGGTTTTGGCTTGGCATGTGGGGCCAAGGGTTTTCCATAGGCGCATGGCATGGCTAGCTTGGGCTAGGTGCGTGACCAAGCTAGGGTTTTGGGGCAAAGGTCGTTTGGTAACCTTGGACGGCTAGGATTTGCTCCTGGGATTGAAGGGCAACCGTTGATTGTTGCACGCTTTCATTTTGATAGCCGCGTAGTAAAGGCCAGTATGGTGGCGCGACATGGGGCCATGGCGAGGTGCGTTTGGCATGGCGCGGTAGGTGTGACTGACATGATTTGCCATTGGAACAGAGGTGCGGCTAACATGGTTGGCATTTTTTTGCGCGGTTGGTGTGGATGACATGATTTTCCATTGGCACAGAGGTGCGGATAGCATGGTTGGCATGCTTTGGCGTGGTCGGTGTGGCTAGCATGATTTTCCATTGGCATAGAGGTGCATCTAGCATGATTTGGCGTGGTCGGTGTGGCTGGCATGATTTGCCATTGGCACAGAGGTGCGGCTAGCATGGAAATAGACAACTGATAGGTCAGAAATCTTGCTATTGTATTATATATAACATCTCTGAAATCACAAAGCAAGTCACAGATAAGATACCTGAAAGCACAAAGCAAGTCAGAAATTCAGTGAAAATTAGATGCAAATAGACAACTAGATACGAACTAAGATGTAATCAGGATTCATAGTGACTATTGTAATGACTGCAAAATAGTGGTTATCTCATCGGCTAAAACTATTGTACTGACTGCCAAAAACAGTTTATCATCTCAGCAAGTATCAAGCCGTTCCAGATAACAATTACCAATCCTTTGTTCCCACACAAGTTGGGGTAGGCACCACATGTCACAACAACAAACAAAAATAAAATTTGAAATTTGAAATGATGACTGACAAGAGTTATTACATTTAAGAAGTCAGTGGTGATAGAGAGTGCAACGAGAAACAGGGCCATTTTGCGAAGAAAATAAGACAATATAGGTGAGCCAAATACCAAGACAATATAAAGGTGTAGAATAACTATGGCAGACAAGCAAGAGCACAAAATGAGAAAAAAAATGTAGTTGGCTGCCTAATGAGTTATCCTACATTGGTTAACACTTAACTTAATGAATAAAATTAATAATATGAGACATAACCCCAACTGAGATGTAATTGAGTAATGATGTTATTGCATAATTTGGTTCAAATTACAAATACACATATAAAACATTAATTAAGGTCCAAAATCAGAGTTACTACTGCAATCATAAGACCATGGCACTAGGGAAGCATATAGTTGTACCTTGGATGGATGTATACCAACAAACAAAATGTCAGGTTTGTTAGTTTTGTGAACGGGATGCATGGAAAGATGGGTGTACCTTTCAAGGGCATTGACAACAAAGATTACCTCGGTGACAGATTTGAAACTGCTAGGACAAAAATAAAACAAACACCTAAGTGCACCTTGTTACTGCATCTCATTTCATAGTCATATTCACAACCACACTGTATGATTCCGCTGGAACCTACAATGTATCAAATAGAGCACACATTAGTAAATACAACTGGTAATACTTAAGAGCCAAATCGAATCATGTCAAATATGATTTCCAGAAATGTACTCAACTAAAATCCATACTGTAAGCTCATGTATTATGTAAGCCATACTATGAACATGGTCCACTATAAGTTGAAGGCCTGCATAGTACGCATAACTGCAAGTAATCATTGAGCATTATGCAGTGTGCACCTCCAAGATATGCAAGCTGCAAGAAATATCAGATTTCACTTCTCTAGTAGTGAACTACACTGAGCATTATATATTGATGTACTAAGACATTTAGTGTCCAACACATACTTGGCCAACATAAGACACAGTGTCCAACACGGACATATCAATATTACATGGTCTATATCATATTATTGTACAGCCATATATAACCAAGTTGTGCATAATTGATATCAGTGATATGCTTATATAATTGAATCTGAGCTGCGAACTGGATTTCAGCTATGAAATGTCAGCCTTTCAAAACTCAAAATATTTGCTTGTTCTAAACGTGAACAAGCTGGAGATATATGCTAATACTTTAAGACCAAGTAAGGGAGGACTGAGGAGGTGGCCTGGTGGGTGGGGGAATAGAATTTGTCAACTGTCAACAAAGTTTTTATAAAATAATGATTTTAGGTTCATTATCGTAATGATGCTAGTCTAGCTAGCCACATTTTACAACCTAGAATTGAAGGTGTTAAAAGTTCAAATATCCCAAATGGAGCAATCACCCGGTCTATGTTGTTTTTTACAAAAGTCAAATGTTGGAATATAATGTACATACAAAGTATATAAACAAATACACTGGAACAAAGTTTAACAATCACATGCACATACCTTCTACTTTGTTTTGTTTCTTCACAGACCATTCATCGAACACTTGAGCTACAATATGTTCATGCTGGAATTCTGAAACTGCTCTGCTTGAATTTTTTCCTCTGTATTTTTACTTCTTAAAATTCTTCTGATTAAAAGAATTAAAATATTGAATCAATCAGTTAAGAACATTCATTTTATTTTTCGAAACCATTCGCAACTCATGTCCACAAATTCTCTAAAATTGAAAGGATAAATTTGTCTGATTTTTTTTAAATGAAAACGATCCTGAAATTGATGAATTGCGGTCGATCTAATCGTTTTTTTGAGTAAGTCCGAGTAATGAATTTGTTTGTGTAATTATGTTTGATCGAATATTGTAATGAATTTGTTCGAATCTCTAAAATTTTATCTTAATTTCAAGAAATTTTGAAAACACAAAAACAACTCCGTAGAAGAAAAAAAAAACAAAAAATTCTAAAAAAACATTGTTAACGTGAGCAATACCATGAAACTAACAGCAATCTATGATGCGGTTAAACCCTTCTTCATGAAATGTAGATGATTTCTTCAACCTAAAGGACACAGAAAACAAACAAAAAAACCATCAATTAGGTTTAAATATCAAAAATAGAATTATGGAGTAGTTATGTCCAGAATTAAATTTAGGGGTTTTGTTTCTTACACTGGGAGAATAGATCTTCAACCTACTAGATGAGTTCTCTTGTGGGTAAAAGTAGAAAGGGAAACATTCTTAATCACTGCAAAAATGAGAGGAGATGAGAGAAATTAAAATCGTGAATAACACTTTTAGTCGATCAAATTAATGAAACAATAACAAGATTGATATTACCCTGATGATTTCGGGAGCAAATCAAGTAGATCTTGGGTTATAATTTTTTCTTTTGATTTCAGCCGATACATGAGTTATGGTTTTTGATTTTTACTGAAAGATTGGGTTGTTTGGGTTGCTCTTGATGAGAACAGAAGTTGGATTCATGGTTTTATAGTATGAATCAAATGAAAGAAGAGATCTAGGAGAGACTGAGAGAGAGAGATAAGATTTTTTTGGGTGGACAGGCGGAGATAGAAAATGAACAAAGAGAGAAATCTAGGACCATGTAAAGGAAGATCATTTTGTATTAATAAAATAGCTTTCAGTGTTACGACTTCCAGGAGTACTCGATTTAGTTTTCGGTGTAAAACGTCTTCCGGTGGAAGCCCGGCTTATTAAGAAAACTCTTGGAAGTCGTTTTTATAAAATCCAATCAGACTTAAAAAAACCATTTTCCACTGGTGAGTCGGTGACTGAGGTGCGGCTAGCATTATTGGCATGCTTTAGCGCGGCCGGTGTGGCTGTCATGATTTGCTATTGGCACAGAGGTGCGGCTAGCATGGTTGGCATGCTTTGGCGCGGTCGGTGTGGCTGGCATGATTTGTCATTGGCACAAAGGTGTGGCTAGCATGGTTGGCATGTTTTGACGTGGTCGATGTGGCTGGCATGATTTGCCATTGGATTCAAAATGTTCTTCGTGAATTCTGGAAATACCAAAAGAGTACTGTAGCTGCAATTCCAGATTAGTTGGTGAAATTGCTCAGGATTTCAAAAAAGACCTTCAATTCCAGAGTCATGCTGTTCTTGCATTTTTATGCTGTTTTATGCATTTTTTGTTTTTGTTTTGTCTGAGCTTCATAATGGGCCATACTATATTTAATTGTGCCTAGGTTCTATCCTAAAGTTAGCCTGCTCATTGACAAAATAGTTAACCTCAAATTTTCATAAAGAAGGATGCACTGCATAAAGATATAAGACTGGATACGAAACAAATTCATTCCCACTGTATGGCGCCAGGTTATGTGATTCTATTGTGTTTTTTCTCTATGGAAGAAAATGACCATTGTCCTGGAGAGTACGTTAGGTGCTGTTTAGAAAAAAGATTAAGCAACAAACAAAATTTCAGTAAAAAACAAGAGAAACAAATGATATTCATAAATCTACCCTCCTACTACTGTCTTCAATATGGATCAAAAATAAGAAATACTTTTAGAAACCCCAAACTCTAATGACGCCATCCGTGTACCCAGTGAAAAGAGTACTTCCGTCCGAACTCCAGTTCATGCCTGAGCAGTAAACTCTCTTGTTCTCTCCCGACTCTGGTTCAATCTTTAAATCCTGAATGAGACTCTTACTCTGATAATCCCAAATCTGAACACCTTCCTCAGTAGCAACACAAAGCCAGTATCTATTTGGACTAAAACATAAACCATGAATAATACCACCAGCATCAAGTGAACTCAGTTTCTCACCCTCAGCATGCAAATCCTATAACAACATAACACCATATTCACCACCACTTGCACATAACATGCCATCGGGTGAAACGGCAATAGTGTTCACATAACCACTATGTCCAATTAAAGTATTTCTAACGAACAGTTAGTCAAATTCCAAACCTTGACAGTCTTATCCCATGAAGCAGAAACGATAGTTGGAGATGATGTTTGAGGAATAAACCTAACACAACTCACCCAGTTAGTATGTGAATCACCATCTTGAATAGTATACTTACATTCACCCAGTGTATTCCATAGCTTTATCGTATGATCCTTTCAAGCAGAAACTATATACCTGTTATCAGTAGAAAAAGCAAGTGATAATACATCTTTAGTATGACCAAGAATCTACGTGTAGTAACACCAGAGTTGAGATCCCAAAGACGAAGTTCACCATCACATGAAGCAGATAATGCAAACTTAGCATCAGATGATAAAACAACATCTTGAACAAAATGACTATGACCAGTAAGACGAAGTTTATGATCTCCATAGCTATATTCCTGTTTGTTAAGAATCCAAACAAGGATTGACTTGTCAGGAGATAATGGAACGATCATGTTGGAGTTGTCGATCGGACAAGCAATGGCTATGACCATATCATCGTGACCAACTAGTGTTCCCCGAAGGATTAGAATTTCTTCCGTTGTTGGAGAAACTAAGAAATCGGAGGCTGGTTGTTCTTCAGGGTTACTAAAAGAGGTAGAAGAAATATGGCTCAAATCCGTTGATTCCTCAATTTGTTTTTCCTCTCCTACATAAGTACTATACTTGAGTGAAACTAAGCTTTCAAAATAACGCTCTTCTTCGCGCAACTTTGTCAAACTATAAATGTTTCTCTTTAAAATCTTGTCATCTCCAGGGTGATATAAAAGTTGTCCAGTACTAACACCCCCAAACAAAATCTCACCGCTCTTAAAACATCACATAAGCCTAAAAGTACAGTCATTTGTAATTCTTTTGTTGTTCACAGTATAACGCTTAGTCCAAGATTCTCCAACTCCATAATTTTGCATCACCCATACATCAAAACGAACCCCAACATCCACAACGAATAAACAAAGGCACCCTTCTACCACCCCCAAATTCCAAAACTTAAGGCCATACATATGTTCTTTTTTTCGTTGTTCGATTTCGTCCAAAGGTTCTCTTGGTAGTTCCATTTCTTTGAATATCTCGTTGCTGATATCTAGACAAACTAAAATAACATCACCAGAGTCTTTCCTATGGGATAACCAATGAAGTTCTCCATTAACAAGCACTCCATAACGTTTGCTAATATGATAAATAACACGGTACGTTTTCAATAGTTCTCCATGAATTTGAATTTAGCGAAAAGACTTTAATTTCAGTATCAAATTAAAAATCATAATCACCAGCTAGTAACTTGTAATCATTACAGTTGTAATCATAACAGAATGCAACCACATCGACATTATATATAAAATCAATTGGGGTAGTTCCTTGTACTCCCTTGTGGCTGGATTCCAAAGACATAAGAATTGCCTAGAAAAGAACCATAGGCAAACTAGACCATTACAACAACCCATAAGTTTAAAATCATAATCCAAGGATTTGAATGTGTAATCGATTTTCGATTACCCTGCATATTCAACAAATCTATCTGTCTTTTTTTTTTTATCAAAAGAG
Organism: Papaver bracteatum; assembly: GCA_023529315.1. NCBI lineage: Eukaryota > Viridiplantae > Streptophyta > Magnoliopsida > Ranunculales > Papaveraceae > Papaver > Papaver bracteatum. The sequence continues at coordinate 149,244 of JAJJWX010001058.1, read as the reverse complement.
AAGATCTATTGAGATTAAAAGAAAGTACAAGGAGTTCTACCAGAGGTAGATTGAAAGTTACAAAAAAATAAAAAATAAAATAAAATCAAGCAAATTACAAAAAAAATAGAATTCCAGTTATTCAAAACTGTATCGGAGAAGTTCGCATGTATTCGGTGACCTCCTGCTGCTGCCCATGCTAAAACTGCAGACTTTGCAATCAAACTTAGATCATCATCTGTTTTGTAGAGATATTGTTCCTCAAATCGTCTACAGTTTCTTTCTTTTCAAATGGTGTTAACAATCGCTGCTGGTATTAAACCCCCTATATAATTTCTTGACTGCGAGAAGTGGCTATGGTGCCAACTGTCTGCCAAAGTTCTCATGGAACCAGGTAAAACCCAAACCCAACCTGTATTAGGAAGAAGACTTGACCAAATCTTATATGCAATCTTACAATGTAAGAATAAATGGTCATGTGATTCTACACCAATGCCGCACAACACACAAGAATTATGAAGATCCATACCTTTATGTTGCAAGATGTCGAAAGTATTCAGTTTTCCGTGAATCAAACACCACATTAAGATGTTAATCTTCGGTGGTATTTCCGGCTTCCAAATGAATCATACCATGACAACTTGGATAACCATGACTCGTATGAATCATAATCTATGGAGAATAGGTTCTTCCTCCAGCTGTCACTCCCTTAAAGCAAGAGTAAAGGTTTGCTTGTTTGGATAATAAGGTTATGATGGATCTTCACAAAATCAGAGCTAAAAATTATTGAAAACCAATTTTTTACATACACACTTACAAGCTAATATGGTTTTCAGCGGTAATCTTAAAAAGATGTCATGGAAGATATCTTCTGGAATGCTTGATGACATTGTTTCTCCTTTCTTCGAATAACTTCAATGCGCTCGTACGTACTAAACAAGTTCCATTAAATTCAACGAAACCCTAAACGTATTCTCCAAGAAAAAGATATTCCAATTTGGAATTGATCTAACTAAAATATAATATAGGACTTAATTTAGGGTTTGGGCACTCGTACAGGATCCATTCCTTGGGCTTGGGCAGCTAATTAATAGGTCAAAATCGATTCTTTCTGTGTTTAGTGTTGCGATGAACGGATACTAATGTCCAATGCCATGCATATTAGTTTAGTCAAATGGTCGACCGGTGGATCTATTAGAAATTGTTTAAGTTTTTTTATATTTTTAACATAATTCAATTTTTTTCTCTAAAATGGGTTTTCTCACTGATATATATATTTTTTTAATTAAAAGTAAGGCCTAAGTTTTTTCCCGGAGGTCGTTTTTTCCGGAGGGGGCGATTCCCGGGCGATGGAAAGAGTTTGCTAGGTTAGTGGTTTTCATCTGATCAAACCATCTCCTCTTAATCTCTTTCTCTTGCTTTCGTCACCTCAATCTTTACTCCTCCGTTAGCTCTACCAAACGATACCACTCTTGAGGTGTGACGTGCGGTTTTTACTTAGCATCCCTGGAAAAGTTCCTTCTAGGGTTTTTAGGTTTAAAGATTTTCCGGATGCCTGGAACTAATACCTTGTTCCACCCTGCAGCCTCTACTGCCTTGCCAATTATCCCCTCTTCTCCACTTTAGCAAGATACTATGGTAGCTTCACCTGAGCTAGTGTTGGGAAGGTTAAGGAGTTTTCCTAAAGGGACGTCTAGTGGGAGAGATGGGCTCCGTGCACAACATATTATTGATGTTCTTAGTGGGCCTGCAGCTGTTTTATCCGATGAGATAACTGCGTCCATCACCGATGTTGTCAACTTGTGGTTGTCGGGCTCTTGTCCACCTGCCTTGGGGGAGTTTGTATCCAGTTATCCTCTCACCCCTCTCATCATGCCCGGTGGTGGTTTGCGCCCAATTGAAGTTGGCACAATCTGGAGAAGACTTGTCTCTAAATGTGTTGCTTCCTTCGTTAGCCAAGAGATGAATTATTATCTAGGAGATTTCCAATTTGGTGTGGGAGCTAAGTGTGGTGGAGAGGCGATTTTACATGTTGTAAACAGTATGATCGAAGAGAAAGGGGATTAGAATAATCTATCCATGTTGTTGGTAGATTTCTCCAATGCTTTCAATCTCATTGATAGATCAGTTATGATTGCAGAGGTACGTAGTTTATGTCCTTCTATTTCCCGATGGTTTGAATTTTGCTATGCTTCCCCAGCGTATTTATACTACATGGATCATGTACTATCTTCATCTCAAGGGTTGCAACAGGGTGACCCTATGGAACCGCTTCTGTTCGCTCTTACTCTCTAACCCCTAATCTAGAGAATCTACAGACGCTGTGATTTAGAACTACAAGCCTGGTATCTTGATGATGAAACGATAATTGGGGACACCATGATGGTCTCAAAATCACTATAGATTATACAAGAGGAAGGGGTTTCTAGGGGGTTGTTTTTGAACATAAAAAAGACTGAATTATTTTGTCCTTCTCCCGATCCTAGGGCAGCCGCTGCGGATATTTTCCCATCGGATATTAGCAAGCCTGAGAACGGGGTTAAATTGCTAGGAGCTCATGTCATCCTTGATGCTCAATTTAATGTCGACTTGGTTGTAAAAAGAGTGCGTAAAACTATAGAACTTATTGATGCAGTTGAGAAACTTGAAGATTCACAGTGTGAACTTCTTTTGTTTCAAAATTGTGCTGGAGTTTCACGTCCATACTTTGCTTTACGTACCATCATACCAGACTGCTTATCTGAATCTCAAGACTTGTTTGACTCTCGGATGTGTATTTTTTGCGTCATGTAATCACGGGGGATGGCCCTGGTTCTGGTCCCTTACAGCAGCAAATTTTCACCTTGCCACTTAGATTGGGCGGTCTGGGGGTTTATACGATGCATGATACCGTGCATTATTTTTATTTAGCATCGTGTCTACAAACTCTTGAGCTTCAGTCCGTCATCTTGAGACACACTGGCATCGTAGGTTTTAGTCCCCATCTCGAGCGTGTGGCAACTTCTTTCAACTCAGCGTGTAGTCCAGACTCTCCTATATGTTTCGATCACTCTGCCTCCCATTCAATGAAAACTTTGGCAGTAGTTTATTTCGATGCAGTAAAGAAGACCTTGAATTCCGATTTCGAGCTGTCTGAACGTGATTTGCTGCTTTGTCATAGTAACCAAATGAAACACGCCATGGACTTCTTATTGGCCATTCGTATTGGTGGGTTGAATCAAAAAATTGGTGTTAGGAAGTTCAGTGCGATTCTCTGTTACCGCCTTGGGATTCCCTTGTTCGAGTTGGCTAGCCTGTGCCCCTTTTGCAAGAGAGAGATGGATGTGTTTGGTGATCATGCGGTGCATTGTGCGAATGAAGTGGGTCTAAAGTTTCGACACGACTTGGTTCGTGATACGATTGCGGATATTTGTTATCGTGCTGGAGTGCCGGCCCATAAGGATGGGACTTCTCTGAGACCAGCTGATATTATGGTGCTCAATTGAGAAAACGTCCATGATGTTTGTATGGATGTGACGATTGTTTCACCCTTCGCGGGTGGAAATGGTTGCGCTTTTGAGATGGGAAAATCTATCAAATATGTTGTTAGTCGTAAGAACACCAAATATTTGGAAAAATGCGCAGCACAGGGTTATGGGTTCGGAGCTTTGGCCTTTACCACTCTTGATGAGCTGGAGGTAGAGACAACAGACTTTATCATTCGTATCCTCAATTACATGGCTAGTCATGATGCTAATACGCGCGCGGGTGATTTCCTTTTCCATAGGTTATGTGTACTTGCTAGGCTCCAAAAATGGGTTGGAGCCCAGCTTATTGCTAGGCTCCCAACTAGTTTCTTGTCTAATGAGAATATTTTTGAATATTAAATAAAGATGGAAAATATTATAAAAATTAACTTTTTTTTTTTTTTCAAAATATCTCCTAACTATTAGAAATTCATTTTTTCCCCAAACTAAAAGTATGTTTTTACATTTTGTTTTTCTTCAATTTTTTGCTTTGAAAACTTGAACAACTTTATTAGCTCAAATGGTACAGATTATCCGGCATAAGTTGATCTTCAATAACGTTAGGAGGATTTTATAACCAAAGTTTAGTGATTTCCTGCTAAACATAATAAGTTTATTTGCTACTTTATTACATAGTCTAGGAGTGAACTTGCATTCCCAACTTTGAACCGTCTTTTAAAATCTAAAGCTTCAAGTAAAATGGCTTCATTTTCCCACGCTGACTGGAGAGGCATTATTGATATATTCAACAATGTTTTTTAATTTTTTTGCAATCACTTATGTGTACTTGCATCTCCTTACTCCACCTGACAGCATCAAGAAAAGACATACATTCTGCTTGCTCGGCATCAATTATTCCTGCATAGAACTTTGCTGAAGAACCCCACTATTTTCCTACAAAATCCCGCAAAATTACATGTTAGTCCAGTATTTGAACCAAAAGAAGCATCACAATTTATAGTTAAAAAAGGTTGATGAGGGGGTTTCCGGTGTGTTGCGTTCTGTACACTTCCATGAGCCACAATTTTGTTTTTTCCATTACTTTTACATAGTCTGCCAATGTAATTTGCAAAGCAGATAGCTTTCCTAGTTGTAGCTTTGAGTTCAGGCTTTCTACTATGGAACACAGTCCCACATCTATCATTCTAGATGCTCCAAGACACCACCATATAGCAAGATTCACCAAGCTGTCTTATAGCATATTATGTTTATCTTGTATATGATCCATACAGAAATATCTCTACAATAGAGTTATCTGGTCATTGAAGCAACGCACTCCCACCTAGTATTTCCATCCAAATATCCTTAAAAACATCATTTGTGTTGTGCTTTCATCATATTAGTTGCATATGAGATATAACTGATTCATATGTCCACATATTCTGGAAAATATTTCTTTAGTAGGTAGAATATCAGAGAGGCATTTCCAAAAGAGATGTTTAGTATTCTTGGCCATGTATTCAGTTCTCATATGAAGATCAACCCGGCAAAATGTGCCTTCGGGGTGATCTCAGTAAAAAATTTAGGGTATTTGGTTACAAAGTGAGGTACTGAAGTGGATACGGCCAAAGTACAAGTTATCCTAGATATGCCCTCACCAGCAACAGTAAAAGACGTACAGATATTGAACGGATGATTAGCAACCCTATGAAGGTTCATAGATAGGTCATCCGATAAATATAAAGATTTCCTCAATCCTTTAAAGAAGGGAGAAAAATTCTCATGGAGTGCGGAGTGCGAAGAAGCTTTCCAGAAGATTAAGGAGAAACTAGCTGCCTTACCAAAATTACAAAACCCCAATCTGATTGAAGATATTTACATATACTTGTCAGCCAAGAACATATCGATAAGTGCAGTGCTGACTCGCATTGATGAAGAAGCGAAAAAACAAATTTATTTCATAAGTAAAACTCTGACTTCAGTGGATAGGAATTATACAAATATTTAAAATCTTGTACTCTCCCTGGTTTATGTGACCCAAAAGTTAAGCAATATTTTCACCCATATACTGTATTTATCATCACTAAGGATCCAATAGAGTCCATGTTTGACAATGATGACAGAGTAGGGAGAATATCCAAATGAGGAGCCCAAATCAAACAGTTTGGGTTTAGGTACCAACCCCAGACATCAATAAAATTGCAAGTTCCCGCAGACTTCCTTGTCGATTTCTCACTTGAAGATACCGGTGAGATCTAAGAGATCCCCTGAATGGAGGACGAGATGGATAAACCACCCGAGCTGCTTCTCCTTGAAAACCCTAGACGATGGGAAGTTTTTGCAGATGGATCGTGTAACTCGGAAGGATCTGACATCGAAATGGTGTTCACGACACCAACAGGCCGAAGGATCGTATACAACCTAAGGCTATAATTTCCATCCACAAATAGTATAACTGAGTACGAGGTGGTCATACATGCTCTCCGAGTGATAATCGAACTCGTACTAAATGAAGTCAGACTCACTAGCGACTCACATCTTGTTATACAACAAATTGACGGGATATATCAAGACTCATATGCATGTCTACAGTGCTATATACAAATGGCCAAGCTCTATCACTACGGGAAAAATAGTAATCTACATTTCTAGATTGACAACTCGTATGTTAAAAGTTGTAAAATTTACAATTTTTTCAAACAAAAATTTGTCAAAGTAAAAAACGTCTGACTCTTATGACCAAAGAGTAGTGACGAGAATCAAACCACAACGTTTTGTTTGAAAAGAGTTGCAAAGAGTTGTGACCAGCTTTATATTTTAACAACTCGTACTGTAAAGATAGTGGATCAATGTAAAACAACTTTCACACAAGTTGTTGAAAATAAAAAAATATGATTTTAAAAAATATTCTTAAAGAAATTCGAACGCAAGCCTACTATATATTAGTACAAGTCATCAACCAACTCTTAATAAGACATCCACGTAGCTATTGGAGATGCTCTACTAGAGATGTTCTTAAAGTCCTAATATTAAAGTTTGACCTTACTCAGCACAGTTTGACTATTGTGATTTTGACTTCATAAAAAGAAAGGCCAATAGAAATTGAGATAATAATCATAGAGAGGAATTCAATTTAGGGTTCTTCGTCTTGTACGTAGCTGTTTCCCCCTTTCTTCATATTCTTCTTCTTAAAAGGGAAATTTTTTTGGAACTTGTGGTGTAAAGTAGGAGAAAATCTCAAATGCACGACTGTCAGTAATGGACAATCATTACCAACAACAAATCTGTATATTCTCTTAACTTTTCAAAATACAAATGTTTTCGACAAATCTAGGGTTAGTTCCATGGTATCTTTGTACTCCACTAGTAATAATCTTAGTTCTTCTGATTTTTCTGATCCTAAATTTGTAATTAGTTATCCGATATATTCATGTGGATTGTCTGAAAACAATGCTATTTCTATTTCTCAGCAAATCAAATTCAAAACCACATCCCAACCAGATTCAGTTTTAACATTATTAGTAAACTATGGATTCACTAAGCCTCACATTTCAAAACTCGTTCCTGAGCATCCGTTACTTCTCTTATCAGATCCTCTTAAAACCCTAAAACCAAAATTGGATTTTTACTTATCTAAAGGGATTTATGTAATGGAACTAGCAAACTTCATCTCTAAAAGAATTCTGGAACGGAGCTTAAAATTGAAGAAATATCACCCTTAGGAAATGTAATAATCATAATATACCTGAAGAAAATTATTAAAGGGAGAATCTAATGAAGAATAAAGGTGCATGAAAATGAGAAGTTATCTTGAGAAGTGATGTGTTTTTAATAAGAAGTTATTATGTAGAATAATAATTAAAGAAAGAAGATATCAGTTATGTATGGATCAGAAATATGAATGAAAATGAAAGATTTTTCTTCCTCAAAAATTATATATCCCATAAAAAATACAAGTAGAAGAAAAAGGAAAAAATATGACCTTATAATAAGACCTCACAATAGGAGGCAACAAAAATCAAAACCTCTAACTATGGAGGCTAGGCATCCAATTGTGGCATGCACCCTAGTTTGCCCAAACGAAAGAGGCAATAATAATACCTAATGTGCGTCACAATTGGGGAAAACCTAGTAATGCATGACTCAAGTAAATGCCATACCAACCCTGGAACCTAAGTCATGGAGAATTGGGGCGAAACAAAAGCATATCCATCAGAGACTCCTGAGTCGAAAGACTAAGGTACTAAGATCTCTTCTAAGGAGTATAGAAACTCGATCAGGGCGTCGCGGTACACGGTTGATTCAAGCATGTCGGGGGCGTATGGAGCATACCTGACTATTCTTGGAAAGTCCTGACTATGATAAACTCGTCCCTAAAGAAACCCCACTAGGGTGTGATCTTGAAATAAATCACGAAAACAACTGATTTGTTGGAATAACTGGATGGGAAGAGCCCAACCTAAGCCGTTAGGGGTAAGCTTCCTTGAAGGGGAAATCAGGGGGTAGATAAGGGCGTCACCCTCCATTAGGGAGCTGAATTATATCAAAAGACGTCAATATCATGGGGCTATGACTCAAAGGAGAGTATAGGCCTATCGTATTGACGAGTCAATATATCTTGTAGAGGAAATAATACGAAAAGATGATAAGGCGAAGTCAAAGGGTCATTACTTGAGAGAGTAAAGACTGCATGCGATTTCGCCGCCCTACCACAAATAGCACCTTGGGGAAAACATAAGACCTATCAACAAGGGGAGGAAAAATCAGACCTCTACTTAGGGAGGCGTAATAAGTCCTCATAAGAAACACAAATAGACCTATTGTAATTAATGTTGCTAATATTATATCACAGAAAATCAAGCTAAGAAAAGAATATGTGACATCAAAGAAAAGGGAATGAAAAACAAAAGCGAAAATATCGCTTAGACGCGAAAAATAATATAGAAAATAAAAATGCCGAGGCAGAAAACAAAAAAGTGCAATAATGAACCAAATAACAAAAGAAATACAAGGAAAGGAAAAGGAATCGATATCAACGTATAGAGCTGATCACAATATCATTAACGCATAAGTTACGCATCGTAAATTACTAATACAAAGACTAATATTTCTGCGAATAAAAACGTACATATATGCCACTAAATTATATAAATGCGGCTAACAGAGGTAAGAATAAGAATGCAAACATAAATATAAAATTTTAATCGCCTTAATATGATAGACTTATGCATATGTTACATGTTATTATCTTTAGAGCATTGCTCGGTCACTAAGCATCGGTATGTCAAGTTTGGTTATCATATTTTAGTGAACCAAAACTCATTTAAGAGTCGCTTGATTTAAATATAGAGTCAACTTCATATAGGTTAGCTTGAAAGTATTAGGGTGAGACATTTAAAGTATTGCGAATACTTGCAGAAGTGAAGAAATAAGAAGCTACAACAACAACATCATCCTTCCACTTGAGGTTAGTGATATTTGACTTGAACTGTTTCATTCCCTAACGTATCTTTCAAGTCGTGCATATTGAAAACATAAAACTGCGAAGCATGAACACTCTAGATAGACATAGTATTAAGGAATACAATAAGAAGTTTCTTGCTTAACCATTAAACTTTGTATATAAGACATCGATATAATTGTATGAATGCTATTGTGATTATGTATGGGTATGAGGTGAGGATTTCATCCTAGGAAACAATTTTTTTACATGTTTTTTAAAGAAGTAAGTTCATGATATGTGTTGTAAACCGAAAGGGAAATCGCCAGGCGTTATTGGGGCTGTTCTTCATTGCAAATCTTACGAATGATCAATATGTGTGATTAGTATAACCGTTCATGACTTGTTTGTGTTCTTTGTAAAACTATTCACATGAGGCCTGACTTTTGTATTGGCATGACTTTTATTAGTGAAACCGATCTTAAGTAATCACCTGGGGTATGATCGGGTTGTGAGTGATGAACTTATTACTGGGAGAAGGGGAACCGATCCTAGTAAGAGGTGCAGTGCATCATAAGGGGAACCGATCCTTGTGTGTGGTTCATCAAGGTTTATGAAAGAAAGGGGAACCAATCCTATGAACATGTGCAACACGTTTTTGGGAATGGGGAACCGATCCTATGGACATATGCAGTGCATACAAGTTAGATACCAAATATATGTGGAGAAACGATCCTAGTACCTAGTAACCCGTATCTTTGGTAGAACCGTAAACCCATGAGTTGTGATTGATTGGTACTTGATCAATCACATAGTTCTTGAAAGTCAGATGAACCAATTCTAAACTTGTTTGGAAGTGTGGTAAATCGGTTTCAAGTGAGCAAGCATGGAAAAGACTTGCAATAGTAAGATGTAGACACACTTTGAACACGGTGCATTAATGCTTATTCTATAATATTCAAAGATATTCCTTAACGGCTAAGAAGGAAGTAAATCCCAAGATCGAATTTAAATAAGTTAAGAATCTTTTTAATTAAGGGTTTTTAATTATATATGGAAAATAAGAATTAGTAATGTTCATTTAATAGTTAAATATTTTCCTAGGAGATTTCGATCATATTTTTGGATAGTGCATTCACAGGAATTATGAAAACCGAATTTAGTGGAGTAATGAAAAATATCTTGAGAATATATTCGGTTTTGGAAATTCCTTGGTGTCCAAACTTCCTTGTCTATAAATACTTTGAGTTTTCATTTCTAGTAAATTAATCCTGCGTAACTCTGTTGTCTTTGTTACTGGTGAATCCTCCTATCGGAGAGGAGAGTAATCTAATTTGGTGAAATCTCTTACGGCCGCTAAATTTAAAGTCTTCTTTGGGATTAAGAAGCTCTAGCGCGACCCGTTGGTGGGAAACTAGATATTGCGATTTATCTTTAGTTTTCGTATTGATTTAATTGAACGGTGGTTGAACTATGATTGCACCTAGTTTGTTTATGCTCGATAATCTTCTCTTATGATATAATATTCACTCAAACTAGGTCAAGGTTTCGACATGGATATTTAGACTATTTTTAGATCTAAAGACGATCTTGTGATAATCTATTGTTAACAGACTCCGTTCTGTGTGTGATTGATCACAAGAGATTCAAGTAGTTGTGTGCAAGTGTTTGTTGAATATCTAAGAAGATTTAAAGAGAAATAAGATATTGAAGATTTTTGACTTGGCTTTTACAATCTTTGGTGTGCACAATACTTGTTTTGGAAAAAAGAGGATCCAATTAATAATCGGTTTATCCTTGTGGTAGATTGGATTGATTAATTGAGGAAGATCGGCATCAATACGATTCCTTGTGATTAAAGGTATTGATTGGCTTAATCTTAGCGATTTCCTTTGGGTGATTGAACATAAGATAGATCTTGGAACCTAGTAAAGGAGTTTAGGTTAAGATAAACAAGGGAACCTATGCGCAACTCATATCACTTGGTTGAAGATAGTTGATACCAAACAGATTTGTTGTTCCTTTACTGTTTGGAATTCGAACCAAAGGAATTGGTCCAAGTATGTGACTTGTTTACAGGCTGGAGGCATGGGAATAAAGACGGAACAAGGTGAACTATAGGTTTAGTTGCTTGGTCTCAACTATACAAAGTTGGTTTATTTTGTATAGCGTCTTAATCCTGAGAGTATTCAATTATGGACTAGGTCCCGGGGTTTTTCTGTATTTTCGGTTTCCTCGTTAATAAAATCTTGTTGTGTCATTTACTTTATATTTAAGCATTATAATTGTTTATTATAATTAAAGTAAATTGCACAAATGTTAGTTCCTATTTGATTGATACGTGAATCCTATTGAGTTTGGTTAAGTCCGAACCTTTGTATCAAGTAAACACACATTGTTGTTATATTATCTCGATCTCGTATCCATAGACGATCACACAAAGTGTGACCGGTTTGTTGTATTGTCTCGACTTAGTCCATATACAATCACTTTCGGGGAAAGGACTTATAGGAAGAAAAATTAATAGCTTGAGGTATATTTGGGTACCCTCGCATTTTCAATTGCTATCAGAGAAGGAAAACACGAAAAGATCTAACAATCTGTGTTTGGTGCGATCCATCCTATAAGAATTTAATCTAATGAATGATTCAGTTAACGTAAAGCAAGACATCAAGAGTTTTGAATTAACACTTGATGATCTATGATTCAATGTCTGAGGAAATCATCTCTAGATATTCTACGAGACAAGTTAATCTTGATAATAAGGTAGAAACCGATGACGATTGGAAAATACATCTACAAGAAAGGTTAGATGAAATTTCCGATAATGATGACTCAGATTTTGAACAAGAAGTAGAAGAGGATATCTCAAAATACTCTAAATTGTTGGAACCTTTGAAAAGTGAAAAACTGAGAACTTCGCATTTTATTGGTTTTATGACTCGTATTTGTCGTGAGAACAAGAAACTGAAGTAGGTCTTTCAAGGATATTATACCGGTTTCCTTATTGGTGATTCTCTTCTTAAATATCGTACATACGAGTTAAATTCTAAGAAATTATAATGTGAAATTCTTCAAAGAGATCTCTTTTTGTCGAAAAAAACTTGCTGAATTTGAAGCAAGGGCTAATTCTCAACCAATTAATTTTGAAGAGAAAGAAGGTGTATATCTCTCACGAGAAAAACATCTTAAGGCTGATCTAGTTGGTGCTCTTGATAAAATCAAGATATTGAAAGAAGAAATTTTGGACCTTAAAAATTTCAATGTCATCTCAAACAATTTAACCTCAATGTTATAATAAAGTAGAAATCATCGTGATACACGAGGATTGGGTTATAAGGGAATAGATGCTTCAAATATTGACGAAGAGGTAAAATTTGTTAAAGCTATTAATTCTTCTCAACTAGAGGCTTCCACTGTTGACAAAAGTGATATTATTTATTGTAAAGAAGTAAAGTCAATCAAGCCTAAGAATTGTGTTCAACCAACATCAATCAACGAGAACACTTATGCTAATGTCAAAAAAGCAACAACGTTGAACAAGGATAAGAAGAAGAAGAATAAAACTCATCAAGCTCCAATGCAAGAAGATCCACAAAAAGGTAACACTAAAACTCATACTTCGTATATTTATACTAAGCATTGTCATTATTGTGGTAATAAAGGACACTTGCAATGGGGATTCAAAGTTCGTAAGATGCAAGATTGTTTATAGGTGAAAATAGCTACTGCCGATTTCGGTAAATTCGGTAGGTGAGTGAGAAACATGTTTAAACCCTAAAAAAATGTGCTGCATGTTGAGCACTTTTAGGTTCGAGAGATCAATCTGTACAAGTCCGGCCTAAACCAAGAAACGGTCGTTCCAGACTTACTTCGGTCACAAAGAGGAGGAGAATGAGTTGGTTTTGGGGAGGGAAGCAAGGAGAGTGTGAGACCATAATATTTTATTCTGGAAGAGCAATTGGGTTTCTACAACTTGTTTTCAGAAAAGTAGCAGAGATCACGAGGTGAGCTAGCAGGTAAGTATTCTGAGTGTTCTCTTTTCCGAATCAACTTGTTGTTAGAATGGAAATAGGTGAGACCTATTTATACAAGTTATAGTATAAACGTACTCTGGTCTCATTAAGGAGTGAGGATTAAATGGGAGGAGGTGGTAACCGTATGCATGGACTTGATGTCCCATAAAGTGGTTAACGCATGAAATTGGTTTTCATGAAACTATTAACGTTATGGAATTGATGTTCCATAAAATTTGTTAACTCACGGATTTATGTCCCATGAACGTTTCCCATATAACTCTTGTATTTACTAGGCTCCTCACCCTTATGACACTTCCTTATAAGGGGCGTAGTGTACGCCGCACGCTGTAGACCACCAAACCAATACCCAAAGAGAATCCCCATGTTTGTGTTGATGTCTCGAATGTTTTGGGAAAACATGTAAAACGTTGTTGTGGCTTGGCAAGTGGAGCTTGGGGAACTTGCTAGCCAGGTGACCTTCGACTGTCGAGATGTTGCAACTTGAGAGGAGGGGCAACCGTTCATCGTTGCACGCATTCGTTTTGGTAGCCGCGTAGTGAGGTCCAACAGGGTGGCACGGCTAGGGTGTGTTTAGACTTTGCATGAGGAGCCAAGGGTTTTCCATGGGTGTATGGCATGGCGCGGCTAGCTTGGATAGGTTAGGTTTGGCTTGGCATGTGGGTGCCAAGGGGTATCCAAGGGCGCATGGCGTGATTATCCTGGACTAGATGCGCGACCAAGCTAGGGTTTTGGGTCTAAGGTCGTGAGGGGACTTTAGTCGGCTAGGATTTTCTCCTGGGATTGAAGGGCAACCGTTGATGGTCGCCTAGATTTAATTTGGTAGCCGCATGGGGAAGGCCAGCATGGTGGCACGGCATGCGGGGCCATGGCGAGACGTGTTTGGCATGGCACGACTAGCTCGGCTAGTGTCACACCTTAAAACTCACCCGAAATTTTCTGCGAAAGTTTAACCCGGCAGCACAATGTTTCTGTGAATAAAGATTCACCCACTTGCATTTAAGCCTTATAAGTTTGCACCAATGCAAACAACCAACTCAACAATTCTTCAGTGGAAGTCTTTAACCTTCTTTCTCTTTCAACTTAAACTCATCAAATGCACCCCATAATGCATTCAATCTTTGCCATACTTTACTAACAACAATCAGCCAACCAAGAACACTTAGAATATGACACAATCAACTCCTTTATTGCATCAAAGGGAAAAAATACAAAACCTGCCCACTTGGGGACTTACACATACTTTTTCACTCCTTAAACTAAGTATAAGTCTTACAAAAACTCTCCTATTCACTCACATATGCAATATACACTCTCACATATGTTATCTTACTCTCACATAGGCTAGGTTACCGGATTTCCCATGCCTTAGGACTATTTATACAACATCTTTGCTTGGAAAAACCGTGCATAACCGTTACACACGCTAGAGACAGCCATCTGTCTCGGGGAGCAGTTTCATAACCGCCAACTACTATGCCAACTGGACAGTTCTCCTTTAACTTGCGACAATCGTCCAACACCTGTTCTCTTGGCAGTTAGAACTTTTTTCCCACGATTATAAACTCCTTTATAACCACTCCTCTTTATCTCACGTCATTGGCATGCGTGCGAAGCTCGTAACCAACTTGTAACCGTCACTTGAGCCGTATTGCGCCACTTGTTCTGCCATATTTGATTCCGCCATGCTCCAACGTTCACCCATCTTGGCCCTACATGTTTATTATCCAAAACTCATGCACGGACAATTCTCAATCATCAAACATCGAGGACAACTCCTTAAGATCACTCTAGTTACTCATGCGTCATATCTTCTTCGCTATGCCAATTAGCTTGAAAACAGCAATGAAACTCTTGCATTACCAACTTTTTTGCATTGTTCAAGCTTTGTCCAGCCTTGAACCAATTCCATAGACTAACTCCTAGTCTATTTCACTCTTCTTGCATCATCCTTGATTTTGGGCCAACTCAATTCCACGGATATGCCTTAATGTCAACATCGCATGTTGCATTTATCACTTTGGCCTTGTCTTGCCATCCCTCAATGAAGCTTCATTGTTTCGGCCAATAAGCTTCATTCCTTAGCCAAATATGTTTACAATATAGTGCTGCACTTGTAATACATTGGCCCTGTGGGATCATGCCATTCTTAGCACTTAACAGTATGTGCAGTAATACTACTATTATAGCTTCGCAATACACAATTACGGCTAAACACTGACTTGGCCTGCAACTCTATGACGCGTCATCATTATGCGACACTTGAAGCACCGTAATAGCTAGGTACGTGACCAAACTAGTATTTTTGGCTTAAAGTCATGAGGGGACTTTAGACGGCCAGGTTTTTGTCCTAGGATTGAAGGGAAACCGTTGATGGTCGCTTGGATTCAATTTGGTATCCGCATGGGGAAGGCCAGCATGGTGGCATGACATGAGGTGCCATGGAGAGACGTGTTTGGCATGGCACGGATGTCTTGGCTAGGTACGTGACCAAGCTAGGGATAAACTCATGAGGGGACTTTATACGGCCAGGATTTTCTCCTTGGATTGAAGGGTGGCCATTGATGTCCGCACACCTTTGTTTTAGAAACCCTAATTAGTGCCCTTCACTAGAATCGCTGCAAAATTCTAGTACAGAGTCGGATTTTGATGGTCCTCCCTCAAATCAACCGGAAGAGAATCCCTTATCTCCTAACGTGGGGATATTTAGGTTTTGAACTCGTTCGGGGGGGGAGGGGGGGTGAGGGAACAACCCGAAAGAAAAACTCAGGAAGATTTCAAGAGGGACGGTGGCATGTCCAGGCTATCATGGCATGCCTTGGTGCAACTAGGTTGGCATGGCATGCTTTGGCGTAGTTTGGCACATGGGGCCAAGGGTTTTCCATGGGTACATGGCGTGGATAGGGACAAGGCATGGCGCGACTAGCTTGGCTAGGTGCGATTTGGCTTGGCGCATGGGGCCAAGGGTTTTCCATGGGCGTATGGCATGGATAGGGCCAAGGAAGGAGCGCTTGGTTTGGTGTGGTGTGACTAGCATAGCTAGGGCTAAGTCAGAGTGCATTTGGTATGGCGTGTCTAGCTTGGGCTAGGTGTGGCTGGCATGATTTTCCATTGGCACGGAGGTGCGGCAGCATGGTTGGCATGCTTTGGCGTGGTTGGTGTGGATGGCATGATTTTACATTGGCATAAAGGTGCGGCTAGCATGGTTGGCATGCTTTGGCGCGGTAGGGTGTAGCTTGTATGATTTTCCATTGGCATACGAGATTTGGCTAGTATAGCTAGGGCCATGACATGGTGCGATTGGCATGGCGTGGATAGCTTGGGCTAGGTGTGGCTGGCATGATTTTCCATTAGCACATGAGATGTTTCTAACATAGCTAGGGCCATGGCATGGTGCGATTGGCATGGCACGGCTAGCTTGGGCTAGGTGTGGTTGGCATGATTTTCCATAGGCACAAGGGTGCGGCTAGCATGGTTGGCATGCTTTGGCGCGGTACAGTGTGTCTGGCATGATTGGCCATTGGCACACGAGATGTGGCTAGCATAGCTAGGTCCATGGCATTGTGCGATTGGCATGTCACGGCTAGCTTGGGCTAGGTATGGATGGCATGATTTTCCATTGGCACACGATATGTGGCTAGCATAGCTATGGCCATGACATGGTGTGATTGGCCTGGTGCGGCTATCTTAGGCTAGGTATGGCTGGAATAATTTTCCATTGGCACAAGAATACGGCTAGCATGGTTGGCATGATTTGGCGCGATAGGTTGTGGCTGGCATGATTTGCCATTGGAACACGAGATGTGGCTAGCATAGATAGGGCCATGTCATGGTGCGATTGGCATGGCGCGACTAGATTGGGATAGGTGTGGATGGCATGATTTGACATTGGCATAAGGGTGAATCTAGCATGGTTGGAATGCTTTGGCGTGGTAGGGTGTGGCTGACATGATTTGCCATTGGCATACGAGATATGGCTAGCATAGCTAGGGCCATGGCATGGTGCGATTGGGATATCGCGGCTAGCTTGGGCTAGGTGTGGATGGCATGATTAGCCATTGGCACACTGGGGAATTAGGGTTTGGTTTGTCGTAACCCTAATTTGAAAAAATATACCCCGGTAATTATTAGAGACACATTAAAAGCTTTTCAGTAAATGTTCCTAGTAAATGTCTATTTATTTTAAATGTGGTGACGTCACTGACTGCTAGGGTTTAATGTTTTATGATTTTAACCCTAAACTAAAACCACCATCAACATTAAGTCCCATGCTTAGCTCGGAACATGTACCTTGTTGTGAGGTAAGCATATGATGGTGACAGACAAGGACGGAATCGAAGTGTAGATCATGGAAAAGATGGTCAGGATAATCTGACTAACCTTTTTGAGTAGTAAGGAGAATTTCAGCTTGTGGACCTACTCGAGGGGGCAAGAGGTGGCTTGGTCCTACCCGCAGCAATGGCGTACTTGAGCGACTAGGCATGACGGGTCCGTTATGGTGGAGCGAGGTCTTGGCCGGGGATATGGCAAGGTGAGCGTGCTTGGATGATAGGGTCACATCGGTGGAGCAGGTAGCTTGGCCTGGTGCGGCCATGGAAGGGTGAGGCTCGGTGGGGCCGTGGTGATGGAGCGATGTCTTGGCTAGGGCCGCTGCGATGGAATACATGGGAGGCTAGGCGCGGTGGGGCCGTGGTGATGGAGCGATTGGATGAAAGTTACTATCTTGGTTTAGTCGTACCTCACAACAAAGGGGGCGCGGTCCTGGAGGGCGGACCAGGTGGATGGCTTGGTCCGAAAGGGACGAGAGGTGGCATGGCCCTGACCGCGGCAATGACATGGTGGAGCATGCAAGGGCGGATAGGCGTGATGGGGCCGTGGTGATGGAGAGAGGGCTTGGCCGGGAACGTGGCTTGGTATGGCATAATGGGCGGCTAGGCGTGGTGGGGACGTGGTATGGCGTGAGTGGTCTTGCACGTGGAAATTGGTCTTTGCGAGACCAGTTTCCTCTTTTCCTTCCTTGGCTCAAAATTGGAAACCCTTTTGTTGTTCGAACTCCTAAGTATCATGCCTAGAAAAGGATGGTCGGCCCCTCCCTTTGATTCACGCCTTTATTATTTCTTCTAGTTCGACGCCCATGGGTGATTCTTTCCTTCTTTTCACCTCCTCATCCCGCTCAACTTTCATTAGGGTTTTGATGAGGCATTTTATTTCGAGGTTGGTCTCCCGGCCATGAATCCATCATGTTCCACCAATTGAGCCTACGTTTCTGTTTCTTCCTTTAGGGCTTCCACAATGATTATTCCTGGTGAAGTTGTGTCTTGAAAGTGATCGTTCGAATGTTAGTCCCAAGTTCTGGTAACGGCGGTGAGGTCCACCTAAACCATGCATACCCTTGGCATGGTGTGGGTATAACCTAAGCACAAGCTGTTGATGGCAGATTATTTCAAAAACTGAACGTGGAGTGCTGGCAAGACTGGCACTAGCAAGGAAAGAGAGGATGTCTTGGGAGTGGCAAAGCTTGCTCTTGTGTGAATGATTGCCTTTCTTCACGCGCGGCTTTAACATGGAATACTTTTCCTTATTCAAAAATCTTTTTCTATAGGTAGGTAGAATCTGTAATCATTTCATCTGGTACCTTTGCAAAAAATCCCGGTATGATTGGGTATCTTCAGGGCTAGGGTTTGGAACGCGAGGCGGAGCTGCTAGCATGGACTTGGAATGAAGGGGACCCATTAGCACTGAAGGGCATGGAACAGGTGTGGGCCGCTCTGTAAAGCACTTGGGAAGGCATGACGCTGGTAAGGGAAACGCCTTGGAAGGGAAACGCTTGCAAGGTAATTGCTTGTGGTTTAGGGTTTGACACGCCGAAACCCAAATTAGCGCCCTTTACTAGAATCGCTGTAGAATCCGCGTACGAACTCAGATTTTGATGGTCCACCCCTTTATCGAACACGAAACAGAAGTCCATATCTTCCTACGCGGGAATATTTAGGTTTCGATCTCGTTTAGGAGGTGAAAAACGTCCCGATAGTGAAAATCAGGAAGAAGTCAGGAGGGATGTTGCTGGCCCAGGTAGCATAGTCGCTCACCAGTCACCATCTATTGTTATTTTGTTGATCGTTCGGATCCATGTTTTCGTCCGTAGTGCCTCTCCAATGGATTCAAAAAATTTACCACAACTCCGCTATATTCCTGGGACGGATGGATGCGGTTGCGTTGTCGGTCCATCATTGATTTTAGGTTGTTCAGTGCCTAGACCTTCTGATCGCGATGACAATATGTTGTGGATGCTTGTATAGTCAAAATCTCCCGGAGCCACTGGATGGAATAGATGAGCTGGGAGATGTTTGTTGCCGACGTGATGCTATCAAGTCTTTAAGGACTTCGTTTCCAAGACACATACTTTGAACTATCTTCTGAATCTTGGACTATCGTATGGAATGGGATGCGGTGAACAGTCCCCAGTTATATTTATGTTAGATGGCTTTCTTTTGGAGTCTTCGATGCACATGTATGGCTTTGTGTTGAGAAATTCTTTCATTGTATCGTCTTGAATCCATGTCCACGGGATTTGACACAATCTCATTGTATTCTTTTGGATGTGATGCTGGGATGATCAAAATATCATATGGATGAAATACTCTGGATAGTAAAGTGGTAAAAATGATAGAGTTATGTTGTTTATCTTGGCTCCCCTGCTTCTTCAAGAAGATGTTTCAGCCGTGTCTCTGGGTTATCTAATGAATCTTTGGTGGTCTTCGGGATGGATTGTGATGAGCAGTCCCCAATCTTGTCTATCTTTAGTTTCTGAAGTTTTTTTTTTTTTACGAGAAGGCTTGGGATCCACCGCAGCCTTGTTGAAGGGATCTTCTTGACAGGGAGGTGATATTCTTGCGCTGCACCCTTAAAGACCATGTGACCTCGTTGTTCCTTTTGGTTGACTGTGTCTTCTGAGATTTGATAGTGAAGGGACTCCGTGTATACCTCAGTCCTCAATTATGGTTTACATGTTTCCATCTTTGTAATAATTGTTGTTGCGGTGAAGCTCTGGATGGTATCAACGAATGAGCGACGACAGTTCTTGGTAGGAGATGTAATCAGGAGAGACTAAATTTTTGTGGTAACAAAGTATGTTGGGCGAGAGGGATTAAAAGGTGGCCATGACTACGAAGATCGGCTTGCTGTGACTATGTTCCTTGATATGGGGAGCGTGGTGGTACGACCCTTTGTAAGAAGAAGCGGCGTTGAAGTAGCTTCGGCTCTTGGAGAGGATGTTGAAGCTTAAGAAGTCAAACGCTGAAATTTTGGCTTCGGATCCTGGAGTAGCTCATGGAGAGAACGCCGAAAAGGAGCGACTGCTGGAGCGGACGTTGAAGCGGAGAAACTCACTAGTTGGAAACAACTATTTCTATGATGCAGTTCAGTTGAGGGATACAAATTTGTCTTGACGATACGCCGTGGGGAAATATAGAATCTCAGATAAGTGCTTCCTCATGATTTTGTAGGTAAAGTCCCTGTAAATCATGCAGCTCCTAACAAAAAGAGAGTCTTTGTAAACTCGAGGGGTTGGGATTTTCTTTTCCTCGATTTTGGAAAAGTCATTCCTGATCTTTACGTGTGATGAAATCGGATCGCTGATCCCCTTCTACGTGGCGTCCAAGAGCGACGCGAACCTCTCCATATATAAACGTACGTCCTGCTAAAGTGCCTTTGTCTTTTCATCAAATCAGTAGTGGTAAAAGGAGGTCGGGTTCTTACGGCTTTTTCAGTATCTTGCCCCGATGGTGGAGTAGCGTCTCTGGTGGCTGTTGGAGCTGTCATGCTTGAAGAAACATTGGGGAGGAGGAAACGGCTCCGGTTCTGGTGATCGTAAGTGTATCTTTCACGGAGTGTTGGAGCCATGGAGCTGCTTTGGTTGGTTGCGGAGTGGAGAGGATGGCGCTGGAAGGGTGCAAGATGTTATCGCTGGCATGCTCGTCAGGTAAGCATGTCTGGTAAGCTTGTCTGGTAGGCGCGTCTGGTAAGGTCATATGATGAGCTTGTCTGGTAGGCGCCTCTGGTAAGCTCGTCTGGGAAGTGCGTCTGGTAAGCTCGTCTGGGAAGCGCGTCAGGTAAGCGCTAGATCGGCTTGGAATGGGCGCTGGCTTGGCGTAGACGTCGGCTAGTCATGGAAACTGGCTTGGATTTTGGTTCGGCGTGGACTGTTGGCTGGGCATGGCGCGGATTGTTAGCTTGGCACGGAGCTGGCTCGGCACGATGTTGGATTGGCGTGGCGCAGACTTGTTCTTGCGGGCCCAGTTTCCTCTTCCCATACATAGCTCAAACAAGAGATCCTTTGTTATTCAAATTCCAAAAAGTGTTATGCTTATGAAATGGGTTGGATCCCCTTTTTATCTCGTATCTTTGTTATCATGTCCTGGTGTTAGCGGTAGCACGACAGTGATAAAGTGGGCAAGCATATTCCATCTATGTACTCCAACGTTTCTCTTTCAATTTTTTTTTGTGCTGGTGCAAACCATAGCCATAGGTATGCCTTCCATGAACTTGTGGAAATACTTCATCATAAATAATTCTTCGAATATCGTCGTAGTAACGTCTGCTAATAGTGATAGGTAATCATTGTTGTGCATAGTAGGCACGTACGGGTAGGTGACCTCTTTTTCTTTTTTTGAAAGGCAAACAATGGTCTTTGATTTTTTGGATTTCTTGGGTTGATAGATAAAGTTACCTTGACGGTTTTTGGGTTATTCTTTTTGGAATGTATTGTTTAGAAATTGATTGTTTTGGTTATGGATGAAAGTGACACAGACATCCAAGGAAAACCATGGAACCATGTGTTGGTAGATGACATGGGGGTGAAACATAACATTGCTATTGGTTTTATCATTCCCGTGAAAATTTGAAAAAGAAAACCACATATCTTTTCTAGGTAGGAGTGAGTTTCCTTCCCCTACCATCTTTATGTCTGGGTCGAAGAATGAGATCGATCGAAAATTGATATTGTAACCGATAGATCAATCCTCCCGCTGTGGTCGCCAATTGTTTATAGGTGAAAATAACTTCTGCCGATTTCGGTAAATTCGGTAGGTGAGTGAGAAATTTTTTTTAAACCCTAAACAAATGTGATGCACGTTGAACACTTTTAGGTTCGAGAGATCAATCTGTACAAGTCCGGCCTAAACCAAGAAATGGTCATTCCAGACTTGCTTCGGTCACAAAGAGGAGGAGAATGGGTTGGTTTTGGGGAGGGAAACAAGGAGAGTGTGAGTCCAGAATAGTTTATTCTGGAAGAGCAATTGGGTTTCTACAACTTGTTTTCAGAAAAGTAGCAGAGCTCACGAGGGGAGCTAGCAGGTAAGTATTCTTAGTGTTCTCTTATCCGAATCAACTTGTTGTTGGAATGGAAATATGTGAGACCTATTTATACATGTTATAGTAGAAACGTACTCTGGTCTCATTAAGGAGTGGGGAATAAATAGGAGGAGGTGGTAACCGTATGCATGGACTTGATGTCCCATAAAGTGGTTAACGCATGAAATTGGTTTTCATGAAACTGTTAAAGTTATGGAATTGATATTCCATGAAGTTTGTTAACTCACGGATTTATGTCCCATGAACGTTTCCCACATAACTCCCATATTTACTAGGCGCCTCACCCTTATGACACTTCCTTATGAGTGGCGTAGTGTACTCCGCACGCTATAGACCACCAAACCAATACCCAAAGAGAATCCCCATGTTTGTCTTGATGTCTCGAATGTTTTTGGAAAACATGTAAAATATTGTTGTGGCTTGGAAAGTCGAGCTTGGGGAACTTGCTATCCAGGTGACCTTCGACGGTCGAGATGTTGCATCTTGAGAGGAGGGGCAATCGTTGATCGTTGCACGCCTTTGTTTTGGTAGCCGCGTAGTGAGGTCCAACAGGGTGGCACGGCTAGGATGTGTTTAGACTTGGCATGAGGAGCCAAGGGTTTTCCATGGGCGTATGGCATGGCTAGGGCCAATGCGAGGGCGCTTTTCTTGGCATGTCGTGACTAGCATGGCTAGGGCCAACGCAAAGTGCGTTTGGCATGGCGCGGCTAGCTTGGCTAGGTTAGGTTTGGCTTGGCATGTGGGGACAATGGGTAGACAAGGGCGCATGTCATGATTAGCCTGGACTAGGTGTGCGACCAAGCTAGGGTTTCGGGTCTAAGGTCGTGAGGGGACTTTAGACGGCCAAGATTTCCTCTTGGGATTTAAGGGAAACCGTTGATGGTCGCCTGGCTTCAATTTGGTAGCCGCATGGGGAAGGCCAGCATGGTGGCGCGGCATGAGGGGCCATGGCGAGATGTGTTTGGCATGGCGCGGCTAGCTTGGCTAGGTACGTGACCAAACTAGGTTTTTGGGCCTAAAGTCATGAGGGGACTTTAGACGGCCAGGATTTTCTCCTAGGATTGAAGGGCAACTGTTGATGGTCGCCTGTCTTCAATTTGGTAGCCGCATGGGGAAGGCCAGCATGGTGGCGCGGCATGAGGGGCCGTGGCGAGACTTGTTTGGCATGGAATGGATAGCTTGTCTAGGTACGTGACCAATCTAGGGATAAAGTCATGAGAGGACTTTTTACGGACATGATTTGCTCCTGGGATTGAAGGGTGGCCATTGATGGCCGCACGCCTTTGTTTTAGAAACCCTAATTAGTGCTCTTTACTAGAATCGCTGCATAATTCTATTACGGACTCGGATTTTTATGGTCCGCCACTCAAATCAACCGGAAAAGAATCTCCTATCTCCTTACGTGTGGATATTTAGGTTTTGAACTCGTTCGGGAAGGGAAAACATCCTGAAAGTAAAACTCAGGAATATTTCACGAGAGACGGCGGCATGGCCAGGATATCATGGCATGCCTTGGCGCAACTAAGTTGGCATGGCATGCTTTGGCATGGTTTGGAACATGGGGCCAAGGGTTTTCCATGGGTGCATGGTGTTTCTAGGGCCAAGGCATGGCGCGACGAGCTTGGCTATGTGTGATTTGGCTTGGCGCGTGGGTCCAAGGGTTTTCCATGGGCGTATGGCATGGCTAGGGCCAAGGATGGAGCGCTTGGCTTAGCATGGTGTGACTAGCATAGTTAGGGCCAAGGAAGAGTGTGTTTGGCATGGCGCGGCTATCTTGGGATAGGTGTGGATGGCATGATTTTCCATTGGCACGGAGGTACGGCTAGCATGGTTGGCAAGCTTTGGCGCGGTTGGTGTGGCTGGCATGATTTGCCATTGGAACAGGGGTGCATCTAGCATGGTTGGCATACTTTAGCGGTAAGGTGTGGCTTTCATGATTTTCCATTGGCACACGAGATGTGGCTAGCATAGCTAGGGCCATGGCTTGGTGCGATTGGCATGGCGCGACTAGCTTGGGCTAGGTGTGGCTGGCATGATTTTCCATTGGCATACGAGATGTGGCTAGCATAGCTAGGGACATGGTATGACCGGTCCACATAGTGACGTATAATCATGACGCGTCACGGAATTTGTAACCTGGCAGATGGAGCTGCATGCCCGACGATGTAGCGCCAAAATGGCTGAGACAAGAAAGGTTACTTGGCATTGACAACATTATGCGATAGTGTTGTGTATCCTTATTCAGAGCTATCCCAGCTCAAGGAAGGAATAAAGGATGAGATGCAAAGTCATGGAATGACTTTTCCAGGGTTCTAAGTTGTGTCCAAGACTTAGACTATGCATATGCATCAATGGTGAGGCCAAACACGCCATTGGTGATAGTTTCTCGTTAAAAGAGATGCAAGAGATGCATATGAAGCATGGAGATGGAACTAATCAAGTCAAGACTCAGTTGGCATAATACTTGAATGATGGCATTCAAATGAGAAGTGCACAATGCAAGCTATAATAGCGCATCCGAGGCCATAATAGCAGTAATTGGTGAAAGTGCAAGATGAGTTGCAAGTGGCGATGTTGCGGGATTTGAGTTCAAGCGTGCCGAGCGTGCGAGCAAGTTAGAGACGGTTATAAAGTGCTTTTTAACCGAGTTTGGCATATCCTAACCGTTGAGGACAGGTGTGGCGCCATTGAGCAAGCCAACACTAAAGCTAGCAGTTAAAAAGTGAAACTGGCGGTTAGGGAACTGCCCATGGACAGATGGTTGTTCATGGGGCGTGCAACAGAGTTGCATACGGATTGGCCCTAGTTCTTGGCATTATAAATAGCCAGAGAACCCTTGTAAACGAGTTGTTCAATAGTTCGAGTGTTGAGTAACCATTTAGGAAGTAGAGAGTGATTATTGCATAGGCTTAGAGAATAAGCTTGTAAAGTCCATTGGTTGGACGTTTTTGTATCTTTCCCTTAAGCTAATAAAAGTGAGTTTGTTGGCTTATGCATTTGGCTTTGGTTTCCTGTTGATTTGATTATACTCCCCCAATTATGTGAAGCATAAACATGGCAAGAACCTCTTTGTATTATGGGCTACATTTTTTGGTAGAGAAAATCTAAGTTAGTCTTCCGTTGCATGCTCTTGGTAGAGTTGGCTGATTGTATTGGTACAATCTTATAAGGCTAAAATACATTGGGTGATAAGAGATCACTGAACCACTGTATTTCCGGGTTATATCTTCGCGAAAAATTGCTTGGAACATTTGAAGGTTTGACAATACGGGTATCAGAGCGAGGTTTGCTCTGTTTCGGCTTTGTCTTTGGAAGATTTTCTCTGTTTTGCTCGAGTTTAGTTGCTGAAATTGTTAGATCGTAATGGCTGGTAATAAGAGTTCGTTGGATGTCTTAACTGATAGGGTAGCGGACTTAGAAGACAGGATTGGTGAAGAGGTGCGCCATCTTAGTGATGCTAATTATGATGCTACGATGATGGCTCGCATTCAAGCATTAGACACATATGTTGCTGATATGCTTGTGGCAAGCAAGAATGCAACTATGAAGCATGGTGATTTGGAAGGCCAAATCAATGTTGTTAAGACCATGTTCACAGTAGCCTTGAAAGAAATAAATGATGAGATCAGTGTATTGAGGAGAATGGTGGGTGTGATTAGAACAAATCAAGCTACTGCAGGTGGTAGTGGCAGTGACTTTACGAAGATTAAAGTCCCAGAACCTAAGACGTTTTCTGGCGCAAGAGATGCGAAGGCATTGGAGAATTTCATGTGGGACATGGACCAATACTTCAAGGCCGCTAGAACCCCAGAAGAACAATAGGTTACTCTCGTTAGCATGTACCTGGAGGGTGATGCGAAATTATGGTGGAGAACTAAAACTGATGATGACCTTACTGCTGGTCGTCCAGGCATCGTGACATGGAATGTCATGAAAGAAGAATTGAAGAGTCAATTCTTACCAAGCAATGCTGCTTGGCTATCCAGAGAGAGCCTGCATAAGCTGAAGCATACCATTACACCACAGGAACACGTGAAAGAGTTCTCGTCTCTGATGCTAGACATTCGCAATATGTCGGAGGAAGACAAGTTATTTAATTTCATATCTGGTTTGCAGCCATGGGCTCAGGCTGAAGTGATAAGGCAAGGTGACAAAGACCTACCTTCATCCATTGCAATCGTGGACAGCCTTGCTGATTATAGATCAGTCAATACCTCAACTGATGCTAGTAGGAAGTGCAAGGATAAGAAAAACCATAAGTGTAAGGACAAGGATAAGAAAACTTCTGAGGCCAAGGAGAGAAGCTATCAAAGGGATGATAGTTTGGCTTCAAGGAACAACAAGGAAGGTGGATGTTTCTTATGCAAGGGTCCTCACCTTGTGCATGATTGTCCAAAGAAAAAAAACATTGTCCGCAATCGTCACTGAGTGTAGTGGTGACAAAGAAGAAGCTGATCAAGTGGAGCATGTTAATCCTATTCAACTATGAAACATAGTAGCACAAACGGCAGCAATACATCATGGGATGATGGGTGCTGGCCTGGTTTATGTGAAAGTTGGCATACACAACCATCGTCTCTGGGGCATGGAAGACACGGTTGCGTCACATACTGTGATGAGTTTGTCGATGGCAGAGTACTTGGGTTTGGAAGTATATCAAGCTGATCACTTCATGAAGACAGTGAATGATATAGCTAATCCAATCAAGGGGATGGAAGTGGCGAATGTTGAAATTGGAGCATGGCGTGGCCAGATTAGCATAATGGTGATGCATCTCAATTATTTCGAGATGATTCTTGGTAACAAATTTTTCAAAGAAGCAGAGGCAACGGTGATGCCTCACCTTGGAGGGATTTTCATACAAAGTCCCAGTGCACCTTGTTTCGTGATGGGTGTAGGGAAAGTTAGTCTGGTTGACATGAAATGCGACAAGTGGAAGGCAAGTGAGTTTGCACTAGTTCGCTCGTTCGAAGAAAGCTTAGCTGAGATTCATATGGAATTTGGATATCCTATGGATCTTAGCATCCCTTGTTCGCCGTGATTAGCACATATATGAGGCAGGGGCATTGCATTGTTGTTTGCAAGTGCCTGAACCTGCAAGGTTGCTGAAGTATGGAGACTTTGGCATATTATTTGTTTCCTGTTTCTGTTTTCAAGTTAAGTTGGGTGTTGCTGATCTTATGGTATTAAAAGACAACACACTTTAGTTGGTGTATTTTCTTTGGTAATGTAATTTGCTTTCGGTAAGGCCGAGTGTTGGCCAGTGTTGTAAAAGGGAAGGAGTCCCTAAGTTTCTTATGTAAGGCTAGTGTAATGAATGAAGGTGGTGTTTAAGCAAAAACCTTGTCTCTTTTTTGCTTAATGTAAAACTAGTTCATTGGGGAAGCACTACAAGTATACTTATCCAAAGTATACAATAAGAAACGCTGAAAGCAAAACCAAGCAAAGAAGTATAGTTGGTGGCATAGGCGAGTTTGATGTTGGGAGAGTTACGTAGAATTGCGACAGTATTTGGCAGCGATGGCATGGAGTAACACAGCAAGAATGAAGATGTAAGTCCATCAAGCATATGAGTTAAGAGTAACTCATAATTAGGAAGAACATGATGTTGTTTTTCCGCTACATTAAAGCGTAGCAGTTTGAAGGAACAAGTGAGGCCTTGTTAGTTTCAAAGGCACGTGAAGAGGAACCTTGGCTCGGTGGGAGAGTCGGTCTAATGTTAGGGGTATCCTAAGTCATGGCTAATGTCATGCATTTCAGTCGAGTTTTCAAAAGAGTGTTTCAACATGATTGAAGAACACTTAGTCTACAGTAAGGCCTGTTGAATTGCAATAGTGCAATGTCAGTCGGAATTGAAGGAAAGTAAGCTAAGTTATACATATCACCCAGAAATGTTGGCTATTTGAAGTGTACAATTAGGCATGGAATGTCTTGGAAGAAAAATTTGTGTTCTGATGCAAGGGGCATAGAAACATATTGCAAATCTCATTTGGGTGTTGAGATGTGAATGAAGTAGAGATTGAAGCATAGTCGACGATGCGACAAAGCAGATGGAATTTACAGGCTCAATGGCAAGGCAAACAAACTAAGTGGCGGCGTAAAGTACTAGGAAGAAAAAGGTTTGGCAAAGTTAAAGGCCAAACAAAGTTGTTGATTCTGAGAGTGGCTCAGATGCGTACAAGGCCAAGGAAAGTTCAGTAGAGACTGAACTGATATTGCGTTCAACGAGGACGTTGAACAGATTGGGTGGGGGAGGTCTATGACCGGTCCGCATAGTGACGCATAATCATGGCGCGTCACGGAATTGGTAACCTGGCAGATGGAGCTGCATGCCCGACGATGTAGCGCCAAAATGGCTGAGACAAGAAAGGTTACTTGGCATTGACAACATTATGCGATAGTGTTGTGTATCCTTATTCAGAGGTAGCCCAGCTCAAGGAAGGAGTAAAGAATGAGATTCAAAGTCATGGAATGACTTTGGAATGGTACTAAGTTGTGGCCAAGACTTAGACTATGCATATGCATCAATGGTGAGGCCAAACACGCCATTGGTGATAGTTGCTCGTTAAAAGAGATGCAAGTGACGCATATGAAGCATGGAGATGGAACTAATCAAGTCAAGACTCAGTTGGTATAATACTTGAATGATGACATTCAAATGAGAAGTGCACAATGCAAGCTATAATAGCGCATCCGAGGCCATAATAACAGTAATTGGTGAAAGTGCAAGCTGAGTTGCAAGTGACGATGTTGCGGGATTTGATTTCAAGTGTTCCGAGCGTGCGAGAAAGTTAGAGACGGTTATAAAGTGCTTTATAACCGAGTTTGGCATATCTTAACCGTTGAGGATAGGTGTGGCGCCATTGAGCAAGCCAACACTAAAGCTAGCAGTTAAAAAGTGAAACTGGCGGTTAGGGAACTGCCCATGGACAGATGGCTATTCATGGGGCGTGCAACAGAGTTGCATACAGATTGGCCCTAGTTCTTGGAATTATAAATAGCCAGAGAACCCTTGTAAACGAGTTTTTCAATAGTTCGAGTGTTGAGGAACCATTTAGGCAGTATAGAGTGATTGTTGCATAGGCTTAGAGAATAAGCTTGTAAAGTCCATTGGTTGGACGTTTTTGTATCTTCCCCTTAAGCTAATAAAAGTGAGTTTGTTGGCTTATGCGTTTGGCTTTGGTTTCCTGTTGATTTGATTATACTCCCCAAATTATGTGAAGCATAAACATGGAAAGAACCTCTTTGTAGTATGGGTTACATTTTTTGGTAGAGAAAATCTAAGTTAGTCTTCCGTTGGATGCTCTTGGTAGAGTTCGCTGATTGTATTGGTACAATCTTATAAGGATGAAATACATTGGGTGATAAGAGATCACTGAACCACTGTATTGCCGGGTTATATCTTCGCGAAAAATTGCTTGGAGCATTTGAAGGTGTGACATATGGCATGGTGCGATTGGCATGGCGCGGCTAGCTTGGGATAGGTGTGGC
Organism: Papaver bracteatum; assembly: GCA_023529315.1. Classification (NCBI taxonomy): domain Eukaryota; kingdom Viridiplantae; phylum Streptophyta; class Magnoliopsida; order Ranunculales; family Papaveraceae; genus Papaver; species Papaver bracteatum. The sequence goes on along the minus strand of JAJJWX010001058.1, from coordinate 119,479 downwards.
TGGCATGATTTGTCATTGGCACAAGGATGCAACTATCATGGTTTGCATGCTTTGACGTGGTAAGGTGTGGCTGGCATAATTGGCCATTGGCACACGAGATGTGGCTAGCATAGCTAGGGACCTGACATGGTGCGATTGGCATGGCTCGGCTAGCTTGGTTGAGGTGTGGCTGGCATGATTTGCCATTGGCACGGGAGATGTGGCTAGCATAGCTAGGGCCATGACATGGTGCGATTGGCATGGCGCGGCTAGCTTGGGCTAGGTGTGGCTGGCATGATTTTCCAATGGCACAAGGGTGCGGCTAGCATGGTTGGCATGCTTTGGCGCAATAGGGTGTGGCTGGCATGATTTGCCATTGGCACACGAGATGTGGATAGCATAGCTAGGGAAATGGCATGGTGCGATTGGCATGGCGCGGCTAGCTTGGGCTAGGTGTGGCTGGCATGATTTTCCATTGTCACAAGGGTGCGACTAGCATGGTTGGCATGCTTTGGCGCGGTAGGGTGTGGATGGCATGATTTTCCATTGGCACACGAGATATGGCTAGCATAGATATGGCCATGGCATGGTGCGATTGGGATGACGCGGCTATCTTGGGCTAGGTGTGGCTGGCATGATTTGCCATTGACACCCGAGGGAATTAGTGTTGGGTTTGTCGTAACCCTAATTTGAAAAAATATACCCCGGTAATTATTAGAGACACATTAAAAGCTTTTCAGTAAATGTGCTTAGTAAATGTCTGTTTATTTTAAATGTGGTGACGTCACTGTCTTCAAGGGTTTAGTGTTTTACGATTTTAACCCTAAACTAAAAGCCACCATCAACAAAGATGCACTTTGTTTTGTATCAAATGAATTGGCTAAGTTTTCTCCTCTTAAGAACTCAGATCCTTATTGTCCTAAGTTTAGGCAAAAGAATTATTATAATGATAGTTCAAATCTTGCATATCACTCGACAAGGTTATCTCATAAAATACCCAATTATACAAAGAGAGATGACTTTTTAAATGCAAAAACAAGATCTGATGTTCCAAATTGGAGAAAGGGTGTTTCGCAAAATATTCAAAAGGACATTGATCCTAGTGGTATGAAGAAGAAAGATTCTCCTACGAAACCCAACTCTAAATGGGTTCCTAAGTCCCCCTTAACCAAGAAGGGACCAAAAGTTAGTTACAAGAATGACTCTTAGATGTTAATTGTTGGTGACAGTAATTATGAGAGTCTTGACCATCGATGGAGGCTGTCCGTGCCGATAAACAATAGGTGGTGTACGAACCAAGGTTTTCGTACCGTGAACTCATGGTTTGAGGTGACTTATAAATATGTGAATAATGTGTTCGAAATCTAAATTAAATGAGTTATTGAAAACATAATCGGTGTTATGAACTCATTTGTGAAATTCAAATGGATGAATTGTTGGAAACAATATTGTTGTTGTGAATTGAGGAGTTGAATCCTAAATGGATGATTTGATAAATAGTTTGTTGATAATAATATAAATGTTGTGAACTCATGGTTTCTATGTGACTATATTAATACATTAATATATGTGTTGAATCATCAATGAATGACTTGTTGATAATTGTTTTGGTATTGTAAACTCATGGATTGTTGTGACAATATTAATTTGTGAATCATGTGTTGAAATCTAGATTAAATGAATTGTTGGAAACATAATTGGTGTTATGAACTCATGTGTTGAAACTTAAATGGATGAATTGTGAATGGATGTGTAAAATTCAAATAGATGAATTTGTGTTGTTATCAATGATGTATTGAATCGTAAATTGGATTATATGTTTGATATATTATTATTGATGTTGCGAGTTTGTTAATCGAACATATAATTGAATCCTTAAAGTTGTGCAAAGTCTTTTGTTGTATGTTCTCTTTGATTGGTTGATATTTGTTTTCACATCTTTAGAGAATGGGGGTACATTCTATTGAGCTGTCATCTCACCCCAATTGACATCCTTGCAGATTTATCAGAGTGGCGCAGCGAAAGCTAGGAATGAGTAGCTTAGTGATTGAATTGCTTAATTGTATTGCTTGAAATGTAAATTGAAATAATATGTTTGGTTAAATTCGTTGTTAAGATAATAAGCGGATTTATATGCTTCACTTTATGTTATAAAAAGTTTGAATTATGTTTTGTGCAAAAGTAAATCAACAAAAATATGTATGCATAAGTCTCTTCCCGACCCGTAACGCTTCGAGTTCGGATCTCCATATGGGTTTGACCCTGGTCCGGAACTCGGGGTGTTACATGGCACCTTTTGTATCTAACAATCCAAGAGAAGCATATGTGAACTATAAAGATGTTGATATAGGTCAAAGTAAAAATGGCACAACAACTTACTTGGAAGGTAAAGTTTGGGATGGTAATTATTTCAAGAATAATTATGATAGATTAGTTCAGGTGAAGACTAAAGTTGATCCTCGAAATTTCTTCAGAAATGAACAAAGTATTCCTAGTGTTGTAAATGCTTAAAGGGATACTGTTGCAAAATAGTTAATCTGAAATTTTAATAAATAAAGATGTATTGTATGCCTGTATATATATAATAAAGACATGCAAACACTACAACAAAAACATACGTGGATCATTCTTAAAAAGTGTGATCTAAATACCGGATGTCTGTGATCTTTCCCAATATAATATAAAAAGTGGTTTATAGATAACAACTCTCTTGCAATGAAAAGTGTGATCTTACCTTGTGCAAAGAACTCAAGGCTCTCAAAAGTTGAGATCTAAAGGCGGGGATTTAAAAGTCAAATCTAGAGAAAACTGTGGTATTTCTCTAAGTTTCTGTATAAATAATATATTTCCATCCCATTTTTTCACCTGTAATTCCAATCCAAAACTGACATAAACAAAATTTGAAAGCGCTAATAGAAAAACTACAGATTTCATTGCTTGCTGAATGAAATTCATTTTTGAACCAGAAACAAATTGAAAAACTACACATTTCTGTTTACTTGTTTAACTCAAATCAAGGAGTACTAAAATAAAGATCCCTTAAAATCAGAACAAGATGGACGAAGTTTAATTACTCAAACCAAGAGTACCAAGACTCAGTTCCTTTACATCAAAAGGAGATGGGCAAAGTTCACTAAAATTAGGAGTAACAAGTTTCTTTGCATCCAACTTTTTAGAATCCAGGAGTTGCTTCCTAGTGAAAATTAAGAGAAAAGGTAAGATATTTTGAGCAACTATTGCACAGACACCACAAATGATCAGTTCAAAGTTTGTTAGCTTCAAATAAATTATGAAGACGTACACACTAATATGACTGCTGAGTGTATTGACAGTTGGTAATTATACAAGTATTGATCCATAAAAAATGTCCAATATGCATGCTTCAATGTGTAATATCAACAAACAAAACACAAAAATTATTTAAACAACAAAAGGAAACCACATGAGCCTACTGCAGGATACAACTCAGATAAGTTGGACAAAAGAAATGCAACAAAAGCCTACTGCAAGATATAACAATAAAAAATTATTATAACACGACTATCGATACTCAAATAACATATGAAATTATAAAAAATTAACAAGACTTGTGACTGCAGGGGAAGGCAATCTTAAGAGACAATTTCCACTAAGAAAATCTAACACTCTCTAATGCTGAACAACAATTGTGAGACTTCAGTAACCTAGAATCTTAAAATTCCAACAAACAAGATAGTAGTCCAGCCTTACAAAAGGAATGAAAATCAGAAACTCTACCTGTCCTGTAAGTTCTTCGTGTTTGGTAAGCCCCACACCTCCAATTGTTTGCACACTTGCACTTAGAGGAATTCCTATGGAATGAACAAACCTAGAGTTTGTTAATTTTGATCCCACTATGGGATGAACAAACCAAGAAAATTGATGTTCAAATGAACAGATCAGTTCATTTGAACAATGAGACATTCCAATAGGCATGCGTCTGCTGTAACGGCGCGCGACATGTAAAATAACTCCGGCGACAGCCTTGCTAATGCCCGCGTTTTCCATGAAAATGCGCGTTTTTGAACTTGGAGCCATCGATTTGGGTTATGTTGCCGAGTTCATAGTATGAACGCCACCAGGTATTCCCATCCTACTTTTTTTCCCCTACAAATTCATTTCGTCTTGAGACTTTTACTCACACCTTCCTCAACATTACATAATTTCCATACCGTCTCTAACTTTTGTTTTTCTTTTCAAACAAAACTACTCATATCAATTCAGTTTCACAAATATCTCATCGTCACAACAACGATCACCGCAAAAAACACTACAACAATCACAGCAAAAGAGCACAAGAATTCGTGGTCCGAAGTATACAATGGATGAAGACGAGTCATTTTTCATAAATTATGTATTATATACAGTAGATAATATTAATGGTTGTAGTCAAGAAAAAAAAAATTAGGGTAAGATTTTACAAAAATTTTGTTTAGAAACCGGTAACAAATATGGTCGTGATGTCGATGGGTTAAGTCATCGTTTTTGAACAATTGTAGCAGCCGTTAGTGAATATGTAGATATTATCACTCAAATTTGGAACAACAAAAGAAGTGGTGAAAGCGAACCAGATGTGGAACGAAGATGTCGGGAAGAGTGGAAAAGATCCCACAAAGGTTCAAGCTTGCAATATGAAAGTTGTTTCACCATTTTGAGGGTGCTTAACAAGTTTAACCCATACTTTCTGGAAGGTCATCAACTGCCTGAAAGATCACCATATGGTCCAATCTCGCAGGATTTTCAGAATTGAGGGCCTGCTTCCTCGCCTGATGGATTTCCAGGTAGTCATGATCAACACAATAGTAATCTAGATGTTAACACCAACTGCAAGAGAAGAAGAGGAGGTAGTGTGAAAGCTGTAAAAGCAGCGAGAGCCGCATCACAACGAGCATCAGAAGGAGGTTCAAGCGAGTTCAACTATGCTGATCACAAGCAAATTGAGATGCAGGTAGAGGAAGATATAGTGAGGGACCGTGCATTTCTTTAGAAAATCAATGGAAAGCTCGTCTTTCTCTAGAACAACACTACAGGAATTATAAGCTAAATAAGTTACTCAACATGGACACCGACAAAATGAATGTACGATAATATGCTTCATAGAATACGCAAATGGATCAAGTCCAGGACGATAAAGATCGGGCCGATCCAGTTGTGAATGTGGCAGACGAAGGTGATGCCTCAGAAGAAAACAAAGAGGAATTCAATCTTGATAATACATGAAGAGGAATTCAATCTTGATAATGCATGAAGAGGAATTCAGTCTTGCTAAGAAGTGGGAACTAGGTGTTCTGATAGCCAGTGGAAACCTGTCGTTGCCGTTGGTGATTTTATGCCAAACGCTGGCGTTCAAGGGACTATCGTTGGCGCCATCATCCATAACTCCAGCGCTTGGATGGCGATCGCCCGCATCATTATATATGTAGCGCTTTTACTGGTCGGTCGCTCACTTGTTTTCCAGTATGGAGAATCATGTTTGACCATCCACGTGGCTCAACAAACAAATGCATTTGAACATTGCCATAGGAATTTCTCTTAACTCATCCAATTCATCATCTTATTTCCTAAAACAGTCAATTGGCAAAAAAATCAATCAGTAAGAATCATATATGTATCTTGGCATTTGTTGGATCACTGAGGAATAAAAGAGGGGGATTACTATATGAGGAGCATATGTCAATCTGACTAAGATGATATATGAAATTGTCATTATCTCTTGCTGCATATGAGATGGATTTTCCTGCCTGGTAAGGATCATTAGGGACCCTCATTAGCTTCTGACGCATACCGTTCGCAGTTCTATCTTTTCCAGCTTCGACAGCTTTCTTCATGACACCCGCCTAAATGAGCATATAAAATAGTAACAAATTTTTCTTAATCATAACTGAACTTGAAGGCAGAAATTGTTCAAACGATTGCTTTCTTCGTGACATCCTAGGCTTCAATGAACATAAACATCATCAGATCTCAGGTTTGTGGTGGGTTTTCTTGATTTTCTCAGTGACTTCTAGAAGTGATGAATTTTTCTGAGAAATAATGTTCTACTCTTCTAGCAAGATTTGTCTCTAATTTGTCATATAAAGCTAAAGGAAAACTAATTCTGATTAAGCAAGACCAAGTGTAGATCGACCAAATCTTTCTAAAATTTATAAGAAAAAAGTTCCTAGTACCTTCATATGCTTCTGGTTCAACTGTATCAGAATGATAGAGAGGAAAATAAACACAACATAAAAAATAAAATGAGGAGATCATTCACCAATCACCATTACAAAGAACATGCTCCATTAGGCTATTTCCCGAAGCACTGCAAGTAGAATCAACCCAGTAACATCATGAAACAGAAGGATTTCAATATTTATGAAAATACAAGATTTTATACAGTATACAGGTACTCGTTTATCAAGTATATACTACAAAAACAATAAAATATTTCATTTTTTCTATGAAACTCTAGTAGCTGATATGCATCTTATCAGCTAACAATGATATGTAAATATTTCAATACAAAATCAAAAGTTACCCTTGGTGCTCTAGTATTGCTTCTTGGCTTTCTTGTCCTCATTGAGATTTTTTGATGTATCAGGATTACGATGCTCAGTAAGAGCTTTCTGGAAAGCCTCAACTGTGGGAGCAAAGTCCTGTGAGGTCAAGTGTTTTCTTAATGATTCTCAACTAGAAGAAACAAACAAAGATGAACAGTTGCATCACATCGAAGTTTTGACAAAAATGGAAGATAAAACAACTTTGGATTTCACATTAGAACTAGAAACAAATAGTAATTTCCTCTCTAAAAGAAGAGATGTGAAAAATGAGACTGCTCTAATAGCACATGATACATGAGTCTTATTTCTATATATGAATCAAATTTCTATAGCATTACAAGCTGCGGGATAATCTACCTTAGCGTCTAGGATAACACGCTTTGTCGTATAAAGATTTACTGACCTGTCATCAGAACCAACATATGTCAATACAGAAAAACCAAGACTAGGAACGACAATCTAGCACATCATATAATAAGAGACATTCAAGATTTGGGTATCAGGATAAATGAATCATAGCTAGGAAAATACAGAATAGCTTTAGAAGCATAAACAGTTGAGTAGCATGCACACTACTTATGAAATATTTCAAACATGATAATTACTAACTTAACTTAACAGACATGGTTTTCCCACCTTATGAAACTGAATCCTCAAGTAGACACAAGGAAAATATGAATCGAACTTCCCAGCTGTGACTAGATAAGAATATGCATCAAAGTATCTAGTTATTTAGACTACCTGCTTAGCAGATTTAACCAAATCAATGTAATTCAGAGCATGAATCAAGAGAAACAAAATGAAAACAGCACCAAAAGAAAATACAGTACAATTACTTACCAAGAGTCAGAGTGTAGAGATAGGGGATCCAAACTGTATCTCATGGTACCTGAGATTCAAAGAGCAGCATTACTTAAATAGTCTCATAGAAATTAGTACAGTGGTGAAACAAAGATACGGAACTTCATCGCTTTTCTAATATAGCACGCAACTATAGAACTTTCAGCAAGTATCCATTACATTATTCACACAAACATAATTTAGTTATCATATAGCAATTAACATACTGTCAATTGAAGTAAATCAAGATATTAGATTGGAATTATTTATGATGCGTAGTGGAGATTTTACAGCGGATTTATCCAAATTCAATGAAATCAAAGAGTCAGAATGCCCATTATATTTCCCAGCGAAGCAGATACCATTGTATTTCTATACCATTGAAGTAAATAGAAAATCCGTAATACAACCTTAGAGAAATTGAAAAACCTAGATTGGGATCGAATATATTGGAGAATTGCAATGATTTTCAGAGATTAAGATATATATTTGAAAACTTACCTCAAAAACATTTTGTTCGATGATGATCAAATTTCGAAACCCTAACCTTCGACATTCTAAATGAAGTCGAAATTCAATTCTCCATGAAATCCGAGTGTATAAACACGCTGATTATGATTATAAACAACTGAAAATGGGTCATTTGTCCAAATATTTTTAAAACACGGTTCAAATGGACGAGTAAAAAATTTTATGGATGAAATGGACACAAAAAAATAGCAAGGATGAAACTGGATTCATCCTGGCTTAAACTTAAAAAATAATGGGGATGAAACTGGATGCATCCTGATATAAATTAAAAATAAGAAAAAATATTTGAAAATGGGCAGGATGAAACTGGTTACATCCTGACTATTTTTATATTTTTGTCCATTTAAACAGTATCAAAATCTAAATGTCTTTTTCGCCCAGGAATTGTTGATTTTGGTCATTTTAACCAATTTTGTGTATAAACAAATGAAATTACAATGTTAAAGAACAAATCGAAAGTTTAGGGTTCAAAATCTCTTGATATGGATCGTGAAATCGAAAGTCTAGGGTTTAATTTTTTTCATCGGATTTTCTGCAGAGAGAAATGGGAGATGAGAGAGAAATGAAGAATGAACCCGATTTGTTCTAAGTGGATTTGTTTGAGTAAATAAGGCTGGGCCAGGTCAAACTTATTCGTGTTTTTTTTCAGATGGAAAAAAAACTAAGTAGTTTAGATAGTGGTCAAATATCAATATTAAGATCACAGTTTGTACTAAGCATGATATATATGGGAAGGTATATTCCTAATAGATCACATGCAACAAAAACTCTATCATCTTTAAGTTTTACCTACAAAAAGATAATAGACTTGCTTAAAGTGTGATCTATACCATGTGATATAAAGCATGTTTTATTGTCGTGAAACAAAACACAATCTTTGTTCTTCTTGGATTTACTAGCAAAAATCTATAATATGGATCACAAATCTCTATTTTTTCATGGTAATTCATAAACAGAAAAAATAAATGATTCAAAAATCTACCATCCTACTGTCTTCCATAGGGATCGATAATACAGATAAAATAGATATACTAGAAGATTTATATAAAGCTCGTTTAGAAACCCCAAACTCTAATGGTGCCATCTGTGTACCTAGTGAAAAGAGTACTTCCATCAGAACTCCAATTCATGCTTGAGCAGTAAAATGTCTTGTTCTTTCCTGACTCTGGTTCGACTTTCAATTCCTGAAAGACACTCTTACTCTCTAGATCCCAAATCTTAACACCTGCCTCAATAGTAGTACAAAGCCAGTATCTAGTTGGACAACAACACAAACAATGGATAATACCACCAACATCAAGCGATACCACTCTTGTGCCCTCAGCTAAATCCAAAAACAACAGAACAACATCTTTACCACCACTTGCACATAATGTACCATCAAGTGAAATAGAAACAGTGTTCACATATCCACCATGTTCATAGTTAGTCAAATTCCACACCTTGACAGTCTTATCCCATGAAGCAGAAAAAAAAGTTGGACGAAATGTATCAGGAATAAACCTAACAAAACTCACCACATTAGTATGAGAATCACCATCCTGAAATGTATGCATACATTCACCCTGAGTATTCCACAGCTTAATCGTACGATCCCTTGAAGCAGAAACGATTCGACTGTTATTAGTAGAGAAAGCAACTGATAATACCTCTTTTGTATGTCCAACGAATCTACTTGTGGTAACACCAGTGTTGAGATCCCAAAGACGAAGTTCGCCATCACATGTACCAGATAATGCCAACTGAGCATCAGATGATAAAGCAATATCTTGAACGAAATGATTGTGACCAGTAAGATGACGTCTAGGAACTCCATAGTAGCCTTCTTGTCTGCAAAGAGTCTAAACAAGGATCGACTTGTCACGAGATGATGAAACGATCATGTTGGAGTTGTCGATCGGACAAGAAATGGCTGTAACCATGTCACTGTGACTAACTAGTGTTCCATGAAGGATTAGAGTAGGCTTGTTTCTTTGGATAGTACGATCATGATGCATCTTAACAAAGTAATTGCTAGAAATGAAAGAAATCCAATTCTTGCATACACATTTACAAGATAATACTGCCACAAGGTTTGTTGTTGGGCATAAATAGAGAAGATGGATAAAAGGCTGCATTACTGCCACAAGGTTTGCTGTTGTTCTCAAAGGTGAATCTACTGAGATGTTTAGACCTCAGAAAGTAATTAGACAGGGAGATCCTATCTCCCCATTCATTTTTATTCTGGTGGTGGAAATTCTATCACTTATGTTCAAGTCTGCTGCAGCTCAAAACTTAATTTCTGGTTTCAAGGTGGCAGAAAATGGTACAAGCATTACACATCTGCAATTTGCAGATGATTTAATTGTTTTTCTGAAGGATGAAGAAGATCAAGTTAATAACCTAAAAGTATTCTTTTAGCTTTTGAATCAGTTTCTGGTTTAAAGGTCAATTTCAGGAAGAGCACAATTGTGGGACTGGGACAATTACAAAATGCTGAGGTTTGTGCTGAAATTTTTGGTTGTTCTCTAACTCAATTGCCTATGAAGTATTTATGTATCCCCCTTGGAAGTAAGTCAAAGTGCAAAGATGTTTGGATGGAAATTTTACATAATTTTCAAAATATGGAAGAAAACTTATCTTTCAAGAGGGCAAAGACTAATCATGATTCAAAGTGTGTTGGCAAGCTTGCCTATATACTATCTGTCCCTATTTCAGTTACCTGCAACTATAGGAAATCATATGGAAAGAATTATGAGAAACTTATTATGGGGGTCAAGCATTAATGATAGGAAGAGGAGCTGGGTGGGTTGGTCTATTGCTTCTATCCCTAAATGCAGAGGAGGTATTGGTATCAAGAAGTTAAAATTAATAAACAAGGCCCTTCATGCTAGATGGATCTGGAGGTATGAAAGTGAAAAGTTTGCTTTATGGAGGAGAATAATATATCAGAAATTTGGGGGTCTCAATGAATCTTTTTTTCCAAATCATTCAAAGAGCTCTGTTTGCTATGGCTTATGGGCTGGTATTCTCAAAGATAGAAACTTTGTCATCTCAGGAACAAAGTTTGTGGTGAATAATGGAGGCAACATCTATTTCTGGAAGGATGTTTGGGTAGGTGAGCAATCTCTGAACTCATTATTTCCTAATTTTTTTAAGTTATCCAAAAATAAGGATGCTGCTTTGAAGGACATGATTTCTCATGAAGGAGATTGGAACTTCAATTTTGTTAGAAGTTTAAAAAAACAGGAGATGTTGGAGATCATTAACTTACTTTAGATAATTGGGGAGCCTTCTACACTGTTAAATGAGCATGAATACAGTAGACACTGGACTTTTGGCAAAGGTGAGGGCTTTATAGTGGCAAATGCTTACACAGCTTTGGAATTAGATGGTTTTCTTTCATTCCCTGACAAACAAATTTGGAACCATAAAATTCCTTTGAAGGTGGCTTTCTTAGTCTGGAATTTATGCTACAATGGAGCTGCAACTCTAGATAAACTTTTCAGTGCAGGCTTGGTTCAAGAATCTTCTTGTCTTCTATGTAACCTTCAAGTTGAAACTAACTCCCATCTTTTCCTGCATTGTAAAACTACTGCCTTGGTCTGGGATTACTTCTTAAAAAGCTTTGGTCTAAGCTGGGTGCATTCAGGTGATGTAAGAAGAACCATTTGGGAATGGGGTAGAAGTAAGAGTAGAAAATTGGTAAAAATTCTGTGGAGTTATCTGCCATTTTCTATTTGGTGGTGTGTTTGGATTGAAAGAAACAACAGGCTTTTCAAGAATGTTGCAAGGAATGCAAAGCAATTGATCATTGAAGTCAAATGTTTGTTGTTCAATTGGACAACTAACTCGGACATTTTTAAGGATTTTAGTTTATCAACTTTGATTTGTAATTGGGATGCAGTCACTCAAGCATCGATGTAACTCTTCTCTGTGTCACTTTTTTGGTGGTGCAGAGTTATTTTTATAAATTTTGCCATTTTCAGTCAAAAAAAATAAAATTACAAGCTAATACGGATTGTACTGGTAATATTGAAAGGATGTCATGGATGATATCTTCTGGAATGCTTGACATCGTTTCCCTTCCTATCGAATAACTTCAATGAAACCCTAAAAGGGTTCTCCAAGGAGATGCACCAAGTTGGACCTGTAGTGTGTATATATATATTCGGATCCTAAACGGGTTCTCCAAGGAGATGCTCCAAGTTGGACCTGATCATTTAGGTATGTAGTATATATATATATATATATATAGCTACTCGGATCCTAAACGGGTTTTCCAAGGAAATGCTCCAAGTTGGACCTGATCATCTAGGTAAGTAGTATATATATTAGCTAATCTGGGAGCTTTATAAATCTCGTTAAATTGGGCCTATGGTGATTAATTGGGGCCTATGGATTTCTTCGTCCACCCCATAGAAAATGATAAGAACACGCGATTGTCGATTGGGGGATATCAAAATTAATTGGGGATATAAATTACTTCTCCCAACCAATAGTGTCTTCTAAGAGGTATTTTTGGGGGGCAAAAATACTAAATACGCTTCCCTCAAAATAAAAATCAAAAAACTTAAAATCAAAAAACAAAATCATATCCCCATTTTTATCTTCACTTCTTATTAATCTCTTTTAGGGTTAGGGCTTTGAAACCTAAATATTCCCCACTCCCTTTCAAATTATAAATTTTCCCCACTCCCTTTCAAATTCTCTTCTCCTTCTCTGCCGGCTCCTTACTTTCAAAACGTTTTTTTTTTTTTACATTTGGAAGTGATGAAGACCATTTCAGAAGTGATGAAGACCGTGCCGGTATAGATGAAGACCATGCCGGTAGTGATGAAGACCATGTCGGAAGTGATGAAGACCATGCCGATAGTGATGAAGACTATCTCGGAAATTAATTTTTTTTCATCGCCGGAAGTGATGAAGACCATGCCGGAATTGATGAAGACCATACCATCATTAAATGCCGGAATGCTCGATAGAAATCTATCAATGCCGGTAGTGAAGTGAAAAAAAATTCAATTTTCTGGTTACTTTACATCATGTGCCGGCATAGAAATTTAAGCAATTTTCTTTTTTATCTGTGAATTATGTGTTGTTAAACATCAAATAAAATTAAAATTCATTCTACACCCGAGTTAAGAATGAGTATGACTTCATACTCAATCTCATCTGGGTATATTAATTAAATGTCCCTATTTTTAACTCCCTACAAATATATCCTTATGCAACAATAAATATGTCCCTCCTTTTTTTATAACCTTATCCATTTAATATTAGATTACCTTAATACCCTCACCCATATAATATTTTTTCTTTATTTCAAAATGGAACAAATTTCTTCCACTACTTCACCACCACCACTAGCACCACCACCACCACCAAAATTCAACTACCATTCCACCACCACCGTTCAACAACCACCACCTACCAACCGCCACTACCACTAATATTCCACCACCACTCCTTCACCACCACCATTAGTCCTCCACCACCACAAGTTCATCGTCGCCGCCACCACCATCACCGCCGCCGCCACCACCACCGTCACCGCCGCCACCACCACCATCACCTCCCGCCACCACCACCGTCACCGCCGCCACAGCCACCACTGGTAATAGTTGATCCAAATAAAAATAGAACCAACAGTAGAAGTTTATCTAGTTTAGGGGATCAACAACGATAGTTGATCTAAGAAAAAATGATCAACAATAGAAGTTTATCCAATTGAGTGGATCAAATTCCATTGTTGATCCACCAAAATTGGATCAACAATGAATTTTGATCCATGTAAAATGGAGTGAACTTGGCGTGAGCCGAACACGCATCATCTGACATGGAGTCAGTCATGCTACCATTGCACCACAAGTTCAACATTGGAAGAAGTTTACATGATTTAAACTACAAAGCATGAGTTCAAAGGATCAACAACATTAGTTGATCCCATATAGATGGATCAACAATAGTAGTTGATCCAAAATATATGGATCAACAACCATAGTTGATCCAATATGACTGCCTACTTCAACCCATATAACCACCATATTTCATTACCTGATCATTACCTGTAGCTTCATAAACACTAACAACTCCAAGACCAGCTTCAAAACCAATCTCAGTTGAATCAACAATAGATGTTTATCCATTTCAGTTGGATCAACAGTGGATGTTTATCCATTGCAGTTGGATCAACAACCATTGTTGATCCAAAATATATGGATCAACAACCATAGTTGATCCAATATCACTGCCTGCTTCAACCCAGATAACCACCATATTTCATTCAGCAATATGCTTCAATCTATGTAACAACAACTCATACCAACACTGCCACCAACTCATACAATAAAAGCCACCACTATCACCTGCAGTGCAACAAACATCTAACACGACCGCTGGAACAACACCTTCCACCACCACCACCACCACCACAAAAACAACAACAACAACAATACCAAAATGTTTCTACCACCACCACCACAATACCAAAATTAGGCAAAACTGTTAGAACAGGAGTATACCCCAGCTACTGAAAATATCTAAATCTTTTTAATATACACGCCTATATTTTAACGTCAAAGAATAATGCCAAAGAACACATGGGTTTCCTTTCAGACCATTGAAAGGAACTACATCACGAGGTTTTGTAGCATACTAATTTTAAATCACAACATTCATTTGTAAATCATTTTACCAGGTAGTCGACAAAAGAAACATGTCTCAATAATTTCATTTTCGCAGTTTCAAACCCAGGCATATCACACGCAGGGGTATCTCCTTTTCACTTCCATAGGCCCTGCAAGCAAAAATGGAGTGAAAATTTGGATAACTGCAGAAACTAGAAGTAAAAACATGTCTCAATAACATACCACAAAACCGAATCACAATCTATCCTAAATTTGTAGCAAATTAAGACCTATTTTGTAAATTAAGGCTTACTACAGGTAGACGTGAATGCTGCACGTTACGCCGTGTTTCCATGATTATCACTCAAAGATACTTAAAACCTCACAGAAGCAAACCAATCCAACAAACCTCAATATATCCTGCAAAAAAAAAAACACCCAAAAATCAACAGAAATTAAATAAAAAAATGAGAAAAAACCCTGATTTGGACGAAATCAAAACCAATTGAAACCAGGGGTGAAGAATCTAGGAGAATACCAGATCTAATACTATATAAATCAAAAATTGGAGATTGAATTGGAAGAAAACGTACCAAAGATTGCAAAGGGAAGATCGTAGTGGAATCGAATCTGATAGAGGACCAAAGACCAATACAACAACAAGCAACTAAAGTCTCATATGGGCGACGGAGAGGTTTGGAATATAACTCAGTCGAGTGGGATGATCTAACTGAGGTTTGGAATATAACTCAGTCACGGGCTAGGCGGTGTACAAAGGTGGAGGTGGTGATGCGGAGAGGAAGAGTTTTCTAATTCTTCATTTTATCACTCAATCGCAACACCAGCATCAAATATTCTCTCAGAACCTTCAATCGATTCTCTAACCCTAACTGATTTCCCCCGTTCTTCAATTTCAGATACAGATAAAAAAAACGATATTGATTCTCTCACTGTCAAACGATATTGATTCTCTCTAGCTTTAAAATTTCTTTCCATCTTGCGACGGAGGTGGTGGCGGCGAGTGGTGTTGGTAGTAGTAGAAGGGTGGTTGTGATGACGATAGAAGAGAAAAGAAATCATTTTTTCCAGATCTGAAATTGAAGTCCCTAAATTGTTAAAAAATGGGTATATTTGGAAGTCCCTAAATTGTTGATGGGCCCCTGATGGGCTTATTGATAAAGAGGGACAAAATTATTATGTGATAAGGATATTTGTGTAGACCATCAAAAGTAAGGACAAAAGTTCAATTACCACATCTCATATCACTTAAGATGTTATACTCGTTTTCAATTCGAGTATAAAGTTATACTCGTTTTCAAATTGGGTAAAATCATACATAACTATTTTAATTTTCATTTCATACTCATTTTATGATCGAGTATTAACTGGAAAAAAAAATGGGTTGACCAGAATCGGTTTACACGATACATATATAAAAACCGATTCCTGACATTGCACAACAAGAATCGGTTTATAAAGATGCTCATGTAATCCGATTCTAACAAAAAAAGAACACAAAAAAATAATTATCTCTTCCATATCAGAATCGGGTTATGTGGGCATTAACGTAAACCGATTCTGGTTCAATTTCCTCCAACCAGAATGCCCATCTTGGATAATCGGTCTTTGTGGGCATAAACAACAACTGTTTCTAAATGAAATCGGTTTACAAGCGTTGACCGATTTTTATAAACCCAAAAAATTTTGATATAAAAAAATTGGATTGTTTTAGTGATTACATGTTATTGAAACCTACTCTAGGGGATTGAGTTAATAGAAAAGTACCTGATTCGAGTTAACACGAAAAGTTACTTATTTTAGTGAATTTGGTGAATGTTTTCATTTGATTTTGAAATCTTAATTTTGATGGAAATGGAAATAATTTTGATTTGATTTAGTTGTTATTTTTTTTTTTTTTTGTTAATAGGATTTAATGAGGATAAGTTGGTCGTATTAAAATTGCATAGATGGTAAAATGGTAATTTCATCAAACTTAGACACCCCGTATCATTAAACGCGCAATTGGGGGATACATCAAAAAGACAAAAAATGGATCCAAATATCAAATCAGGGTCACCCCTTATCTAAGTATTTTACCTAATACCTAATCTACCCCTCACTAATCAGGTTTAGTGCTTAATTATAATTAGTAAATTCATAAGATTATTATTTGATAAAGATTAGTGTGTATTTTTATTTGTATTGGGGTGAATGAGGTGAGAGTAGAAGGAGGGAAAAAATTTGCGAGGGAACTTTTTTGGTAAAAATGGAGGATGATTGTACAAGCACTCCCAATATTCAGGTAATGTGCCAATGTTTTGAAAAATTGATTTTTTTCTTTGAATCCACCATTGTTGCGGCTGAAATAGCTCGGTGTCAGCATAGACCTAGTAAGAATACAATGTCGGCAGCAGCATTTCCGTATTGTATTCATACTACGTCTATGCCGGCCAACAATATCCCCCATTTTAAAAGGCAGCGCCCCCTAGCAGAGTGCGAGACCGCGTCTCGTAATTTTTTTCTTCTAGTTTTGAAATTTTTTCTTGTTTTAATCAGTCCACTGCCAGCATAGTCAGTTAATTTTAGAGCATGCCGGTACAGCTGACGGCATTTTCGAGTCACGTAGTGATAGGCCTAAATTAATCCTTATAGGCCCCAATTTAGCCAGTTTATAAAGTGGACTGATTAACTAAAAAAAAGGCAAGATTGAAAGACATGTACTTGTAGTCCCTTTTCTTCTGCTAGTTTATTTATTTATTTTTTATTTGTTTGTTTGTTTGAAAAAGGCAATAATAATAAATAAATAAAAAGAAACCGTATCTCTACGACATACAAAGGGCACCAGCGGGTAAGCTCATTTCGCCACCACCACCACCACCACCTTTTCTTTTCTTTATTTTATTTTCTAGCCCAGATATATTTGATTGTTTTTAGGCAACTTTCAGAGATCTGGTTGTTGTTTGTCAATTTGCTAACTCGACATCTAAATTAATTTGTATAGCTCATATGTGGAATTTGTATTCTGACAGGATGTTGAGATGCAGTTAATATTAAGGCTTATTTGGTTTTTGGTAATCTGATTTTGACAAAAACCTGGATTTGGTTTAACATTTGTCCAGCATTTACGTTGACTCGTGTTGACTGTCTCAAATCTTGACTTGTGTTACATAATTATTAGGTGACTTGCGCAGGAAAGTTTTTTGGCCATTCCTCCAAATTCAGTGGGAAATCTTACCTTAGAATTGGCGTCATTCAAATTTAGTGGACTATATAACGGATAATATCTAATTATCGAGAAAATCACAATTCTGGAGTTGGGTTTGAGAATCCAAACAGTGGAACCACGGCTCAGAGTAAGTTGCCCTGTCCCTATATTCCAGGCTTAGATCCCTTGATTTTTTGTTTTTTTGAAATAAGAGATTAAATTAAAAAGAAAGAAGGGAGAGATCACGAAGAGTGAATCAATCTGAGAGAATATACAAGAAAAATAAAACATCAGCAAAAAACCAAAAAATACATTAAAACCAAAAATAAAACATAACAATTCATGGAGGTCGGCAAAAGAGCGTCCAAAAGAGTTTTCGGAGGTCGGCAAAAGAGCGTCCAAGAAAGTATTGATTTGGTTAAGCAAACTATAGTTTTATGGTCTTGTGACAATGATACTTTTAAATTTGCGGACACGAGTTTAATCTGGAGTAATTGGGACACTCTGATGTGTATGTAGCTTCCCTTTAACTCGGGTGTGTTCCCGGGTTTAAAGGGTTCTTTTTTATTTAATATAACCTTCTACTTCAAAAAAAAAATTCATGGAGGTTGCCAAGAGAGAAATGTATCCCAATTCAGAATCCACGCACCAAAAGAAAATGCCAGATTTGGGAAATAGATCTTGCACCAGGAGAAGATTAAGGCTTTGATACAGACGACCGTCTCTTGAGCTGTTTGAGATTTTTGATAAAAAATTCTCCGGTTCCTCTCCTTCCAAATCATCCAAATTGTAGCGGGAATAATGAATTTCCATATGATCCTACCCGAGCCTTGAAATTTTTTGTTAACCCAGACATCGAAAAGTTGTTGCATTGTTAACGGATGATGCCAATTAAGGGCATCCATCGCTGGCCAAATAGCATCCCATATTAAACTAGAGAAACTACATCTTAGGAAAAGATGATTAACTGATTCCAAACCAACATCGCATAGAGGGCATGAATCAGTAACTTGAATACCCCTTGAAAGCAAATTGTCTCTCGTTCCTAACTTGTTAAGAATCGCTTGCCAAAAAAAGGAAGTCAACTTTTGTAGGAATTTGGTGTTGCCAAATGATTTTGAAGTTGCGCGATGACGGAATCTCAATAAGTGATCTTTCTTTAAGGAGCCAACAGTAACAATCTTTAACAGTAAAACCAACATTTGAGGGAGATCTCCATCTCACAGTAGTAGGATTTGATGATAATTGAGGAGGGAAGTCACCCAGTAGAGAGAGAAGGACACCGAGATCAGCAATTTTAGCATTTCTTAAGTCTAGAACGAAGTCCAACTTCCAGTTCTAGGGGTTTTCTAAGCTAATGTGTTCATCCAAAGAGCTACATTTGATGCTTGCAATCTGTAAAAGACAAGGAAAGAGTGAATCCAGTGATTTACCATCTTTCCAAGCATCTAGCCAAAACAAGAGACCTTCACCATTGCCCATAATAATCTCAAAATTCTTATAACATGCATTCGCAAACCTTGAGATAGCAATCCAACAACTGGAACCGTAAGAGGAGAGAATTTGAGGAGCCAACAGTTGGTTTTGTGGGATGTCGAATTTTGCTGCGATGATTTGAGCCCACAAAGCATTTCGTTGCTTTGAGAATCTCCATAACCACTTAGAGAGCAGAGCAAGATTCATAAGCTCAAGGTTCTTAATACCAAGACCAGCTGCTTCTAATGGTAGTGTACACTGATCCCATCCTACCCAATATATACCACGAGTACCATCTGGCTTATTCCAGATGAATGATCGAATTTTCCTCTCTAAAGATTGTATTACGCACTTTGGAGCTTGGAGAAGAGAAAAGAAGTAAACCGGTAACCCCGAAAGAGCAAACTTCGCCAACATGAGTCTGGCACCCTTGGAAAGAGATTTTTTATTCCAAAAAGGGAGTCGTTTGTCAAATCTTTCAATAACTGGAGCCCAGACTTGTTTGGATTTGAATTTAGCTCCAAGTGGAAGACCAAGATAATAAATTGGTAAGGAATCAATAGCACAATTAAGATTAGAAGCCCATACTTGTAAATCAGGGATCTAGCCAATACCGATGAGCCTTGTTATATTGCTATTAATCTTCAGACCTGAGATAACTTCGAAGCATCTAATGGAGCTGAAGAGGTTATAGCATTGAGTACAATTCGCGTCCAGAAAAACAATAGTGTTGTCAGCATATTGAAGATGAGAAATTGTGCATGAAGAAGAATAATTGAAACCTTTAATCAAACCTTTATCTTCAACATTCTTTAATAGACGACTAAAACCCTCCATAGCTATGTTGAAGAGCAATGGTGATAAGGGGTCGCCTTGCCTAACCCCCCTCCGGCTTTTAATGTTTCCAAAAGCCGCGCCATTGATAAGGACAGAAAAACTTACTGATGATATGCAAAAAGATATCCAACTCCTCCATTTGACGACGAAGCCCATAGCCTGAAGGATTGAATCAAGATATGACCAGTTTAGCCTATCAAAGGCTTTTTCCATATCAAGTTTGACAATAATTCCTGGAATTTTCTCTCTAATCCTTTGATCAACAAGCTCATTGGCAATGAGAGCCCCATCCGCAATCTGTCTACCTTCGAGAAAAGCCGCTTGATTCTGAGAGATTATTACTTGCATAACTTTCTTCAGTCTATTTGCAAGGACTTTAGATAGAATCTTATAGACACTAGACAAAAGATCAATCGGTCTATAATCCTTTACACTCTCTGATCGATCCAATTTTGGAATCAGTCTTAAGAAGGTGGTGTTTACCAACCTGGAAATCTGATTGTCTTCAAAAAATTCCTGAGATTGGTCTTATGAAATTGGATTATTAGATGTACTGCAAAGCTTGTGAATGGCGTGATTATTGTAAGAATATCAAGTTCTAGGTCTGCCTTTTATCAACTTAAGCTTGATTATCTATTGAGTTTATGTTGCTCGGTGTTGTTCTGGTGTCCCTCTAATATGATATTCTCACAAAGACGACTAACCTTAGACCTTAAACCATTATACGGAACTCGAATATAACATCATTGCTTAATTTTACAATGGCACTATGGATTAGAACTGCTATCTCAGTTTAGACAGTTACCTAACATCAAAGCTGGTATCGTGCAACCAAGTCTATCATTAATTTTGTAAACTGGATATTCACGCCATGCAAGCATCTGCTTAAATTATACATAGATCAGCAAAAAAAACCTAAATTATACATAGATCAGCCAAAAAAACTTTTCCCGTACAGTAAAATCTGAACAAATACTTACAGTACAACGCGCCATAAATAGATGTTAGATATAATATGCAGACTCAGAAGAATACTACATCACAACACGAAATCTAGTGATGAGGGCTTCAGCATCTAAAGCAATAGCAGTCGCAAAAGGAAATATCTTAAGCTGGCAGCTGTAATTGCAGTCGGATCACTAAGAACACCTATTAGGAGATATTGTATATTTATGTATATAATCGTTTATATGGTTAGAAAATATAATAGTTAGGAAAGATATTATTTTGAGTTAATGCTGGCCAAATGTTTTTGGTTATCTTCCTATTTAGCCTAAGGGAATATCGATTTTGTAACTGAGTTTTTTTGATAATAAGAAAACCTTCAATTTTCTACCTTGTCGTTTCATGGCATCTGAGCCAGGAAAAAAATATTTTTAGATTTAAAATCAGAAATTTGTGGTGAAGATTAACACCATGACAGTTGTAGCTAATTTAGCGATCACAACCACTAATTCCGGTGGAGGATCTCTATCGTCACAAGATCGTATGGGTCTTGCGAATACTCTTACTGATACCCAATGGGAAACCATTGTGCAAATCCTTAAAACATCAAATAATGATTCGAAGGAGAAGCTTTCTAGTAAATGGATACTTGATACAGGGGCTTCGCGACATATGACCGGAAGTAAAGAATTTTTATTTAAGACTCATGCAATAGGGTTTTCTTCCGTAAAGCTTCCGAACGGCACATATTCTCATGCTCCCTGCGAAGGCACTGTGGTGTTTGAAAACAATATGAAACTATTCCGTGTTTTATTCGTTCCTGATCTCCACTGCAATTTGATTTCTTTAGCATGTTTAATTAAAGATTTAAAATGTATTGTCACTTTGACTGATAAGTTATGTGTGATACAGGACCGTACTACTAGGACGGTGATTGGTGTGGGTGAGGAACGAGACGGGGTCTATCTCTTTCATAGTGGAACGCTCATTACGGAAAATCGAGTATCTGCTGGAGAAGATTATTGTTTGTGGCATAGACGTTTAGGTCATGCATCTAATAAGGTTGTTTCTTTACTTCCGGGTACGAATAAAGTTGATTGTCAGAAATTTCTTAATGAACCGTGTGATATTTGCTTTAGAGCTAAACAAACTCGGGCTACTTTTCCTGTTAGTGAGAATAAAGAAGATGACTTCTTCGATTTGGTTCATTGTGATGTGTGGGGTCCCTATCGTACTCCATCTTCTTGCGGTGCACATTATTTTCTTACCATTCTCGACGATTATTCTCGTTGTGTTTGGGTTTATTTGATGGCACATAAAACTGAGGTGGTGCAAAATTTTCAGAATTTTTATGCTATGGCTAGGACGCAATTTGATAGACAAGTTAAGAAGGTGCGCAGTGATAATGGTACGGAATTTCTTCCATTAATTTCATTCTTTGTTAAACAAGGTATAGAATTTCAAACTTCATGTGTGGATACGCCACAGCAAAATGGGCGAGTTGAACGCAAACATCGTCATATATTGAATGTGGCGCGTGCTTTACGATTTCAAGCCAATTTACCCCTTCAGTTTTGGGGTGAATGTATCCTAACTGCTGCTTATATTATTAATCGCACGCCTACTCCCTTACTCAATGGGAGAACTCCATATGAATTGTTGCATAGGAAGCCTCCTATTTATAATCTTATTCGGGTATTTGGATGCTTGTGCTATGCAAGTATTGTGCCTCGTGATCGTAATAAGTTTAATCCACGAAGTCGGAAATGTATCTTTGTTGGTTATCCTTATGGAAAAAAGGGTTGGCGGTTGTTTGATTTGAAAACGAAATAATTTTTTGTGTCTCGTGACGTAGTTTTCTTTGAAAACAAATTTCCTTACACAGTTGTTTCTTCGGATGATAATAATGAAGATAATAATAATGCAGTTGGGGTGGATGAGTGGTCACTAATTTCTGCAGATCAATCAGGATTTTTAGTGTCTGATGGGACGCAGATACAAGCTACTCCGAACCAAGGGAGCACGGAACAAGTGTTAGCAGAACCGAATAGGACAGACAGGGATGCTGGTTTATCATCAGCTTCAGGAGACAAATTTGTCTCATCTACAGATTTCTCCCAAAATGTATTAGGAAGGGGGAGCCCAATAGGCACTGGTGGACCTAACATTAATGTGACAGGGAGGACAAGTGATGTCTCCACTTCACAAAAATTAAATAAGTCATCATACGTGACAGGTGATTCATCAGTTAAAGATTCAGAGACTTTTGTCTCTTCTGGCGTGAATGGAAATCATTCACGAAACACGTCCTCAGGTGAACCTTCAGAGACTTTTGTCTCGACTGATGTGAATACACAGAGCAGGGGACTGGCGGGTGGAAAATCCGGTGATGTTTCAGAAACTCATGACTTGTCTGGAGTGAATATACAGAGTGTGACAGAAGGTAATTCATCTGGTAATATTCATCTACCTGACAACATTTCTACAGAAAATTTCTCGGAAGTTTTATTACCGACTACAGAAAATAATGTGGTTATCAGTGACATTTCTAACACGACTGTTAGAAGAAGTGATCGGTCACGAGTTCTTAATACTCGGTTAAGAGACTATGTATGTAATACTATCGAAACAATAGACCCCGGCTCCTCCACTCCTCACTCTTCAACGTCCTCAGGTACGCCTTATCCCATAACTAATTATGTGTCTTGTATAAATTTTTCTGCTAATCATACTCGTTTTTTGACGGCAATAACTACTCTTAAAGAACCTACGAGTTATGCAGAAGCTGTTCGTCTTCCGGTTTGGCTCGTAGCTATGTCCACGGAAATTGGTGCTCTTGATAAGAATGGCACGTTATCTATTACTGATCTGTCGCCAGGGAAGAAAGCAATTGGTTGTAAATGGGATTACAAAATTAAATATAATTTTGATGGTAGTGTCGAGCGGTACAAGGCTCGCTTGGTTGTTCTTGGCAATAGACAAGTTGAAGGGGTGGATTATCATGAAACATTTGCTCCCGTAGCTAAAATGGTTTCTGTTAGAACATTTTTAGCAGTCGCAGTTGCTCGTGATTGGGAGTTACATCAAATGGATGTTCATAATGCTTTTCTACATGGGGATCTTGATGAGGAAGTATATATGCAACTTCCTCCAGGATTTTCGACTAAATATCCTGGTAAAGTGTGTCGCCTCCATAAATCTTTATATGGTCTTCGTCAAGCTCCTCGTAATTGGTTTGCTAAGCTTGCAGGTGCTCTTAAGGCTTTTGGCTTTGTACAGTCTTATGCTGATTACTCTTTATTTAGCCTACGACGAGGTGAGAACTCCATTAATGTACTTGTCTATGTGGATGATTTAATTATTGCTGGGAATAATTCCGCTGCTATTACTTCTTTCAAAGCATATTTAAGTCGTTGCTTTCATATGAAAGATTTGGGAAATCTCAAGTATTTTCTTGGTATTGAAATGTCTCGCGGAACTGATGGAATGTTTTTATCTCAACGAAAATACACCTTGGATATTCTGTCTGAGACTAGACTTCTTGGAGCCAAACCAGCTTCTTCACCCATTGATCAACATCATCGTCTAGCTCTAGATGATGGACCTCTCTATTCTGATTCATCTCAGTATCTTCGGCTTATTGGACGCTTGATTTATTTGACCATTACACGTCCTGAATTGTGCTACTCGGTGCATGTGTTGGCTCAATTTATGCAGTCTCCTCGGGTATCTCATTGGGAAGCTGCTCTTCGAGTTCTTCGTTATCTAAAGGGACATCCGGGTCAAGGGATTATTTTACGCAGGGATAATGCTCTTCAACTTACTGCTTATTGTGACTCTGATTGGGCCTCCTGCCCACTTAGTCGTCGTTCTCTTACTGGTTATTTTATTTTTTTGGGAGGTTCACCTATATCTTGGAAGACAAAGAAGCAACACACAGTATCTCGTTCTTCTGCTGAAGCCGAGTACCGTTCTATGGCTCATACTTGTAGTGAACTCACGTGGCTAAAGGCATTATTGAAATCTCTAGGCGTGTTTCACTCTCAACCTATGCGTCTTTACTGTGACAGTCAATCCGCACTTCATATTGCTGCTAATCCTGTTTTTCATGAACGCACAAAACATATTGAGATTGATTGTCATTATGTACGAGATCAAATTCAGTCGGGCGCTATTATTACTTCTCATGTTCGCACAACCGCTCAGCTTGCAGACATTTTCACCAAAGCTCTGGGTCGTCCTCAGTTTGAGCTACTTCTTCGCAAGTTGGGCATTCGTGATCTCCATGCTCCAACTTGAGGGGGAGTATTAGGAGATATTGTATATTTATGTATATAATCGTTTATATGGTTAGGAAATATAATAGTTAGGAAAGATATTATTTTGAGTTAATGCTGGCCAAATGTTTTTGGTTATCTTCCTATTTAGCCTAAGGGAATATCGATTTTGTAACTGAGTTTTTTTGATAATAAGAAAACCTTCAATTTTCTACCTTGTCGTTTCAACACCGGTTCAGAGTTTTCTACTATATTCCACAATGAAAGAAAACTGAAATGACAAAACAGGTTATGTTCTGTTTAGAGAACATATTAAGCAACAAGAGAAACAAACAAAATTCTAGTAAAAAACAGGACATAAAAAAAAATGATCAAAAATCTGTTGGCGCAATGCGGAAATGTGATGGGTTTTATGGAAATGGATTAGGAAATGAATTTAGGAAAAGAGGTTGGTTTATGAAAAGAGGAGGTTTTTATTATTTTTGGAATGTTTACAAAGGCTCTTTGGGTTTTTCTACTAGCTCTCACTCTTGCTACTCTCTTGCTACTTGCTTTGCTCACTTGGTTTTTGGATGGTTTCAAATGAACCAAGACTTGCCTATTTATAGACTCACTTATTTCTCTAGATAGTTCTATCTAGACTCTTCTTTACACTCTCATTACACTCTTATCTAGAGGGAATATTCTAGAGTATAATACCAAGGATAAGCATCTATGAGCTTATCCTTCACATGTCTAATTTGACTAATACTTATCTAGTCTAGAATACAAGGATAAGTATGGAGGAGTTTATCCTCACATGTCTATTTAGACTAATCTAGATAATTCTAGTTTTAACATCACAAATTACTAAAAAAAATTTTTTTTTTTTTAACACCCCCTCTTAATTTGTGATGTTTAGCTTGTCTCTGAAATGATGGAACTTATCCACCGTGACCGCTTTTGTGAAAATGTCCGCATTTTGTTCTTGCGTCGGACAGAATTGAAGCTCAATTTCTTTGTTTTCCACTAGTTCTCTGATGAAGTGGTGTCGTAGCTCGATGTGCTTCGTCCGTCCGTGGAAGACTGGATTTTTTATCATTGCAATTGTAGACATATTGTCACAGTAGATAGTTTTCGGCTGCTTTTCCCTTTGTTGTAGGTCGGTCATAATTCTTCTCAACCATACTGCTTCACATGCTGCACTTGTTGCTGCTATGTATTCCGCTTCGGCTGATGATAGTGCCACCGTAATTTGCTTTTTAGAACTCCAGGAGATAACTTTTGTTCCCATACAGAAAACATAGCCTGATGTGATTTTTCGATCTTCAATAGAACTTGCCCAATCGCTATCTGTGAAGCCAATTAAATCATTATCCTTTTCTCTTGTATACTTGATGCCAAAATCCTTTGTTCCCTTGATATATCGAAGAATTCTCTTTGCAGCGGCGTAGTGTAACTTGCTTGGCTCGCTCATAAACCGAAAAACAATGCTGGTTGCATTGACTATGTCTGTCCTTGTATTTGTTAAGTAGATCAGTGAGCCGACTATACTTCTGAATGAGGTTGGATCCACTTTAGTTGCTCCATCATTTTTTATCAATTTCTCACTGGCACCCATTGGAGTTGTAATTGGTTTGCAATCCATCATGTTGAACTTTTTTCAAGTATGTCTTACATATTTTTCTTGGGAAATGAATATTTCTTCTGGAGATTGTTTTACTTGAATCCCAAGAAAATATCGCATAAGTCTAAGTCGGTCATCTCATATTCTTTCATCATCTCCTTCTTAAATTTTTTTCCATCTCTTGTTTTGTGCTGGCATAAATTAAATCATCAACATAGAGACAAACGATTAGGAAATCCATACCTTGTCTTCTTATGTAGAGGGATGGCTCACTTGGACTTTTCTCAAATCCGTTATCTCGGAAGTATTTGTCAATTTTGCTGTTCCATGCATGCGGTGCTTGTTTGAGACCATATAGTGCTTTGCAGAGACGATAAACCATTTTTTCTTTTCCTTTTCGGATATATCCTTGAGGTTGTTCAACGTACACCACTTCTTCCAGTTCTCCGTTTAGGAACGCCGACTTTACGTCCAATTGGTAGACCTTCATTTTAAGTTGAGCTGCCAAAGCTAACACCATACGAATTGTTTCCATGCGAGCGACTGGGGAAAATGTTTCGGTGTAGTCAATTCCTGGTTGCTGAGAATATCCTTTTGCAAATAGCCTTGCCTTGTGCTTTTGAATCGACCCATCTTCATTATATTTTGTCTTGTAGACCCACTTCAGACCAATTATTTCTTTGTCCATTGGCTGATTTACAAGCTCCCATGTCTTATTTTTCTCGATTACTCGCATTTCTTCGTCCATGGCATGTCTCCATTTTTCTTCTTTTGCCGCTTCCTCATATTTTTGAGGTTCTAGTGCTATAAATGCACAATTAGATGTATTATAAATATCTACTAGCACTACGGGAAAAATCATCATTGACGACACTATATTAGCGTTGTAGTACCCCGACGACAACGCTATTTTATGCATTGTGTAGGTGGGGTATTGTAGAAAGTCCAAGCTTTTCTACAATACTTAACTAAGAGTTGTAAAGGGTGATGTGATTCATGGTTCGACAATATTTTTCCAAAGTTGTGATTCTCTTTCGATTTTTTTTTGAAAGCCTAACACAACCCTTGTTTGTGTTGTAGGAATATCTTGGACAACATAGGATGTGTATCGTACAAATATGTAACACAACACTTGTATAAGTTGAATGTCTATCTTAGACAACCTAGGATGTGTATCGTAAAAATATGTAACACAACACTTATTACTATTATGAATAGGATTTGCACGACACTTGTTAGAGTTGTAGAACTATGTTGGACATCACCTAGTTATGTTGTAAAGACGTTCTTTCACCACCTCTGGTTTGTGTAGTTGAAATATGGAACACAACTCTTATTAGAAGTTGTGTGCATAAAACTATTTTGAAAAAAAAATTTATAGATGGAATCGAATTTCCGAAAGTATTTCACATTTACATTAATCTGCTAAGTATTTCACATTCACATTAATCTTCCAGTGCAACACATTTACATTCATTCTAATTTGCAAAAAATGACAACCTTACAGTGTTAAGATTTTTACCGCTGATTCTTCTTTCTACTACAACACCAGCAAAAAATCATATCACGAAAAGAAAAAGAGAAACTATAACCTATGAGATCAGGGAGAAGTTCATTTCTCGCAGGCATTTAACCCGCATCAATCCCACTTCTGTTCATCAGTCAGAGTAAACACTGGCTACAAATCACTAGTCAAAAGCTTCCTTTACTTCATCCTTTTGTTTGTTATACCCTCATTCAAATCTATTCAAATATATTTAGCTCCTTCAGATCCTATACTTGTATCTATAGGTTCTCCACTTCAATTGTGAAGAATAATCCCACCAACAATTATATACTCATAGTTCTCCCTTTCATCAATCCCACATCCTGCAAAGTGCACATTAGAACCAATTAGAGAACACTAATAACAACATCTAGAGAAAATACAGAGACAGTATTTTGTTCGTGGAGTCTGCAAACAAACCTTGTCAATCTTCCCTCAGATAATTCTTTGCAACCGCATTTCTTGCTTCTTCCGATCTTGAAAGATGCTACAGCCCAAGACCTGAAAAAATAAAAAACGAGCCATCAGTCAGTAAGTTCCCAACTCTACAAGAAACCAAAATACAAGGAATGGATGCGAAAGACTACACAGCAAAAAATGGACAGAAACGTCGCAAAAACCGCGTCCCAGACAGTTTAGGCGAGGCTCCATAGGATTCATTAGAAGTTGTAATTTAGATATTGACCCCAATTTATAAAGTAGGAAGAATCACCTTTCATAATCATCTTAAAAATACATATTTGGAGTTCATTTAGTCTGTGCAATGAGTGTGCTAAGATGGTCACAGAACTGCGAATCTACAGTTTTCATTTCTGACATACTGGACGTTGAAGGCCGAAAATCCTAAACGATCAGTCGAAACACTAAGCCCTTTTAACAAGTTAATTAAGAGACATAGATGAACATTTCCTTTCAAGGACGTACCCTCTAAATCACTGATCATTGACGACAGTTTCGCAGACAACATGCTGCAGTTCAGGTTGTCAGAAAAACGAAGTTTTCAGCTGAAATATTCAAATTTGCATGAAAAAGACGTTCATTATAAATTAAATCCTTTAGAATGTATAAGAATAAACCTATAATACAATAACTCATGTGTCTAAGCCTTCAACATTCACTCTCTTAAATAAATACAACAAAGTTCATGGAAGTAAACAATACATGTCAATCACAGGGAGATGTAATAATACCTTTGAATCCAATTCAAGGCCTGCTTCGCCTTATAACACATGGAATAGTTTCAACGGCATTGAACAATCTATGGTCTCCCTTGAGTATGTCCTAGGAGTAAAATTATGCATCCCTAAGAAAAAAAAATAGCACATTCAACTGGTTTAGAAACTGAGCATCTAACACACAGAATTCAGTTACGATTATACCACACTTTGAGGTACCTAAGCTTATCATAACTTCATGAAATTTTTACAGTAAGTTTCTTACATATAGAGAAACAAAAAGTCCAAAATTCACTTGATTCTAACTGTTCAGAAAAAAGATATACACACTTCAACATGGATGCTTTCAGCATCTAACACACATAATTCAGTTACGATTATAACACACTTTGGGGTACCTAAACTTATCAGAACTTCATGAAATTTGTACAGTAAGTTTCTTACATATAGAGAAACAACATGTTAAAAATTCAGCTTCATACTATATATGGATAATGAGACGCACTCATTGAGAATAGGCTGTTCAGGATATAAATTCTGCAGAATGTAGCCATATATTATGCAATGTTGGCAGTAGTAAACAGGACCCGATCGTCATGCAATTTTGACTATATCATTATGAGTTAACAAAACACAACATAATAAAATTTCATCGTATTCCAACGGCTGAATTTAAAGATATCATTAAAACTAAAAACAGAGATTCTAGAAACATCACCATTCACTGAACTAGCTTAACCAACTCGCCAGTAGTACCAACTCCATATTCTGTCTCACCCATGATAACCACCTGACCACGAACCCAGACCCACTTGAACCAGTCACCAACATCATCCAGCACTTGTCTCAGATCACTCTTGACTGTAATAACTCCTCCCAGTTCACAGCCATACAACAATGGCAGCAGTACTAGTTCGTCTTCAATTGAAATCTCCTGGAGATAATACAGGCTCAACCAATTCACCTCCCTGTATAAATATGAAGCAAAACAATTTTTAAGTCATAAGTAAATAAAAACAACAGTACACATTTACTAAGAAATCACGGGGAAAAATACCCCATGAACCATATCAAACAATGACTTCCAACAATAAAGAACTACAATTGGATTACTTCCATGCTCCAATACATGGTAGTTTTCTTATATTGGTCAGGGAGATGCTGATCCAAAACCGCAGCACCTTTCTTGGTGGCTTTAACCAAATTTTACTCTTTCACCTCACTCACTCCTTTATCTACAGCCATCGCACCACATTCATAAATTAAGAAATCCCCAAATTTGATCCAAAAAACATACCCGCAAAATTGAATTCTAGCTCAGAGAATCTGTTCTTTCTATGGAACTCTAGCTCTAAGTCAAATATTAATCTACAAAAAGCCTATTTTCTGCAGTTGCAACACCATTCACAATACAACTTTATCCATTTACTCATCTGCAATATCCATCAGCACTTTCTTTAGTTTCTACAATAGTTGCACTTGCAGCACCATTCATCCATGTTGATAAACCTAGACGGAACAACACACATTAACAATGTGTTAACCACCAATTATGTTCTCGAATCAAAGAAAAAAAATTCGATAATACACAACTTACCTGTCCAAAAAATGCTGGTAATTCATGAACTCTAGCCGGAATCTCATTATTCGCAACCGCATAATCTCATTATACTGGAACCCATCTTTGTTCTTTCCTTTGGACTGCAACAATAATTTTCCTTCTTCATTTCTTCAATATCGTTTCCTACCTGATTCTCTCAATTTCCGTTAACAGTAGCAGACACACCTCCTCCATTATCACTGACCTTGAACAATTCAAAACTTAGCCCATCTTCTATTTCATCTACGATTCAACCTCAATCACCTGCAGCCTCTTAGATTCAAACCTCATCTTCAATTTCAATTTCATCTTCTAAGATAATCATCTGAATCTTCAAACTCTCAAATTCGTCATCTTTCCTTCTATATCAATCTCTTCACAATTCCACTTCTATATCACCAGATTCAAAATTATTTCAAACGCCTGTTGTAAACTGAATCCGTTGAAATCCATATTTTTATTCTTGAAATCGAGCTCATCTTCTTCCTCAATAAAAAACTGGTTTCAAATCAAACCCATCTTCAATATACCACCATCTTCGTCACTTGCCAACACCAACGAAGTCACCTTCACCTTCACAAATCAAACCATCTATAACACAACCATCATCTTTCCTTCTCTCGATTGAATCTCACCTCAGCGTTTCTCGGACTCTAACAGCCGCCATGGGTTCTAAGATTACTTTGTAAAAGTGAAAGAGAAACAGCAAGAGAAACAAAGAGAGATAGTTGAGATGATATGAAATAACTATCAGTGTCTTCAATTTCTGTTTTTCAATCGAACAAAAATTAGGTTTTTTCTAAAGGGAAAACTTATGAGAGGTTACAGAGAAAGAGATGAGCGAAAAGAGGGAAGACAAGTAAGAAAAGTGAGAGATGAACGGTGGAGATTTAGTTAGGGAATGTCATACGGATTAGGGATATATTTGGACGGTAGAGATTTGACCAGGGTTTATCATACGGATCATGGAAATTGTGTTCATTTTGTGCTATCTGAACTCATGTATTCGGTTCTATTATCAACATTCGACACGAAAAAATTCCAAAAAAATATTAATAAATTTATGACATTGATATCGACATTATGATATAAAAAAATCCAAAAAATATATAAGAATGAATCGGGAAAATAAAAATGAATTCGATAATCGGTGTTTTTTTTTGTGTTTTTGTGCTTTCTCTTTGTATAACGACAAACAAACTATGAACCGAGAAGCTCCGAGATGGTTTAGACTTCAAACTTAGCAGGATATATCATCGAGATCGATAAATATGAAGCTAAGTGTTGATTCCATCTTCAAATGTGGTATAACGACAAACAAACTATGAACCGAGAAGCTCGAGAGCGTTCGGACTTCAAACTTAGCAGGATAAATCATCGAAATCGATAAATATGAAGCTCAGTGTTGATTCCATCTTCAAATGTGGTATAACGACAAACAAACTATGAACCGAGAAGCTCCGAGAGGGTTCAGACTTCAAACTTAGCAGGATATATCATCGAGATCGATAAATATGAAGCTCTGTTGATTCCATCTTCAAATGTGGTATAACGACAAAAAAACTATGAACGAAGGTTCATACTTCAAACTTAGCGGGATATATCATCGAAATCGATAAATATGAAGCTCAAAGTGTTGATTCCATCTTCAAATGTGGTATAACAACAAACAAACTATGAACCGAGAAGCTCAGAGAGGGTTCGGACTTCAAACTTAGCGGGGATATATCATCGAAATCGATAAATATGAAGCTCAGTGTTGATTCCATCTTCAAATGTGGTATAACGACAAACAAACTATGAACCGATAAGCTCAGAGAGGGTTCAGACTTCAAATTTAGCAGGATATATCATCGAAATCGATAAATATGAAGCTCGATGTCGATTTGATCTTCAAATGTGGTATAACTACAAACAAATTATGAATCATGAAGCTCAGGGAGAGTTCAGACTTCAAACTTAGCAGGATATATCATCGAGATCGATAAATATGAATCTCAGTGTTGATTTCATCTTCATATGTGGTATAACGACAAACAAACTATGAACCGAGAAGCTCCGAGAGGGTTCAGACTTCAAACTTAGCAGGATATATCATCGAAATCGATAAATATGAAGCTCAGTGTTGATTCCATCTTCAAATGTGGTATAACGACAAACAAACTATGAACGAGAAGCTCGAGAGGGTTCAGACTTCAAACTTAGAAGGATATATCATCGAAAACGATAAATAAGAAGCTCAGTGTTGATTCCAACTTCAAATGTGGTATAACGACAAACAAACTATGAACCGAGAGGGTTCAGACTTCAAACTTAGCAAGATATATCATCGAAAACGATAAATATGAAGCTCAGTGTTGATTCGAACTTCAAATATGGTATAACGACTCCAGATCGAAACACGGCCGCTAGTTGACTACTACAAGTCGGAAACTTGGTCGAACGATGAATCTATTCATTTATACGAAACCTTAAGGTAACCCTATTTACATATTGTATGCAAACCAGGCTCCGATATCGAAACTTGGCCTCGAGTTGACTATATTAAGTCAGAAACTTGGTAAGAACGACGAATCCATCAATTTACAGGTAAGATTTCTTCGAAATATTCTACGAAACCTTAAAGAAATCCTATTTCTGCATATTGTATGCAAACCAGGCTCCTAGATCGAAACTTGGCCTCGAGCTGACTACTCTAAGTCAGAAACTTGGTAAGAACGACGAATCCATCCATTTATAGGTAAGATTCCTTCGGAATACTCTACGAAACCTTAAACAAACCCTATTTATGCATATTGTATGCAAACCAGTTCAAGATCGAAACTTGGCCTCGAGTTGACTACTCTAAGTCGAAAACTTGGTAAGAATGGCGAATCCATTCATTTACAGGTAAGATTGCTTCGGAATATTCTACGAAACCTTAAGGAAACCCTATTTATGCATATTGTATGCAAACCAGGCTCCGAGATCGAAACTTGGCCTCAAGTTGACTACTCTAAGTCAGAAACTTGGTAAGAACGACGAATCCATCCATTTACAGGTAAGATTCCTTCGGAATACTCTACAAACCTTAAACAAACCTATTTATGCACAATGTATGCATACTAGTCTCCGAGATCGAAACTTGGCCTCAAGTTGACTACTCTAAGTCGAAACTTGGTAAGAACGACGAATCCATCCATTTACGAGGTAAGATTCCTTCGAATACTCTACTAAACCTTAAACAAACCCTATTTATGCACAATGTATGCATACTAGTCTCAAGATCGAAACACGACGTGAGTTGACTACTCTAAGTCGAAACTTGGTAAGAACGACGAATCCATCCATTTACGGAGTAAGATTCCTTCGGAATACTCTGAAACCTTAAACAAACCCTATTTATGCACAATGTATGCATACTAGTCTCAAGAGATCGAAACTTGGCCGCGAGTTGACTACTCTAAGTCGAAACTTGGTAAGAATGACGAATCCATCCATTTACGGGTAAGATTCCTTCGAATACTCTACGAAACCTTAAACAAACCCTATTTATGCATATTGTATGCATACCAGGCTCCGAGATCGAAACCTGGCCGCGAGTGGACTACTCTAAGTCAGAAACTTGGTAAGAACGACGAATCCATCCATTTACTAAAGTTGGACCTGAGTTTCTTGGATGAACTGAAAATGAAACTTATCATATTGGAACATCACAGGTTCAAAGATTACTAGAGTTGGACCTGAGTTTCTCATTCGGGTGAACTGAAGATGAAATTTATCATATTTGAACATCACCGGTTCAAAGATTACTAGAGTTCGACCTGAGTTTCTCATTCGGGTGAACCGAAGATTTGAACATGACCAGACTACCCTTATTGGAAATAGGTAAAGTAAATATTACAGAATGTGAAAATGACGATATTACCCTTAATGGAAATAAGTGCAATAAATATTATGGAGACTGTGAAATTGACCAGACTACCCTTATCGAAAATAAGTAAAGAAAATATTACATACTATGAAAATGACCATATTACCCTTAGTGAAAATAAGTGCAGTAAATATTATGGATACTGTGAAAATGACCAGACTACCCTTATGGGAAATGGGTGAAGTAAATATTACAGAATGTGAAAATGACCATATTACCCTTAATGGAAATAAGTGCAATAAATATTATGGAGACTCGGTGAGAAATCACTGATTACCCTTATCGGGAAATAGGTAAAGTAAATATTACATAATGTGAAAATGAAAATATTACCCTTAATGGAAATAAGTGCAATAAATATTATGGAGACTGTGAAAATGACCAGACTACCCTTATCGGAAATAAGTAAAAAAATATTATAGATCAGAAAATGACCATATTACCCTTTGTGAAAATAAATGCAATAAATATTAAACTTTAATAATGACCATACTACCCTTATCGTATTAAGTAATGTAAATATTACATACTTTGAAAATGACCATATTACCCTTGATGGAAATAAGTGCAATAAATATTATGGAGACCGTGAAAATGACGAGACTACCCTTATTGGAAATAGGTAAAGTAAATATTACAAAATGTGAAAAATGACCATATTACCCTTAATGGAAATAAGTGCAATAAATATTACGGAGACCTTGAAAAATGACAAGACTACCCTTATCGAAAATAGGTAAAGTAAATATTACAGAATGTGAAAATGGGCATATTACCCTTGATAGAAATAAGTGCAATAAAAATTATGGAGACTGTGAAAATAACCAGACTACCCTTATCGGAAATAAGTAATTTTCAGAGAAGGCTTCGCGTTGTTTGCGGCTCAGTCACCTGAGCATTATTTTTTAAGCATTATATTTTGTTTTACAACACTTATGAAGGGTTGTCATAAAGTTAGTGTATTAAAGAACCACAAACTTGGAAACCCGTGATAGTATAAGTGGTGTAGATTTCCATGCCCGAGGCTCAGGATCGAATCCCCCCCAACCTCATTTTTCCCAACATTATATATGTTTACTTCAACAACACTTATAAGTGTTGTTATAGGTTTCTATTTTAAAAAATGAAAAAAAAAAAACAAAACTTGTGAACTGAAAGGATGGTTGATGAGCTAGACTTCCATGTAGTAGGTTCATGTTCGAATCTCCCCTCTAACATATTTTTCATTATCATATTTTTGTGTTCTTCATCAACTCTTGTGAGAATTGTGATAGGCTAAGTCACTACATTTATAAAACAGAGTTGTTATAGCTAAATGTCGTCACAACTCTTTTTCTTAAGGAGTTGTCGTTTGTTTTCTTAGCGCAACCCCTTGGTCCTAAGTGTTGGTAGTGATGATATACGACAACTCTTACTTTGAAAACAGTTGTAAAACATAAGACTTTCTACAATGTTTAGCGAAGTGTTGTAAATCTCCAGTTGTAGATGTATATTTTTCCCGTAGTGTAGGGAACGCACCTTTCTAGGTGTGGGACTTGTTTCTGATGAACTTGGAGGTGTGGCACTTGCTTTTGATGAACTTGGACTTTGTTGTGTTGGACTTGGAGATTTCGGGCTAGCTGGTGGAGTTCTTTCATCCTGACGTGGATGATCTGGCTCGTCTTCAATGAGTAGTGGCAACTCGTGGTTGTCTGTTTCATCATTCCAATCCCATGATTTGAATTCATCAAAGATAACATCTCTTGAAATTACCAGCTCTTGTATCTGTATTGAGAAGTCTATATGCTTTAGATTCTTCGCTGTATCCGATGAATATTAGCTTTTCTCCTTTTTCATCGAACTTTTCTCTATGTTGGGATGGAATATGTGAGTATGCTACGCGACCAAAAATTCTGAAAGAAGTTACCTCGGGTTTTTTCTTATGCCAAGCCTCATATGGAGTTTTGTTGAGAACTGCTTTTGTTGGCGAACGATTAAGGATGTAGACCGCCGTGTTGACTGCTTGACCAAGAATCATGGGTAGCTTCCTTGCTTTTAGCATACTGCGAGCCATTTCTACGATCGTACGATTTTTCCTTTCCGCGACGCCGTTTTGCTGTGGAGTGTATCAAACAGTAATCTCCTTCTTAATTCCATTTTCTTTGCAGTAGTTGATAAATTTATTTTAAGTAAATTCTCCACCACGATCAGTACGGAAAACCTTTAGTTGATGACCACTTTGCTTCTCTGCCAACGCCTTGAACTCTAGGAATTTAGTGAATGCCTCGGACTTTTGCTCGAGAATATACACCCACATCATCCTGGTATAATCATCCACGAATAAGAGAAAATATCTTTTGTTATTGAGTGAAGCTGTTCTTGTCGGACCGCATATATCTGCGTGCACCAATTCGAGGGTCCTTCTTGCTCTCCACGATGTGCTTGTGAACGGAAGTCTATGAAACTTTCCAAAAATACATCCTTCACATACTTTATCTCCACCGCTGATATTAGGAAGACCGATGACCATGTTCTTTGATTTTAGAACTTTCAAGGATCTGTAGTTGAGATGCCCGTATCTCAAATGCCATAACTTGCATTCATCTATGTGATTGGTACTCATTGCACAATCTCCAATTGATGGCATAGAGAAGGGAAAGACAAAATTTTCTGTCATTTTTACTTTTGCCACCAATTGCTTATTAATTTTATCATAAATTGTGCATTCTCCGTCTTCGAAATGTAGTGAGTACCCTTGTCTTATAAGTTGTCCAACACTTAATAAATTTTGAGCTAGTCCAGGAACATAAAGAACATCAGATATGTATCGAGTTTTACCTGACCTTGTTCGTATGGATATGACTCCTCTTCCTTCAACATTCTGATACTTTCCATCTCCGAGTTTGACTGGTGGAATATGTTGCTCCTCCAACTTTACGAAGTATTCTCTTTTCTGTCATATGGCTCTTGCATCCGCTATCAACATACCATATACCTTGCGCATCTTGTTGCGAGGTGAGGAAGGAATAAAATACTTGATTTTGAAAATCTTTTTTCTCGGAATAGTTGGCTTCATTATTTTTAAACCAACAATCCTTTTCCATGTGATTTAATTTATCACACTTGGTGCACTTATATCTGCAATTTTCAGTTGGATGGCCAAACTTTTTGCAAACATTGCATCAGAAATTGGAGGAGTAATTTTTCCCGTACCTTTGATTGTTGTTTTTATAACCTCCTTTTCCTCTTCCACGTCCGCGGTAGGAGTTTTTGGATCCTTGATTTGATGATGATCCTTTCTCGTATTGCGAGTTTGATGATGATCCCCCTCTGGAGCTTTCTTTTTCGGCTTCTATATTTTTCTTTTCTTTGAAATTTATTTTTTTTGAAACGCTTTGCTCCAACGGCTGCTCCGAACCTATTTATCCTTTTTTCATGCGCCTCGAGTGAACCCATTAATTCGTGTACGGAGAGAGTCGATAAATTTTTGGACTCCTCAATGGCAGCGACAATATGATCGAATTTGAAAGGTAAGCTTCTTAGAATTTTTTCTACAATTCTTTTGTTTTCAATGGTATCTCCATAACTACTAATTTGATTCACTATACCAAAGTAACTCTTGTAAAGAAGTTCTGGATAGTTTCATTTTCTTTCATGAGTAAATTATCAAAATCTCGCCATAAATTTTGTAGTTTAATGGAGATTACCTTTTATGAACCTTGGAATGCAACTTTGAGAATATTCCAGGCCTCCTTCGAAGTTTTCGCTACCGAAATTCGAGGAAAAATAGTTTTGCTTACCCTCTGCTGTATGAACAGTAATGCTTTAGCATCTTTCTTCTTATTATCCTTATACTCTTTTTTCTCTGCCTCCGTCCATGACGATTGAATTCTTTGCCGACTCGGGTACCTTATAACCATCTTCTACAAGATCCCATAGGTCTTGTGAAATGAAAAGAGTCTTCATTTGTAGACTCCAATAATCAAAACTCTCACCATCAAAAATTGGAATTAGACTTTGGGCATAGTTGAAACTTTGAATACTTGCCATGGGTAGAGTTTTAGGATTATCGGGATAGGTTTGCTCTGATACCAAATTTGTTGGCGCAATGCGGAAATGTGATGGGTTTTATGGAAATGGATTAGGAAATGAATTTAGGAAAAGAGGTTGGTTTATGAAAAGAGGAGGTTTTTATTATTTTTGGAATGTTTACAAAGGCTCTTTGGGTTTTTCTACTAGCTCTCACTCTTGCTACTCTCTTGCTTTGCTCACTTGGTTTTTGGATGGTTTCAAATGAACCAAGACTTGCCTATTTATAGACTCACTTATTTCTCTAGATAGTTCTATCTAGACTCTTCTTTACACTCTCATTACACTCTTATCTAGAGGGAATATTCTAGAGTATAATACCAAGGATAAGCATCTATGAGCTTATCCTTCACATGTCTAATTTGACTAATACTTATCTAGTCTAGAATACAAGGATAAGTATGGAGGAGTTTATCCTCACATGTCTATTTAGACTAATCTAGATAATTCTAGTTTTAACATCACAAATTACTAATTTTTTTTTAACAAAATCTACACTCCTACTGTCTTCAATATGAACCATAAAGATTTACTACCAGTACCAGATTAATAAGAAGAACCTTTAGAAACCCCAAACTCTAATGACGCCATCTGTGTACCCAGTGAAAAGAGTACTTCCGTCCCAGCTCCAATTCATGCATGAGCAGTAAAATCTCTTGTTCTTTCCTGACTCGGGTTCAGGATTCAAAATCTGGACGCAACTCTGAGTCTGAAGATCCCAAATCTTAACACCTTCCTCAGTAGCAGCACAAAGCCAGTATCTAGTTGGACTAAAACACAAAGCATGAATAATACCTCCAAATTCAAGTGAATCATATTTCTTACCGTAAACAAAATCCCACAACAACGTCACACCATCTTTACCACCACTTGCACATAACGAACCATCAGGTGCAACAGCAATGGGGTTCACATACCCATCATGTCCAATGGAAGTATTTCTCAATATACAGTTAGTCAAATTCCAGACATTGATAGTCTTATCCCATAAATCAGAAACAAAAGTTGGACGAAATGTTTCAGGAGTAAACTTAACACAACTCACCCAGTTAGTATGTGAATCACCACATTGAATCGTATACTTACATTCACCCAGAGTATTCCACACCTTAATCGAACCATCCCTTGAAGCTGAAAGGGTCTGACTGTTGTCAGTAGAGAATGCAACTGATAATACATCTTTAGTATTGTTGGAATTAATTACAATAATCGAATGCAAATGGAAAATAATACTTAGATTACACTGAAAGTAGTAACAAATAACTCAATAAACTTAGTAGAGGCACGTATGAGATACGCTGAGCTAAAGGTAATATTGCCTGCTACTCCTCTGAGATGCTATAGCAATTAACAAATTACCTCCAGGATACAACTACTGTTAGTTCTCCTCTATGTGTAGCATACACATAGAGAACCCTTAGAACTTGGCAGCAAAAATGATAAAACAAAACACAAATCGAAACTACAACCAGTTTCAGATAAATATAAAAACTAATTTATGTTTCTGTAAACTATGATGTTTCTGTAAACTAATTTCTGTTAAACAAAGTTTCTGTAAACTAATTTCTGTAAACAAAGAAGTAGTTATACAAAATTATGTTTCTGTAAACTACAACTTGTTTAAGATAAGAACTCGATTTTTGTTTCTGTAAACTTAAAAAAAAATGTTTCTGAAAGCATAAGTAAAGAATAAGAATTTCAGAAGAGAAGAGTTCTGAAAGGTATGGTTTACAAATGAAGTTTACAACTCGTATTTATAGCAAGAAAATGTTCAACGTTGGAAGAGAATCCAAAGCACGACAGACTGTCCGTGATTCACGCATCTCGAACGTTGCAAAAGTAAGGTAAAAATCGCGTTAAAAGAACAGTGCACACGCATTCAAAATTTTCGAGATTCTTCTCGAGGAAAAAAGTGTGTACAGGTGTCAAGAAAACCGTGTGACACGCGTGAAAGAAGATGCTTCTCGAGGCTGTCGGATATCCAAAACCGAGAAGGCAAAGAATAAAATTCTTTACATGTGTGGGAGAAGCGTGTGGTAAATTTCAGGTAAAAAGAAAAGGATGGGTCGGATACACCCACACCCACACCCACACCCACACCTCACCCCACACCCACTCCCACTCGCCCTTGCCCACGCCCACGCCCCCGCCCACGCCCACGCCCAGCCGAGCGACGTGCGTGCTTCTGTCTTGACACCAGCGCGAACGGGAAAGGCAATAAGAAATGCAATAAGGTTTAGGAAACCTTGCCATAGTCTAGGGATTTCCCCATACACAAAGGTCTAAAGACCCAAAGGGCCATACCCTTAAGGCTAAACCAATGCTATTTAAGTCTAAAACTCTTAGTGTTTTAGTCTATATGGGACTAATGTTTTATGCATTCACATGAAAAAAACATCTAGGGAGCAATAGGTCTTGGGATCAAAACATGGTCCATGCATTTTTTGATTAAAACAAAACATTGTTTTTTTTTTTTTTTCTAACAATCCCCCACATGAATAATAAAACATGTCGATAAAACACGATAAAACATAAGGCAACAAAATAGGCTAAGGTGTCCCAAGGATTGAACCTTAACTTAGTGAGAGGTTACCTGAACTGCTTGTTGATACGGTGAACGCAATGTCTTGAACCGCCAACAAAGAATGCAATTCAGAAATAACAGCCACACTTGATGCCTCAACCGAAGAAAACAGCTGCCAAGCTCTTGCGGTTGTGCCCATTTTGGCCGTGGGCTAAAATCCCGGACTTAATGAATGTCTCTAGAGAATCAGCTCATATTCTCATAGGAAGCGTCCACACTTCCAACATCCACAAAGGTGGGTCCATAAAGAGTGTCCTGCCACACCCCGCTTTAATCAAAGCCATGGTACCCATTAAGATCGCAAAAGATCATCCTTAATTTCTGCAGCAGCACTATCGCACGATTACACCATAGGGAGGGACAAAGATAGTGCTTTCTCAATATCACCATAAATTAGTTGTCTCATTGAACCTTGATCTTGGAAATCCAATCACAAGGTTGAGTATCCTTCATGGTGATTTATTCAATGAGCTTAAGTCCCATCCCCTCGATGTAAATTTAACTTTCTCTCTGGTTAAGCCTTTTGTCAAAGGATCTGCAAGATTATCTTTGGATTTTACAAAGTCTATCGAGATAATACCAGTAGAGAGTAGTTGTTTCACCGTCTTATGTCTTCTTCGTATATGTATAGACTTCCCGTTGTATACATTGTTCTTTGCGCAACCAAGAGCAGCTTCACTGTCACAGTGGATGGCAATTGAAGACACGAGGCTTGGGCAGTGGAATTCCTCCCAGGAAACATCGCATCCATTCAGCTTCCTCTCCAGCTTTTTCCAAGGCTATAAACTCAGACTCCATAGTGGATTTAGCTATACATGTCTGTTTGGTAGACTTCCATGAGACAGATGCACCTCCATGCAAGAAGATGTACCCACTAGTAGATTTGCACTCTTCTGAGTCTGATATCCAGTTGGCATCACAATACCCTTCCAGTACAGCAGGATACTTCCCAAAACTTAAGCAATAGTTTGAGGTCCCTCTCAGGTATCGTAAAACTCAAGAGAGCATTCCAAAGTGATCACCCTGGGTTGCAAGTATACCGCTTAATCTACTCACAGTAAGCAATATCAGGTCTTGTACAGTTCATAAGATACATAAGACTACCAATAATGCGAGAATACTCAAGTTGATCAATACCCTCACCCTTGTTCTTTTTCAATT
Source organism: Papaver bracteatum (assembly GCA_023529315.1). NCBI lineage: Eukaryota > Viridiplantae > Streptophyta > Magnoliopsida > Ranunculales > Papaveraceae > Papaver > Papaver bracteatum. The sequence continues at coordinate 76,571 of JAJJWX010001058.1, read as the reverse complement.
TACAAGTGGGATCAAATGGAGTAGACGCGGGTTTAGCATTTTCATAATTAAATCTCTTTAATACGGTTTCAAAGATAATGAGATTGACTAAGACTATATCCATCGAGACGTCTTTTCGATTTTCATCCCTAAGATTACATCAGTAGGGCCTAAGTCTTTCATGTCAAAATTATCTCTAAGCATGCCTTTAATGGTATTAATAATATCAAGGTTGCTGCCTAATATGAGCATATCATCAACATATAGGCAAACAATAACATGAGAATCATACACATATTTAATGTAAATACATTTATCAGATTCATTAACCTTGAAACCATTAGTTATCATAACATGATCAAATTTTTCATGCCACTGTTTAGGTGCTTGTTTTAAACCGTAAAGAGATTTGTTTAACTTGCATACTTTGTTTTCATAACCTTTTACTATAAAGCCTTCAGGTTGATCCATATAAATTTCTTCATTCAATTCACCATATAGAAAAGCGTTTTAACATCCATCGATGTATATGCAAATCATAAATTGAAGCAATAGCAATCAACATTCTAATCGAGGTGATTCTAGAGACTAGTGAATAGGTATCAAAGAAATCTACTCCTTCCTGTTGTCTATAGCCTTTAGCTACCAACCTAGATTTATATTTATCTATAGTTCCATCTGTTCTAAGTTTCCTTTTGAACACCCATTTGCAACCTATGGATTTACTTCCGGAGGCAAGTCTACAAGCTCCCAAGTTTCATTTTGCTGAATGGACTCCCATTCATTTAATGAAGCTTCTTCCCGAAAGGAGCTTCGGAGAAGTCATAGCTTCCTTTATAGGTTTGGGGTTCAGACTCTACCGTAAGAGTCAAAAAATCGGGGCCAAAACTTGTTTCAGTTCTAACCCTCTTACTTCTTCTTGGTTCAGTCTCATACTCCAAAGTTGGAGTTTGACTAGTCGATGGAACATCCGGAGATCATCATGGACCTTTTACGAGGTCCAGACCTTAAAGGAAATATGTGTTCATAAAACACAACATCTCTTGATTCCATTATGGTGTTCGAGACCAATGTTATTGTGGTCGAACTGATGACCATAAACCTGTGAGCATTTGTATGCTCAGGATATCCTATGAAAACACATCAATTGTTTTAGGACCTATTTTAGTTTTCTTGGGATGAGGAATGGCCACCTTGGCCAAACACCCCCACACTTTAAAGTATGCATAGGAAGGTTGTTTACCATTCCACAATTCGTAGGGAGTTTTATCTTATTTTTTAAATGGAACTCGGTTCAAAATATAGCATCTTGAGAGGATAGCTTCCCCCACAAGTTCGAAGATAACCCTGAACTTGTTAACATAGCATTTACCATATCTATGAGTGTTCTATTTTTTTCTTTCGGCTACACCATTCGATTCAGGTGAATATGGTGCGTGGTTTCATGAATGATTCCATTATTTTTACAAAACTCTCCTATGGGTATCACATACTCACCGCCACGGTCAGACCTAAGAGTTTTAATCTTAACTCCTTTTTGGTTTTCTACTTCAAGTTTATAAAACTTGAAAGCCTCTAAGGCCTCATCTTTACTTCTAAGAAGATGAACTTGACAGGTATCGTGAGTAATCATCTATGAAAGTGATATACCATTTTCTACCACCTCTTGTTGGTGTTGATTTCAAGTCTCCTAAATCCGAGTGTATTAATTCCAAAGGAACTGTTCTACGTTCAACACTTTTATTAAATGGTTTTCTTGCATATTTAGATTCAACACAGATTTCACATCTTTGTTTTTATCAAAGTTTATTTTAGGTATGCAACCTAAATTAGCAAGTCTTTCTAGCGATTTGAAATTAACATGCCCAAGTCTATCATGCCAAACATGTGATGAGTCACAAACATAAACAGAAGAAGATGCATTAACATTCAATTTCAAATCAGATACACTAAGCTTAATCATGTTATCGGTAACATAACCTTTTCCTACGAATTCACCATGCTTAGAAATCACAACAGTATTGGACTCAGCAACAATTTTAAAACCTTTTCCTAGCAGGATGGTTTCTGAGATGAGATTTTTGCATATGTCTGGGACGTAGAATACGTCATTCAATGCGAGTTTTTCTGAAGTTAGCTTCGATTCGACCTTGCCTTTCCCCACCACTTTCGCGGTGGAAGAATTTCCCATGTACAGTTTCTCATCATCTCCTACTATGGCATAGGAGGAGAAAGCATTTCTGAATTTACAGACATGCTTGGTGGCTCCAGAATCAAGCCACCAGTCTCTCACATTAGTCATACTAGAGACAAGGTCGACTTCGACACCATGCCGATGAAATATCAGAGTCCTCTACTATGTTTGCCTTATTTTTCTGTTTTGGATCATATTTGATCCTTTTAGGGGCCTTACAGTCTTTAGCCATATGTCCAGGTTTACCACAATTAAAATAGTCGCCTTTGATGGTGTGCTTAGTGACACCACCTCTAGGCTTAAAATTGTTACCTCTGGGTTTTCGACGTCTGTTACGTCTATTACCCATTTTGCTGGATTCTCCAGGAGTTTTCTTTGAAGCAGCTTTATCGTCCAAAACATGAGCTTTGTTGGACATGTTTTTGCTCAGCATCATGCTCTTGTCCTTCCTGCACATCAGCTCCTCAACCTGGATCTTTTTGCCAAGCTCCACCATGGTGATTTCACGAGTCTTGTGTCGCAGCCTCCTCTTGTATTCGCTCCATGAGGGTGGAAGCTTTTCAATCACAACCGATACTTGTAGAGCTTCATCAAAAGTCAAGCCTTCAGCAAGAATCTCGCTGATGAGGAGTTGAAGTTCGACGAACTGTTCTACCACAGGCTTTTCGTCAGTCATGTTGTATTCTAAGAACTTAGCCATCAAGAACTTCTTACTTCCGACGGCTTGACATGATATTTTTCTTCTAGAGCTTCCCATAAATCAAAAGCATTAAAATCTTCTTTTGCATTATAGAAGTCATACAAGGAGTCATCAAGACAGTTAAGAATATGATTCTTGCACAAATAATTCTTCCTATTCCATCTGTCCAATTTATCTTCATTACCACGGCGATGAAGTTTTCTCGAGGTTTTTCTAAAGCATATCCATCTAACCTTTGGTCGTTTAGGAAGAATAGCATTTTAGACTGCCATCTCTTAAAGTCCTTACCACTGAACTTTGGTGGTTTTTCTACGATATTCTTTCCCATGTTCTTACAACAAAGAATATTACAGATATTACAATATTACAATAAGGCACAATATTACCTTTAGATTGTTGGAATTAATTACAATAATCGAATGCAAATGGGAAATAATACTTAGATTACACTGAAAGTAGTAACAAATAACTCAATAAACTTAGTAGAGGCACGTATGAGATACGCTGAGCTAAAGGTAATATTGCCTGCTACTCCTCTGAGATGCTATAGCAATTAACAAATTACCTCCAGGATACAACTCTTTTAGTTCTCCTCTATGTGTAGCATACACGAGAGAGAACCCTTAGAACTTGGCAGCAAAAATGATAAAACAAAACACAAATCGAAACTACAACCAGTTTCTGATAAATATAAAAACTAATTTATGTTTCAAAAACTATGATGTTTACGTAAACTAATTTACGTTAAACAAAGTTTACGTAAACTAATTTACGTAAACAAAGAAGTAGTTATACAAAATTATGTTTCGTAAACTACAACTTGTTTAAGATAAGAACTCGATTTTTTGTTTCGTAAACTTAAAAAAAATGTTTCGAAAGCATAAGTAAAGAATAAGAATTTCAAAGAGAAGAGTTACGAAAGGTATGGTTTACAAATGAAGTTTACAACTCGTATTTATAGCAAGAAAATGTTCGAACGTTGGAAGAGAATCCAAAGCACGACAGACTGTCCGTGATTCACGCATCTCGAACGTTGCAAAAGTAAGGTAAAAAATCGCGTTAAAAGAACAGTGCACACGCATTCAAAATTTTCGAGATTCTTCTCGAGGAAAACAGTGTGTACAGGTGTCAAGAAAACCGTGTGACACGCGTGAAAGAAGATGCTTCTCGAGGCTGTCGGATATCCAAAACCGAGAAGGCAAAGAATAAAATTCTTTACATGTGTGGGAGAAGCGTGTGGTAAATTTCGGTAAAAAAGAAAGGATGGGTCGGATACACCCCACGCCCACACCCCCCACTCCCACTCCCACTCCCACGCCCACGCCCAGCCCACCCGAGCGAGCCGAGCGTGCGAGTGCATGCGAAGCACCGCGCGAACGGAAAGGCAATAAGAAATGCAATAAGGTTTAGGCAACCTTGCCATAGTCTAGGGCTTTCCCCATACACAAAGGTCTAAAGACCCAAAGGGCCATACCCTTAAGGCTAAACCAATGCTATTTAAGTCTAAAACTCTTAGTGTTTTAGTCTATATGGGACTAATGTTTTATTCATTCACATGAAAAAAACATCTAGGGAGCAATAGGTCTTGGGATCAAAACATGGTCCATGCATTTTTTGATTAAAACAAAACATTGTTTTTTTTTTTTTTTTTCTAACAAGTATGACCGACGAATCTACGTATACTAACACCAGAGTTGAGATCCCAAAGACGCAGTTCACCATCACTTGAACCGGATAATGCAAACCAAGAATCAGATGATAAAACAACATCTTGAACAAAATGACCATGACCAGTAAGACAACGTTTAGGATCTCCGTAGTTACCTTCTTGTTTGTTAAGAGTCCAAACAAGGATCGTCTTGTCATGAGATGATGAAACAATCATGTTGGAGTTGTCGATCGAGCAAGCAATAGCTGTGACCATGTCATCGTGACCGACTAGCGTTTCACGAAGCATTAGAGTTTCTCCAAGGTTTCTAATAGAGGCAGAAGAAATGTGGCTCACATCCCTTGATTCCTCTATTTGTTTTTCTTCTCCTACATAAGTACCAGATTTAAGTGAAACTAAGCTTTCAAAGTAACGCCTTTCTTGGCGCAACTCTGTCAAACTATAGATGTTGGGCTTTATAACCTTGTCATCACTTGGGATATATAAAAGTAGACCAGTAGAAGATCACCCAAATAGGATTTCACCGCTCTTAAAAGACCACATAAGCCTAAAAGAATCGTCATTTGCAATTCTTTCATCGTTTAAAGCATAACGTTTAGTCCAAGATTCTCGAACTCCATAATTTTGCATCACCCATATTTGAACACCAGCGTAAACATCCATCACCAATAAACAAAGGCACTCTTCTACTATCCCCAAATTATGAAACCAAAGGCTAGGATTGACATATATTTTTCTTCGTTGCTCGATCTCGTCCAAAGGTTCTTTTGGTAATTCTATTTCTTTGAATATCTCGTTGCCGATATTTAGACAGACTAGAATAACATTGGAAGAGTAGGCTAACCAATGAAGCTCTCCATTAACAAGCACCCCTCCATAAAGTTTTCCAGTAAACCAATCATGTACATTTTCAATGGTTCTCCATGAATTTGATTTTAACGAAAAGACTTTGAATAAACTTCCAAATAAAACACCATCTGCAGCTACTAACTTGTAATCATTACTGTTGTAATCATAACCAAATCCAACCATACTGACATGATGTTTAACATTTAATTTGGGTGTTTCCTTGTACTCCCTTGTGGCTGGATTCCAGAGACAGAAGAAATGCTCATTGGAGAACCATAGGCAAACCAGACCATTACAACAACCCATAAATTTAACATCATCATCTAAGGATTTGAATGGATAATCAATTTCCCTATCCATTGCATATGTAACACATCTATCGGTCTCAGTCAAAAGTAACTTGGACAATAATAACTCACATGAACCATAATCTAAGGAGAATAGGTTTTTAGTGTCATACCCTGTAAGCAAGAGTGTAGTAGGATTGTTTCTTTGGATAGTACGATCATGATGCATCTTAACAAAATCATTGCTAGAGATTAAGGAAAACCAATTCTTGCATACACACTTACAAGCTAATAGGGATTTCACTGATAATCTTGAAAGCATGTCATGCATGATCTCTTCTGGAATATTTGACATCGTTTCTCCTTCCCTCGAATAACTTCAATGAAACCCTAAACGTATTCTCCAAGTAAAAGATGCTCCAATTTGGACCTGATCACCTATCTAGCTACTCGTTTAGAAAAGTATATATATATATATATATAGGTTTCTGGAATGCTCGACAATGACATCGTGTCCCTTCCTTCGAATAAAAACCTAAAGGGATTCTCCAAGTAAAAGATGCTCTATTAGGGAAGTATACATAGGCAAATCGGTTCGGTTCGTTCGTGTTTGGTGTTGTTTTGAACCGATCCTAAATATCAAATGCTATATTTTGGATTTCGTTCGTCTTTTTGAAATATATTTTGGTACCAGTATGACAGTATATTTTATTTTGACGCAATATGACAGTACATATATATCCATCACACCTATTGCTGGACGGATCACGGATCCACCCATCCCTTGCGTAGCTAATCGGCCAAATCGGTTCGCTTACTGTTTGGTGTTGTTTTTGTTGTGTATTCTTTTCTTGCACCTCTTTCTGTTTCTTTTACTATAGCAACAATCCATAATTCTAGTAACCTTGATGAACATCATCGTCAACAACAACAATCAGAAAAAGAATAATCAACTCTAGGATCTACTACCATTTTATTGATGAGATCATCCATATCACAAATAATTAAGGAGGAACGGAGGAACCAGCAATGGTAAAAATGTCAGTTGATAGGTACTCTGTAGTCAGTGGTGGAAGTTGTTGCGGAACGTAAAAGATTGAAGAGACATACTGTTAGAATACGGGCATCCAACTCAAAACCAATTGGCTATGAGTGGAGAGGCCCTTAGAGATTATAAACCTCAAACTAATTGGCTATGAGTGAAGAGGCTCTTAGAGATTATAAACCGCAGGATCATAAATGCCCAGACAATGTGAGACTAATAATCTCAACACGCCCCCTCACGTGTAGCCTCGTTGGGTCTAACACGTGGACAATTAAATCGGGTAATGCGGAGTAAAGGCGCGGTCAAATGACTCGTCGCAAATAGCCTGCTCTGATACCATGTTAGAATACGGGCATCCAACTCAAAACCAATTGGCTATGAGTGAAGAGGTCCTTAGAGATTATAAACCGCAGGATTATAAATGCACAGACAATGTGGGACTAATAATCTCAACACATACAAATGAAGAAGTAGCAGTTCGGTTTGGATACCCGATTTAAAAAGCTTCTCAAGGAATCGATCGAGATGCGATACAACGGCTTTTCTTTTCTTGTTTTTTTGTGTGGCAAAGATTGTAGATTAGATTATAAGAGTTTGGCTCATCAATATAACAGCATGATGCTTAATTAAAACTGCGTTCTTGTTAGTTTGCGCTTCGAAACTGCATAATTAGGGTTGAGGAATAAAAATTTAACTGTTTCAACAGTGTGTGTTTCATGCATACAAAGATCCTCGAGCGCTTGTACTCTCCTTTGCTTGTTCTATGATCTTCTTGTATTGGCGGATGTTCCGTTGTTACTTTGGTGCTAACTCAGCACTTATTTTATTAAATGAATTTTATCTTTTCCAAAAAAACTATTATTGCCCGGTTCATAGTTTTTCTAAACATACAAACCTAAATAGTGAAACAAACTATTATTCCACAATGAAAACAAACTGAGAACTTTAAAAGATCGGATGACCACAAGTATCGAAACTCATTGAAAAAATTAATAATCTGAAATTTTCATAAAGAAAGGTGCACTTCATAAAGATATAATACTGGATACCAAACACCATATTCATTCCCACTGTATGGCACCAGGCTTTGTGATTCTGTTGTGTTATGGTTACGTAATTACCATTGTCATGGAGAGTACGTATAGAGGTGTAAACTGGGCTGTGCCAGCACGAGCACAGCCCAGCCCAGCACGCTAAAAGTTGAGCCCAGCCCAAAGACGTGACTTAGCTGACGCGACAGCAGACGTTAGTTAAATGGGACGTCTTTGGATTTGACTAATTGGCACAAGAGTGACAAAGACATCACGCGGCACGGATTAGCACGTGGCACAGCACAACACGTTAAGAAAGCACGTCATAGCATGCACAAGTACATCATATAACAAGGTATAATACATCACATTTTGTGTATATTTCACAAAAGAGTCACTATTCTAGCTAGTTTTTGACATTTTATGCTAACTTATTTTTATAACAACACATATAATACCTAAATATTTGGAAAAATATATTCCAATATCGTTGTTATAATGTCGTTACCTATATTTGACTAGAACATTAAATTACATTACAATGATCCAATTTTATGTTTGATGGGTTATTTCTTTTTATTGAATAAACTTGTTGATTTTACTTAAAAAAAATTCAAATGATATGTTGTCTATTTAGATTCTCGTAATAATGTCCGACTTAATGTATACCATTAAGTGATTTCAAATTATTTATAACACGTGTGCCAAAGACGACAACAACACGACATCACGTTTATTCGTGTGTTTGTGCGGAGCCTAGCGTTTGACTAGTAAAGCACAGCACGGCACAGCACGTTTAAATCGTTGGCACAGCACAGCACGGCACATGGCACGTGAAGCACGCGATTTCGTGTGCCGGGCTGTGCCGGGCCGGCACGTTTTACACCTCTAAGTATGTAGGTGCTGTGTAGAAAAAAGATTAAGCAAAATAGAAACAAATAAAATTGCAATAAGAAACAAGACAATTAAATGAATCAAAAATCTACCTTATTCCTACTGTCTTCCTTGGACATAAAAAAGCGTTACTACCATATTAATAAGAAATACTTTTAGAAACCCCAAACTCTAATGACGCCATCCGTGTACCCAGTGAAAAGAGTACTTCCGTCCGAGCTCCAGTTCATGCTTGAGCAGTAAAATCTCTTGTTCTTTCCTGACTCTGGTTCAAGCTTCAAATTCTGAACGCAATTCTTACTCTCAAGATCCCAAATCCTAACGCTTTCCTCGGTAGCAGCACAAAGCCAATATCTGTTTGGAGTAAAACACAAAGCATGGATAATACCACCAGCATCAATTGAATACAATTTCTTACCCTCATTCTCAGCGTTAAAATCCCATAACAATATAACTCCATCTTTACCACCACTTGCACATAACGAACCATCAGGTGAAACAGCAACAGTGTTCACATACTCACCATGTCCAATTAAAGTATTTCTCAACGTACAGTTAGTCAAATTCCAAACCTTGACAGTCTTATCCCATGAAGCAGAAACAATAGTTGGATAAGATTTTTCTGGAATAAACCTAACACAACTCACCCAGTCAGAATGGGAATCACCATCCTGAAATGTATAAATACATTCACCCAGAGTATTCCACACCTTAATCGAACAATCCCTTGAAGCTGAAACGATCCGACTGTTATCAGTAGAGAAGGCAACTGATAATACATCTTTAGTATGACCGGTGAACCTACTTGTGGTAACACCAGTGTTGAGATCCCAAAGACGAAGTTCACCATCCCATGAACCAGATAATGCAAACTGAGCATCAGATGATAAAACAACATCTTGAACAAAATGTCCATGACCAGTAAGACGACGTTTAGGAACTCCGCAGTTACCTTCTTGTTTGCTAAGAGTCCAAACAAGGATTGACTTGTCGCGAGATGATGAAACAATCATGTCGGAGTTGTCGATTGGACAAGCAATGGATGTGACCATGTCATTGTGACCGACTAGTGTTCCACGAAGGATTAGTGTTTCTGCCATTGTCCGAGGAACTAAGAAATTGGAAGCAGATTTTAGTGAAACTAAGCTTTCAAAGTAATGCTCTTCTTGGCGCACCATTGTCAAACTATAAATGTTGGGGCTTATAACCTTGTCAGCACTTGGGATATATAAAAGTAGACCAGTAGATGCTCCCCCAAATAGGATTTCACCGCTCTTCAAAGACCACATAAGCCTAAAAGAATCCGCATTTGTAATTCTTTTATCGTTTACAGTATAACGTTTAGTCCAAGATTCTCCAACTCCATAATTTTGCATCACCCATATTTGAACACAAACATTAACATCCACTACCAATAAACAAAAGCACCCATCTACTACCCCCAAATTATGAAACGTGAGTCTAGAATTCCAACGTTGCTCGATTTCGTCCAGAGGTTCTTTTGGTACTTCCATTTCTTTGAATAAATCGTTGCTGATATCTAGACATACTAGAATAACACCGGAAGAGTATTTCCTACGCACTAACCAATGAAGCTCTCCGTTAAGAAGCACTCCAGGTTCCCTAATAGGCCAATCATACTGCACATTTTCAATGGTTCTCCATGAATTTGATTTTAGCGAAAAGACTTCGAATAAACTTTCAAATAAAACATTACCTGCAGCTAGTAACTTGTGGTCATTACTTTTGTAATCATAACCAAATCCAACCATACCCACATGATATTCAAGATTCGAATTGGGTATTTCCTTGTACTCCCTTGTAGCTGGATTCCAAAGACAGAAGAAATACTCATTGAAGAAAAGGCAAACCAGACCATTACAACAACCCATAAGTTTAACACAATAATCTAACGATCTGAATGGGTAATCAATTTCACCATCCATTGCATGCGTAACAAGTCTATCGGTTTCGCACAGTAATAACTTGGATGATAATAACTCATATGAATCATAGTCTAAGGAGAATAGGTTTTTACAACTCCAGGTGTCACCCCCGTTAAGCAAGAGTGTAGTAGGGTTGTTTCTTTGAATAGTAAGATTATGATGGATCTCACTAAAATCAGGGCTAGAAACTAAAGAAAACCAATTCTTGCATACACACTTAAAAGCTAATAGAGATTTCACAGGTAATCTTAAAAGGATGTCAGGGATGATCTCTTCTGGAATGCTTGACATCGTTTCTCCTTCCTAACTTCAACACGATCGTACGTCCTAAACGAGTTTCATTAAAACCCTGCGATGAAACCCTAACGAATTCTCCAAGCAAAAGATATTCCCTCTTAACTAAAATATATATAGGACTTGAATTTTATTGACTACACCGACCCGAGACTATATATAAGCATCATCACCTACCTATTCGTACGGGATCCGTAATTTTGTCTGGCATACCTATTGCAAGCCGGACCCATCCCTTGCCCTAATAGGCCAAAATGGGGATTTTTCCCAAAAGTGTGATTGATTTCCCAAAATGTGTTTTTTTTGAAAATCTTCCAAAAATAGGAGTTTGACCGGTCTTCGGACATATGTGTCCCTATCTTTTATGGAAATACGTACCTAAGGTGGGAAGTAAGGTAGAACCGATCTAACTTATGTTGGGAGTCAAGATAGAACCGATCACTATCTGTACAGGGAGTCAAGGTAATTTTGATCCTAACTTATGTTGGGAGTCAAGGTAGATTTGATCCCTACTTACGTCGGAAGTCAAGGTATAACCCATCCCTACTTGTATTGGGATTCATGTTATGACCGGTCCCAAAGGAAAAACTAATTCCTAGGGATCACATATTGTTAGAGCCCTACTCGGTCGAACTCACAAGCGTTGCTATCTCAAGCTTGTTTGTCAAGTTTAGTTTTCAAAACTATAAGTTTTGATTCCTAGTCTACATATAGCTATGTCTCGGATTAGGATATAATATGCAGTTGAGCTTTAGACTTCACGGCGTTCATCGTTTGAAGACGAAGAACTACTAAGGGGAGCGTGTGGAACTGCATCAACAAAAGGTATGTGGAGACTTGAACTCATCCATCACTCAGAAATCTATTCATTTCTATCTCCTATTGAGACAAAGTCATATACTAGTTATACAGACTTTACGCTATACACATTTGATATTTCGAGCTGAGTTTAACTCGCTTATATCTTTCTCAAAATATGTGTTGGAAAGATTTTTGCTTTAACTGCGTTCATCATCATTCTTGACGAAAGTCAAAATATGATCTTGTGAAAATCACCTAGTAACATCTTACATGATTTGTGTGAGACAGTCATTTAATGTAGGCTCGGAATGTTTCGTATTGATCATTCGATCACTTGAAAATTGTTTAGAAGTTAATAGTTTCTGTGAGACAGCTATTGTCGTCTTCTAAGAATGTTTCAAGGGTTGAAATGGGAGTTAAGATATAAAACCCATGTATGGATACATTAAGGTTTGTGTGCTAAGTGTACGAGTTGTTTTGACAAAATTTAGGATCGGAAGTTTGCATACTCATTCACAAACATATTCAACTTTTTAAGTCATAGTACTTAAGTTTGCATACCCGTTCATAAAATGATTTAACTGTTGAAGTCCGGGAACCACGTTTGCGTACCCTTTCGAAAACGGTTTCTACTGAGTTCGGTCCGGAGATAAAGTTTGCGTCCCATTTGCAAACTGGCGGCTTGTGACCAATGTCCGAAACTTTAGTTTATGTACCCGTTTGCAAACTTAAGTGGTTCAAGTTCTAAAATCGGTTAAGTATGATTTAATATTCATGAACAAATACATTCATATATTAAAGAATACAATCTTTGCAAACCGTGGCTAAAATGTTCATGAACTGATTCTTTTGAATCAATCCGATTTTGCTTCATTTGTGTCTTGTATACTTCTATGAGAATATAAACAATCGAACAACTCTATGAGTAATACAATTAGATTCATTTGATTATCAATTGGTCTAGAAGTGTTAAGATGAACATGGTTAATACAAAAATGTTCATATGGATAACTTCGGTTAATTGTTATTGAGCCAACTCAATATACACATTTAGGTGCGATTACGCATATCTAAATAAATGAATATTTCATTTATGTGTAACAAGATAAGTCCATCTAACGGTGGAAAGATATTAGCTTGAATCTTGAATCAGGTTTCATCTAACAGTGAATATTGATTGCTTTGTTACGAAGCCATCAAACCCTGATTTGAAGACTATATAAGGGAGAACTCTAGCAACTGGAAAACTTAATCCCCACACATCCTGTGTGATATTAGTTGCGACTATAGTCGATTTTCCTTTAACCTAGGTTTTTCCTAAAACCATTATAGGTTAACGACTTGAAGACTTCATTGGGATTCTGAAGCCATACCTATAGCTCCCCCTAAGCTAGCAGCTGACTAATCCAAAATATTAACTATAAAATTAGGCACTAACGATTTGATGACAAACCTCGCCTACCTCAAGATGTTCAATCCACTGGATCATCCTTTGAATCGTTCTATGTTAATATCGACCAACTATTAATCACACAAGCACTCTAAAGATTAGCCAAAAGGCTCAAACAAGGCTCATATAATAATCTCATATAATTCTCTAGTTATAAACTAAGTGAACTATCTAATGGTTCTAAGCCCATTTAAGGTTCTACACCTTTTCATTATCTGTCTTTAACATAACAAAGGTTACTAATTCAATTCAATTGGTTCTATAGTCCGAAATATAAATCTTATGAAAATCTTTTACGAAGCCAAAGGCTATTTCAGACCATAAGTGGTCCAAAGACTCCATCTAAGAATTCTGTACAAAAGCCCAAGTCCATTAAACTCAACTAACAGTCTCTAACGGTCAATCAATGGTCAACGGGTCTCTAACAATCAATGTCTAAGGTCAGTTCAACAATCCAAGTCAACGGTCAACTGGTCAAGGTTAAATGATTCAACTCAGTCAAGGTTCACTGAGTCAGGTCTGGTCAAGTCTGATCACTGAGTTAGCTCATCCGGGGTCTGAATGACACATTCGAGTAGTCTATTTCACATAACTTTTCGAGACCTATATAGCGATACTAGTTCTGAATCTATGTTCTTCTCTAATTAATCGAGTCAATAGCGGCTTAGTCATCTCTTGACTGGTCTAATCGAGTTGACGGACTTGAGGGTCATCACAAGACCCAACTATTTTCTCTATAGTTGTGTGTTCTGATCTTTCATGTTCTATTATAATAAGTACTATCTTCTCTAAGATTTGCTTGATATTTATCTCTGATAGGTAAGATATAAAAAGTAATCACAAATCTCTTCGTCTCATTTTTTGTGATTCCATAATAACTTGTTCTACTACCATATAGTTAAGTTATTATGAGGTGATTGATATTACAAGGTTGTTCTTCAGTAATATAAGACCAGATTATCAATTGGTTCCTGTTTACCTTGATTTATCAAAAGACGGAACAAACTTCGTAGGTATTTATGTGGGAGATGTATTTATCTATTAAAATAGACTGTTCTGTGGGAGACAGATTTGTTTATCAAATGTTCGACTTTGGATCGTACAAACTCTTAGTTGTAGGTGAGATCAGCTAATGGAATCAAGTGCGTAGATTCCTGCTGGGATTCATAGGCATAAAGAACGCGGCTGTACCTTAATCAATGTGAGATTGGTTAGGCCTCAACTACATTCCAGTCCGAAGTTAACTTGTAGTGGGATAAAATCTGTAGTGGCTTAATACAATGTGGTGTTCAAATCTGGACAAAGTCCCGGTGTGTTTCTGCATTTGCATCTTCCTCGGTTAACAAAAATTCTGGTGTTTGTGTTATTTATTTTCCGCATTATATTTTTTAAATAATTGAAATATCACAGGTTGTGCGTAGTTCAATTATTTGGTAGATCCAACCTTTGGTTGTTGATTGAAATTGATTGACACTTGAACATTGGTCTTTCGTACCATTCAAGTTATTTCTCATAATAATCAGGATCGCGGATTTCTATCTGTTTGATTTGCTGATTACATTGAGAAACAGAGATATAACACTTGGATATATTTTCCTTGATTGAGTCTGACTGTCTTGTTGATTCTCTTGGAATTATATTGGAGTTGATCCATATAGATTTCCTTAACGAAATATTGGGTGTGGTTGTTAGACCCCCGCTTTTGCACATATACTTTAGGGTTTGTGTGAGTTTGAAAATATGGTTTACAAAATAGGAAAGTTCAAGATGTTGACATAGTGAGTAATTTGAACATATAACTTTTTGTTCAAAGAAATTCCTTTATACTCAAGGTGAAACCCCAAACCGAAATGTATGAGAATCTTTTAATCAAGATTTTCGAATTTACATGTTTTGATTTTCCAGCAATTAAAACATATCTCTGGAAATCTATATTAGTTAAGTGCTAGATAATATTGAGTAGTTTCCATGACGGATTTCAGAATATACCTTGGTTTCCAAGCTACATTGGTCTATAAATAGTGAAGTTTGTTCTTTTAAAAAACTTATAATGAGCCAGGAAAACTTCATCTTTGTTGTTTCTGGTGTAGCCAACTGCTAGTATTACTTGTAACACTATATCGGAGGGGAAAGTACCTTAATTAAATGAAATCTCTTACGTTTTCTACTTTAAAATCTTTTATCGGATCCAGAAGATATATTAGTACCGTTGGTGGGAAACTAAAATTTTCATTTGTTATTTTAGTTTTTGACAAATGGTTGTTGAACCTTTGATTACATCTAGTTTGATTAATCTTGAGAGCCAACTCTTCTGGTATAAACTCATTCAAACTAGATCAAAGGATAGACGGACCTTCAGAACTGTTTTTAGATAAGAAGACAAACTTATGATCGTCTATTGTTAACAGAGTTTGTTTTTTGCACGATCGATCATAAGTTAGAATCAATTTTTGTTGTGCAACTACTTTGAATACAGTTGAAGATTTAAAGACAAGAAGATTTTCTTATTGGTTTCGCATCTTGTGATATTATTTCATGCATACATCTTGATCGTGTGATCCGATTAGGTATCATTTATCTTTCATAGACGTGTAATTATCTAGTCATAGAGATCGGCATAACTCTATAGTTCTCTTTGAGATATATTTAGATCGTTCTTAATCGAGATGTGATCAATTCGGCAATCTAGATTTTGATTAATCTAAAAATGACAAATGAGATTGTTAGTTTAAATGCTAGAGCCTTTGTCGTACTCAACATATCTATGATTTATCAGGATGATTGATAAAGTGGTTACCAAACGGTTTTAATCCTTTAATAAAGAATATGATCAAAAGAAGCTGAGCACTAAAATATTTACACCGATAAAGCAAATTAAAATAATGAACTCTATCTTAGGATTCACATGTGTTAGCCATATTGGTTGGCGAATGGATACTGAAGGAACTAAGTAACTAGGAGTATATTACTTGGTCTCAACTATATACGAAGTTTGTAGTTTTTTTTGTATAGCGGCTTAATTCTCACTAGTGGAAAATGGAGGTTAAACCACTGCCAAGACAAGAGGTAATATCTTTAAAAACGATTGTGTTCATCAGTTGGAATCTAGAAGTGGTTTTTTCTAAAACGACTGTTTCTGGAAAACGTTGAATTCTTTAAAAGAACCGCTTTCTTCGATATCCAATAGACAGACACTGATGGACACAGTCGTTTTACTAGTGATATTTTAATTAAAAAAAATGATATTGATTCAGCTGAATCCAAAGTTGATTCAACTGAATTACTAAAAGCTGAATCGCATTTAAACAAATAATGATTTCAAAACTGGATCTAAAAAAATTAAATTAATAATGAATTTAGTGTATTCAGTTTACAATTTCAACTTTCTAAAATACTACAAGTTCCAAGTCTGAAAAAATTGGAGACTCAGTTGGAAAATCTGACAAATATCCTATTACAAGCTTAACAAACCATAAAATTTCAACCCGAGTTTAAGGTAGGACTTCACCATCTATGCCTTCATTTTCTGACAACGTAGCTCAAATCAGTTCCATTGCTCCAGCCCTAAGATGTAAACAAAAATCAACCAAGACTACATTAGTTAATAGCAACAAAAAAAAAATGAGGAAAGCACCTGAACCACTTCAACACATACAAGTATCCACTCAAATTGAAATTTAAATAAAAAATATGATTGCAGCTAATTTTCATATGTAAAATATCTCGCTCATGAATAAATTGAGATACTGAATTCCTGATCAAAAGCACACACAGTAAATTGGTAGAAGTCTTGGGAAAAAAAAATCACAAACTTCATCAATTGAGATTCTTACCGAGCAGACTTGCCAGTTGACACTCATATGTAGGTGCATAGCTGCATCCATTCCCATTTATATGATCAAACTTTAATTCCACCTGCTCCATTTTGGAATTTCTACCACCTGAAACTATTAGGAAGATTATCGGTACAAATACATTTAGCCTAAACTCTTTTCATTTTAAAATAAGCAGTTCCAGCAACTTACGAAATGGATTCAACTAAGTCATTGACTTAGAACTTAAGAGAATTCCTAAACACTCATTTTCATTCAAGTAGTTAATACTGAAGAGAATTTCTATGTTTTAGAAACTTAAATAGATAGCATATAAGTAAACTAATAGATGCATAACTAATAACAATCTTTGCTATTCTTGCGTCTTGTTTTGACTTTTGTCTCTCAAATCTACAACACGTACATGGTCTGGATTACAGCTATGAGTTATGCACCTGAACAAGGTCCTGGTTGTGAGCACCTTCTGCAAGGAAAGCATCATATTTTACTTTCTGCTATAAGCTATCAAATGAAAATCTACCACTGAAGACCCATCATCAATATTACACGATGCAAATCCCAGAGGTATAGCATGTGGAAGGTATTGTTCAGTTTTGCGAATAATATTTCAATAGCATTCAGCATGGAGGAATCAAACAACTAAGCATCAATACACTGACCAAAATAAGACAGTAAATAGATGTGTTACTGACCATATCAATGTCGGCATTAGTTCCGACTTTAATGGGACAGCTGCAATCACATAGACCATCTAAGATAATAAGACCGAAGAATTAAAAATGCAACATTCTGGTAATGAAAAAAATTGATGTATAGGCCATCTATTAAACTCAAAAAATAATAATTGATCTATTTATATGTGAGTTAGTTAACAATCGGAGCATCCGATTTCTAAAATACCACCCGGATACATCTTAAAGCCAATCTTCATCATCATCATCCTATGTATCAGAACTCTATCACAAAAAGATAAATATAATTTAATTGGTAAAGGTGCATTTTCTAATAGTTTTAATGGCCACTGTCTGAACTCAATTTATTTCGACCAAGGTAGTTCACCACTAAATTATTATTACTTATTTCATAATGTCTTTGGTAACATAGAATCAGTGGAATATAAACATCTTTGGCAGCAAATTGTTAGACTGGTGCTTGGTCACCTGAAATTATATCCGGAGGAGAGATGTATTCATGAACTGGAGCTGGTGGTCGGTCTTCATGTCAAACAACCTGCATGTACCAAGGAAAAACATCATAACCATCCAAGATGCTTTAACGAAAACGCACAGAAGTTTGTAATACAAAGTTGTTGAGTTTGTAAGACAAAGTTTAACATACCTGAACTCTGGTGTGTTAAAAAAGTGCAGTTCAAAAATGCGCAGGACGATACTAGAGAATAATAGCTCACTACAAAACCAGCTCCAAGCCTTGTAAAACAGACCACAATTCCCATGTAAGTAGAAACATACTTTCTTTCACCGACTTATCAGCACATCACAGAACCCATAACCCATGTAGTTCGAATCCTGATATGTGACTCAAACTAATGGTCCAGCTGCTTCTTAATCCTTGTTTATTCTCAACTGAACTTGACCTCACCCCTGGAAAACGACCCATCAGTCCCATGGCTCAAACGATGGCAGTAAACCCTCTTCTTTCTTTATCTCAGCAACATAACTCCCTATATCGTATCACTCCTACTCTTGGAGTTCAAGAACTTCAGTTAACTCTCGGAACATAAACCTCACAGACCCATGGATTAGCCGCGGAAGAACTTGGCAGTAGAACTAACTCGGGCATTTTTACAAGCACCTGGTGTGCGTTTTTCTGGTGATGACATGATATACTAGCAAATGATTTTGTAAACCTCCATATACTTCTTCCCTGCAGTAATTGCAATTGTAGAATAGACCCATTAAAATGTTCAAGAATTCAGACACACTTTCATTACAAATTGCAGTTAATTCTAACCACAATTCATCCCTAAACTCGAGCTGCAAAACCATTGAAGCACAGCCACATCTCCTTGTTCTTGTTGCAGTCTAAGTGCTCTAAAAAACTCATTGCTTCGCTCATGAAATCAGGCTAAACCAACCATAATAAAACCAATTTTCACTAATCAAGATCCAAGAAAAATAATGTTCATAAAAATTAAGAAAACCCATTACTGAAAAACCTAAACCAACCATAATAAAAACAATAACATGAATATATGATAACTAAAGAAACCCAAATGGAAAATTTTATTCACCTACAGAAAAAATAATAAAAGGAATTAGTACAAGCCCTTTTACCAGTTAAGCTATAAGTTGCTGCCATTTGTTCTTCCCCTTCCATTTTTATTCTCCTGCACATCATCGCAAAACTGAATTAAAATTCCTAATCATCACAGATAAGTAAAATTGAAAACATATGTAAGCAAAAATGCAAGCATAGAAGCACCTCTTCTTCCGGTAACATGTCTTGAAGAGTTCATCCAGAGTCTCATAAAATATATCAGTCTAGGTAATCATTTGAGAGCAAACATTAAACCATTAGAAGTTAATTATAAGCCAATACAGAACTTACGGTAGCTGCACACTAAGCAACGACAAAAAATAAGGTGCTTGGCTGCATATACCGTTTTAAACTATGAAACTGAAACGAACCAAACTAATTATCCATATACCGTTAGTACTGGTTTAGTTATGGTGGATGCTAACCAAAATTTGATGCTTTAAATTGATAATGGAAGCAATGACATTAGCTTTTCCTGAAGCAGCAAAAACTACAACAAAAAATCCAAATCAAATCAAAACCCTTTATTCAAATAAAAAATTAAGAAACCCAAGAAACTCAAATCTAAAAAAGAAGTAGTACCTTAAGATCAGCAAAAAGATTTGTTCGATCTTCAACACTCAAAGCTTTAGAAATACAAAACTATATCAAGGTTTTCAAATATTAAAAACAAACACAAACAATCAAATAGAGTAAAGGGTTTTTGAGATTATTATTACCAGTAGTAAGAGAATATTCAATAGTAGGTTTAGGGGTTTCTTACACTAGGAGAACAGATCTTTAACCAACCTTACTGCCAAAAAAAAAATGAGAGAAATAAAGTGAAATTAAATCGTTAATAATACAAAAAGTATATCAAATTTATCAAACAAGAACAAGATTGATATTACCTTGACGATTTCAAGAGAGAAAAAAACAGATCCAAGTTATAATGTTTGATTTCTATCGATACATGCGTTCTGATTTTGAGATAGGGGTTTTAACGAAGCTATGATTTGTGACAGCGAACTTCTAGAATAGAGGTTTGTCTTTGATTTCTAACTTTGATTTTGAACTTATTGAGAAATAAAATTGGATTCCATTCTAGGGTTCTTCGAGGTTTTATTGAATTTGAGGATGAGAATACAATTATAATAAACTTTTTTAAAATTGAACGGTTGATAAAACAAAAGAGTTTATGATTTGGGGATATGATTTGTGAGGATAAAAAACGAAGAAGCGGATATTATCTGTGGAAGAAGAAGGGGGATCTCGGTCCGGGAACGACATAAGAAAGTGAAGAGATAAAGGTAAGGGTACTATCGCATGAAACCGGGGCTATAAAAACTAGTTGCTCCAACAATAGTTATTATACTCTATTAGAGAGTATTATAGTCATTCCGAAAAAATTTCCCATAATATAACGACTGTGGCAGAGACAAGTTTAATTTTTATTAAAAGTACAAATGTTTTTCACAACCGTTATAGTTACCACAAGCTCAAGAAAGTCGTTTTATTAAAACCTAGGAAGTGGTTAAAAATCCATTTTCCACTAGTGTCTTAGAGTATAATTAATTAAAATTGGACTAGGTCCCGGGGTTTTTCTGCATTTGCGGTTTCCTCATTAACAAAATCTTGATGTATCATTTACTTTAATTCCACATTATAATTGTTTAGTTATAATAAAGTAAATTACACTTGTACTTTAACCATGCACTTGATATTGATCCCATAGTTGAATCGGTCTTGTACATAATTATTATCAAGTGAACATTTTGTTACCGTATGGTCTGGACATCCTTTATTCATAGAGGACCACACAAAGTGTATTGTGTTTCAACACTTGGATTATTGTTATAGATAAATTTGGTTTGGATGAATAACTATATACCAAGTGTATACCTTGTCATCATCATCTTCTTGAAAGTCTCTGTCTATATAAGATCACACAAGGTATCAGACTTATATGTGGATATCGAAAAGATTGTGGTGTACTTGGGTGACCTAGTCAATTCACCAAGTTCCTTAAGGATATGTGTATAAGAAAATGAAAGCTTAGTGTCCATATGAAATCCTTTTCAGCTAGTCATGTAAGTTTTATTATCCATAATACCACAACTTTAAAGTACAAAGACCCTGGATCCCCTACCATTTCTTGCACGATATGTAGATACCGGATAGGGAAAGATTTACTTGACTTTGGAGCCAGTGTGAAGTTACTTCCATACCATGTGTACCTACGAATATGACTTGGTGCAGTGAAACCTACCCAGATAACATTGTAGTTAGCTGATAGGTCTGTGAAAATTCCTCGAGATGTTATAGAGTATGTTCTTATTAAGGTCTATAGGTTTCTTTATCTAGTGGATTTTGTTGTCTTACATACCCAATATGTCCCTGATCCGGAAAACCAGATACCTATGATTTTAGGTCGCCTATTTTTAATGTCAATATGGTTTTATATATGAATATATCATTTGACACTACGGGAAAAATATACATCTACAACTAGAAACTTACAACCTTTTGCTAAAGGTCGTAGTACATCCCATGTTTTACAACCTTTTTCAAAGTAAGTGTTGTAGAATGGCATCACCACCCATCCCTAGAAGCAAAGGGTTGCCACAAGAAAACGAACGACAACTCTTCAAGAAAAAGAGTTGGTATGAACCATCCTTGCACTTCACAAGTTTGGGTTTTTATGATACTTTTTTTATAAAATTGTACAACTACCTTTATAAGGGTTGTTGAAGAAAACCAAAATATCAAAATATAAAATATGGGATGAGGGGATTCGAACGTGAACCTACTATGCGTTAGACTAACCAATTAACCATCCTTACGCTTCGCAAGTTTGTGTTTTTTGGCCTTTTTTCAAATGAAATTGTATAACGACCCTTATAAGGGTTGTTGAAGTAAAAATATAGGAATCGTATAACGACCTTTATAATAGTTTCCCAAGTAAAAATATAGTTGGCAAATGAGTTTGCAGGGAGATTTTATCCTGAGCCTCAGGCGTGCAAGTCCTCACCAACAACCAAGCCTACACTATCACAGTTCTGACAGGTTTGTGTTTCTTATTTACTAAACTTATTACCATATTTGACGACCTTTATAAGAGTTGTTGAAGACAACCGAAATATGAAAATAAAAAATAGTGGTGAGGGATTCGAACATGAAACTACTATGCGTTAGTCTAACCCATCAACCATTCCTACAATATCACAATTCTGTAAGGTTTGTGGTTTTTTTTATATACTAACTTCATGTCAACCTTTGACGACCTTTATAAGAGTTATAATAACAAAATACGATGTTCAAAAATAAGGCTCAATCACATGAGCCGCAAACAACGCGAAGCCTTCTCTATAAACATTCACAGACATTCTACAATGACAATGCACTTCTGTTAAATTTTTGTAACGGATGGTTAAACTTTTTCACTTCTGCAAAATTTTACGCACTTTTGCTAAAAAAAAATCACTTCTGAAAAATTTTACGACAAAAATTTCCGAGCCAGGTTCAGTATCGAAGTCTACTATGTTTTGGTACAAGTCATCAACCATCCTTCCGGATTCACAATATTGGTCTTCTTCTTTTTTTGATCACTATTCACACCTTTATAAGAGTTGTCGTAGATGTATAAACACTTTGCTAAGTTTTTCTCACTTATGCTAAATTTTATTTACTTCTGCAAAAAAATTCCCACTTTTCTAAATTTTTCTCACTTCTGCAAAAAAATTCTCACTTTTGATAATTTTTTTGTCATCACTATTGACAACCTTTACAAGAGTTGTCGTAGATGTACAAACACTTCTACTAAATTTTTCTCACTTCTGCTAAATTTTATTCACTTCTTCAAAAAAATTCTCACTTCTGTTAAATTTTTCTCACTTCTGATAAAAAAAATTGTCATCACTATTCACAACCTCGGAGCCAGGGTATGCATACAATATGCCAGAATAGGATTTGTTCAAATTTTCGGGGAATATTCCGAAGGAATCTTACATGTAAATGGATGGATTCATCGTTCTTACCAAGTTTCCGACTTATAGTCTCCCACTCTCGGCAAAGTTTCGACCTCGGAGCCATGGTATGCATACAATATGCCAGAATAGGGTTTGTTTAAATTTTTGGGGAATATTCTGAAGGAATCTTACTTGTAAATGGATGGATTCATCGTTCTTACCAAGTTTCCGGCTTATAATGGTCCACTCAGGGCCAGGTTTCGACCTCGGAGCCAGGTTATGCATATAATATGCCAAAATAGGGTTTGTTTTAAATTTTTGGGGAATATTCTGAAGGAATATTACATGTAAATGGATGGATTCATCGTTCTTACCAAGTTTTCGACTTATAATGGTCCACTCCCAGCTAGGTTTCGACCTCGGAGCCAGGGTATGCATACAATATGCCAAAATAGAGTTTGTTTGAGGTTTCGTGGAATATTCCGAAGGAATCTTACCTGTAAATGGATGGATTCATCGTTCTTACCAAGTTTTCGACTTAGAGAAGTCCAATCCCAGCCAGGTTTCGACCTCAAATCCATGGTATACATACAATATGCCAAAATAGAGGTTTTTTAAGGCTTCGTGGAATATTCCTAAGGAACCTTACCTATAAATAGATGGATATTCATCATTCTTACCAAGTTTTCGTCTTATAATTCCACTTAGGGCCAGGTTTCAATCTCGAAGCCAGGTTATGCATACAATATGCCAAAATATATTTTGTTTAAATTTTTGGGGAATATTTTGAAGGAATCTTACATGTAAATGGATGGATAAATATTCATCGTTCTTACCAAGTTTCCGACTTATAGTCGTCCACTCCCATCCAGGTTTCGACCTCGGAACCAGGGTATGCATACAATATGCCAGAATATGGCTTGTTTAAATTTTTAGGGAATATTCCGATGGAATCTTCCCTATAAATGGGTGGATTCATCGTCCTTACGAAGTTTCCAACTTGTAGTAGTCCACTCGCGGCTAGATTTCGAGCTCAGAGATAGGTTCAGTATCGAAGTTGACGAAAAGGGGTGTGTTTAAGGGTTCGAGGAATATTCAAATGGAATCTTACCTGTACATGGGTGGATTCATCGTTCTTATGAAGTTTTCGACTTATAATAGTCAACTCGCGACCAGGTTTCGAGATTGGAGACGGATTCAGTATCAATGTTGATGAAAAGGGGTGTGTTTAGATTTCGGAGAATATTGCGATAGAATCTTACTTGTAGATGGGTGGATTCATTGTTTTTACCAAGTTTACGACTTATAGTAGTCCATTCCAAGTCAGGTTTCGACCTCGGAGCTAGGGTATGCATACAATATGCCATAATAGGGTTTGTTTAGGGTTTTGGGGAATATTCCGAAGGAATCTTACCTGAAAATGGATGGATTCATCGTTCTTACGTAGTTTCCGACTTATCGTATCCACTCGCGGCCAGGTTTCGTTCTCGGAGCCAGGTTCAGTATCGAAGTTGATGATAAGGGGTGTGTTTAAGGTTTTGGGGAATATTCCGATGGAATGTTACTTATATATGGGTGGATTCGTCGTTTTTACGATATATTTCCGACTTATAGTAGTTCACCCGCGGCCAGGTTTCGATCACAGAGCCAGGTTCAGTATCGAAATTGATGAAATGGGGCATGTATAAGGTTTCGAGAAATATTCCGATTGAATCTTAGCTGAAGATGGGGGGATTCATCGTTCTTATGAATTTTTTGAGTTATATTAATCCACTTGAGGTCAGGTTTCGAGCTTGGCGCCAGGTTCAGTATCGATGTTGACGAAAATGGGTATATTTAAGGTTTTAGGGAATATTCCGATGGGATCTTACCTATGAATGATCGTTATTACGAAACTTCTGGCTTATAATGGTCAACTTACGGCCATGTTTCGATCTTGGAATGAAATCTTACCTCTAAATGGTCTTATTGTTTCTAAATCAGTCACTAAAATTTAAAGTACGTTTATTCCTATAATAGTCTTATTGTAATTTTTTATAATCCAGAGAACCTAGTTTCCGGCTTATAGTGTCCAGGTTTCGATCTCGAAGCCAGGTTGTGCCTCGAAGTTGTCAGAAGAAGGTTTGAATAAATAACCCACCCAGAGCTTCATGGTTCATAGTTTTTCTGTCGTTATACCGAATTTGAAGTTCGAATCGACATTGTACTTCATATTTATCTATTTCATTGATGTACCATGCTAAGTTTAATGTCAGAACCCTCCTGGAGCTTCTTGGTTCATATTTTCTATGCCTTATACCATATTTGAAGTTCGAATCGACACAGAGCTTCATATTTATCGATTTCGATGATGTATCTTGCTAAGTTTGAAATTGGAACCCACTAACAGCTTCTTGGTTCATAGTTTGTATGTCGTTATACCACATTTGAAGTTCAAATCAACACTTGAGTTTTATATTTATCGATTTCGATGATGTACCCTGCTAAGTTTGAAGTCAGAACCCATCCGAAGCTTCGTGGTCCATCTTTAGTCTAGTAATCTTATAACCTGAGTCTACTAGTGTGAAAAAAATCTACTTCATGACCTGTATTACTAGTCAAATTAAATTACTTCATTACCTATGTGACTAGTAGAAATTCAAACCGGAAGCAAAATAGAAAGCACAAAAACACAAACAGAGAGCACAAAGAAAACACAAATAAAACACAAAGAGCTTCATATTTATCGATTTCAATAGTGTATCCTGCTAGCTTGAGTCTTCCAGTGTGAACTAAAGCTACTTCATGACCTGTATCACTAGTCGAAATTGCTTCATGACCTATGTGAGTAGTCGAAATTCAAACCGGAAGCACAAATTCGAAGCACAAAAACACAAAGAAAACACATATTCTTCCCAATCTGTATGAGGCTCCCAAACTAAATCTAAGTCATCTAAATATTAGCACAATATGTATGACCTTATTTACCTTCCTTATCCACCGTCCAAAAATTTATACAAAACGTTTTTTCAGCTCACTTCCATTCTCCCTTTCTATTTTTTCTATTTCTTTCTCTAGCTGTGGCTATCTTCTTCCTTCATCCCCCTCTATTCACCAAATCTACTGGATGTCTTTCAGTTTACTCCCACAACTGCGGCTACAACTTCAAATTAATAATAACGTACAAATCATATCTACGAGATGCATCCCGATTCGAGTAGGATAGTAGATCTGATTATTGGTTTGTTAACAAAGAATAAAGATGAAGAAGAGTTGACCGGGTTCCTGCGATGAAAATGAACTGAGTTGCTGCTACGGATGATTGAGAATGAATTGAAGATGAGTTTATGGGGTTTCTGTGATGAAATCTCAACTCTAATGATTTCTTGAAGAATTGAGATTTCTTGTTATTCAACTGATTTCTTGTTATATTTGGGATTGATTTTTCTATTGAGTTTTCGAATCGATTCATGTACAACAAGTGAGGTCATAAAATGGAAATTAGGGGTTTTGAAATATACCTTTGAGGATGATTTGTTTATCATATGGATTAAAATCAAATCTTATGTTATGTGATTGCATCATTGAATCTGTGATGATAATACAAGGGCTAAGATTGTTATTTCTTTTCATTTTCACCATATTTAGTCAATTCTCTTTGCATGAAACAGAGATTTGTTTTTCATTTTTGTATATTTTGATTAGATTTGTTGAGAACCAGACTGAATTTTGGGTTTTCAGTTAGATTTATGAAAAGGGTTTTGCTTAATTTTGAATCTCGTGTTTTGGTTTTGTTCAATTCGTAAGTTGATTTTCCTTATTTAGTACTTATGCATAACAGAATACTCCAGCGAAAGATATTAGGAGTATTGGCTTCATATTTGCTGAAGTATTAACATGGAACCTTTGTTTCCTGGTAAAAATGTTGCTCACCAGTTGGATTTTATGCTTTTTTTTCGCATATGTTCCTTTTTGGAGTAAAATATTTCATGATTTGAGGTATTTTTCTCATTTTTTTTGGATTTGTTGAGGTTGAGTTCCTAGTGTGTATCAAGGGTTTTTAATTTATGTGTCATAATTCTGAATTTGTTTGACAGAACGAGAATCAAGATAAATAGGAACATGGGTTTTCCATGGCTGAGTTCACAGAAGCATAATAAGATAGTAATTTGATTTGTGTAAACAAGTAAATTGTAACGTTTATATGGTTTTTTGTAAATTTTAACCTAGTTTAGATGGTTTTTTTCCGTGACCATGGGTTGCTAAGCTGGTGCTTGTGTTATTTCTTTTACTCTAATTTTTACTGATTTGATGGGTTATAATGTCGAAGCACAGACACACAGCAGCAGTTGCTGCTGGAAATATTGGAATTCCGCATATACAATATATTATTTTTATCTTCTCTGGCCAATTGGTTATTAGATTTTTGTAATTGATTTTTATGGAAGCTGATTCAATGATGTTTTGAGATTTTTATAATTGATGTTTATCGAAGTTTTTTCATCATTTCTGCTGGTGTTGAATGTAGTGGGAGGATATTATGGAAACAAGTTAGATCCAGAACAAGATAGATGTAGGAGAAGAGATGGTAAGAAATGGAGGTGTGCAAAAGATGCATTCCATGATTCTAAATACTGCCAATGCCAGATGCGCAAACGCAAGAACAACGCAACCGGTTAAAAAAAGCCTGTAGAAATCCATACTAGTCTCCATTCAGTGTTTCCTTCATCATCCTCAAAGATATCAACCTTGACATCACTTAGCACTGTTGGTGGGAGTGTAAACAATGGTGGAAGCTTCTTTCCATTACTTTGGATGGGTGGTAATAATAATGAACAAAGGTACATTTAGTATTTCACTATTTTTATTACTACTTGCTTACTTTAGTCCTTATGAGATTGTTTTTGTTCCTAATAACAGTGTAATGTGGCTTTATGTACCAGTACCATGCTTAGTTCAGCTTGGGAACCCACTGGATTATGGTCTTCGCTTAAGGGTTTTGGACTGCATTTCAAGAAGGCCCTTAGAGGTGTGAAGGTTGAAGTAACTCATCGAGGAAGTATGCGCAGACTTATGGGTTTTCTATTCAGCAAACACATTGGCCATGTTTGAAAGTTGGAAATCAACAAGGGAAAAATTATCTTTCCATGGAGGATAATACATGCTCAATCTTTTTTCTGTAGCTTCAGAGTTTTTATGATTTTCATTTAATGTGCTATAATATTTTTCGATGCTGGTTTGTAAGATTATGGAGGGTCAGAGGTACTCGAAAAGACTCTATGAATGCCAGATAACTTCTCTTTTGAAGGTTACATGTCAGCAGCCACAGGATAGGGAGAAAGATATTATGAAGGTAATGTTGACATTGTAGCTAATATTATGCCTAGGTTGTATACTTTTAGGAATTACTGCATTATTTGCGTGTTCATTGTTCTTCTTTACCTGAATAATGTTTGTAATACGTTTTAGTTGTAGATTGTTTGCCACAATGCTTATTACGAGGACCTATTCACTTAGGAATCTAGAAAAAAAAACCAGTGATAAGCTTGCTCAAGTTGAGGCTACTGCCACATTTGTAGTTGCATACATTTCTCTTACCTTTTCTATAAATGTTCCCCTCCATTCTTGTATGCATCCTTCCTCTAGTAACGGTGATATTATATCATTAAAGAAACGGATATTAAAATCATTAGAATTCATTTTCATGATATGAAGATAATAGAGAATCATGCTCTGAACTACTGGTCGATCAACTCTAATGGTCTCATTTGAAGAAAATTCTGGGCATGGCCCAAAATGGTATGTAGAATTCAATCTTTGAATTATTGGTTAGTTAGAGGTCTGTAAAAGATAAGTTAGATGTTATAATTAAACATTCAAGATAGGATGGATAGGAGAAGCCTATTCATTTGAGTTCAGTGAAAACTGTTAGGTGAAAAATTGATCTTGTAAATTACTTGAAACCTTCATGAGTAGCTTATTTTGTTTAGAATTTTACTTCCTTAGAGAATGATCAAGCAACACTAAAAATATAGATGCAATTGTTGTTACATTCAACCATGTAGGTGAAAGGTTAATTAGAGTGACCTATTGATTTGAATTCAGAGTTCGGACTATCCTGATAATCTGAACTGTATCCTGATCTTTTGCAGGCTACTGCCACATTTGTAGGGGAGGCCAATAACTGCATTTACTATTTACATGATAATTTTGGTTATGTTCAAAGAATCTATCATATTTTTTTCTTTCGTTGCGCGAAGTTAGCTAGGTAATGCTATTGGAGTGGCAGGTTAACTTGAATAAATGTAAATATGTTACAGTGGCTGGTTAATGTGAATGTGAATTACTTTCGGCAATTCTGTTTCAGCCCTAATTCTTTTTTTAAATAGTTTTATGCACACAACTCCAAACAAAAGTTGTAGTTACACATTCATCAACTAAAACATGAGTTGTTATTTTTAAATGTACAACCTTTAAGGATGTTGTGTTGAAAATTATGACTACACTAGACGAAGGTGGTGAAAGAAAATATAACAATAACAATATAAATACGAGTTCTGCGAGATTTTTCAACCATTATAACAAGTGTGGTAATAATTCTATTCACAACCATTAGAGAAGTTGTGTTATCGATTATTACTACACAAATTAAATGTTGTGAAATCAAGTCTTACAATATAAATATGAGTTGTGTTAGGCTTCCAAAGTAAAATCGATAGAGAATCACAACTGAACAACAAGGTAGTCCAAACTTGAACCACAACTACATTTACGACTCTTAGCTCGAAGTCGTAGTAAATCGGGGACCTTCTACAACCCCCCCCCCCACACACACACACACAATCCATATAAAAGAGTCGTCGTAGGTGTAATACGACACTTGTGGGGGGTTGTCAAAGTATGTTTTTCCCGTAGTGTGATGATATGACTATTCATTAATAATATAATATTTTTTGTAGTAAACTTAGAATCCATTGAAATGGGTGGCAAACTAAGAATTCAATTAGGGGCTTAAGTCACTTCCTAGCTGGCCGTAATCAACGATGACCTTGGTTTTAGATTTAAGTCGAGTTTGGCATTGGTGTGAGTTTTAAAGAAGTGCTAATCTGTTGTGAACAGAGTTGTGTTGTGAATATAAAGCGGAATAACGTTTGGTAAACTATAACTAAATAAGCGCTGTGAAATTAACAAACTATAAATTTTGTATGATATATTGGTATTTTAAAGTGCTAGTGACGTAGTTATGGCGAAATAGACATGTTTTTAAAATTAGTTTTAAATATAATAAATTATATTTTTTAAATCTAATATTTTTATTTTTTATAATTATTTTTATCATTTAGTAAAGAATTTTATGATTATGGTTTGCTAGTTGGAAGCCTACCAGCGAGCCTCATGGGAAACCTAGCGAAGGGAGCCGAAGCGGATGGGGGGATGAGATTGTGTCACAAGGGGGAACCTAACTCTAGCTTCCATGTTAATTCCTGCAATATTACGACATTGGGGGCTCGAACCGGGGTCCTCCTGGAGGTCATGAAACTTTGGGAAACAGGTATGACCAGCTGAGCTAGGTGCCTATTTTTATTATCTTATTATTTATTATTTAAAAAAAAAATAGAGGAACAAAATAAAAGTTTGAAATATAATGATAAGTGTAAAATATTGTGGGGTAATTTTTTTTATTATAATAAAATAACAAGGTTAACATATAGAATCAATTAAATTAAATTATGTGGGCCCATAACTTCTGGTTTTCCATCTTTTAAAAGCTAGTGATAAGTAATTGGAAGTGATTTTGTCCATACGCAGTTTGAAACAAATTTATCAAACACAATTTTTGGCAAAAATTTGTTACAAAGTGCTTTTCATAGAAAAAATATACAATTCCAAACATGACTTTAGTGAGAAGAAGGTGATTAGGAAAATTCACCTTTCCTTCTTAGTCGAGAAGGCACTTCTATTTTTGGAAGCACAAATAGAAAGATTGCTAGTAAGGTTACCAAATTGATCAGGGTGTACCAAAATTCATATGGGACAAAACATGCATTGCAAAGGAATTGGTATCCTTAATGGCATATTGGTATCTCTATTAGCAGACTTGGCAAATAGGATTCTAACATTACCTCCTTCTCCGAAAAGGTTTTCAATCTTTCGTCCGTCACTCCGTCCTCTCTCAGCTTTCCTCGGCCAAGCCCATTAATTAATGAAGCCCAATAATCCTTAACGGGTATTTTTTTGAAGGTTGTTTTTAGGCATAGATAAAACTTTCTAGGCATACTCACTAAAGACAAAAAGGGATGTCAAATAAAAAAATCAGAAGGCTCCTTAACCAAATTTTTTTTTAATGGAAAATATGCCCTTTATGTTTTAGTGTTAGTAATCTGATTAGTGATTAAAACTTTTGTTTAGTGATTAAGATAATTTTTCAGAATTATAAAGTTTTGGGTAGACGAAAAAATTTGGGGAAAAAAAATAATTCTTGATTCAATGGAGGATGAGGAGTGTCATTATTCATCTAAAAAACCTAGGAAAATACACATCAACTACAACAATGATTCCCAAATGGCTGATTTCTTAGATTATGAGAATGATTTTACACAAACTCAAGCACAAACTCAAACTCAAGTACAAATTTGAAGAACAGTTCGGCTTAAAGAACAACAACATTATGCGCCAAACCTAGGTTCAGCTCAAAACGCACCTAAATTATGCGCCGAACCTAGATCTGAAACCGTCTAAAATCAAGGGTTCGGCTAACCCGTAAAACACATTATGCGCCGAACCTAGGTTTGGCTCAAAACGCACCTAAATTATGCGCCGAACCTAGATCTGAAACCTTCTAAAATCAAGGGTTCGGCTAACCCGTAAAACATAATATGAGCCGAACCTACACCTAGTTTATTTTGCAAACAAATAGAGCATGGTTCGGCTTAAATTCAGTATTCTATAACAAGCCGAACCTATACTGAAAATTATAACTTTGACTAGGTTCGGCGTATATTTGGTATTCTATTTCAAGCCGAACTGTTCATATACACTTTCAGGCTGAAAATTTGAAGAACAGTTCGGCTCAAAGAAATACAACATTATGAGCCGAACCTGAATCTGAAATCGTCTAAAACCCTGAGTTTTATGGAATTAATTAACCCTATTGAATCGATTAAAAACATCAAATGAGAGATTGGGTTTGTAGAACTCACTTTATTATCCTATGGAACTTACTTATTTTCGTGAATCGATTAATCACGACGATGAAAAAAAAAAAAATCGCGAAGGAGAAGAAGAAGGGTCCTAGCTAGAGAAGATGAAGAAGTTATATAAAAATTGATTTTGATTTTCTTAAAACTGATGTTAGGTTTTTATATTAAGGGCAAGGGTATGATTTTCTTAAAACTGATTTTAGGTTTTTATATTAAGGGAAAGTGTAGATTAGTAATTAAAACGATTTGAGGGTATATGGGTAATTGAACTACCCAAGGGATACCCCTTATAAGATAACCCAAGATGGGACTATTCTTTTAGCAATTACTCATTACAAAACCCAAGTCTTCGAAAGGAAGCAAATGGCGTGCCAATGCAGGGATGTCACACCCGGCTATGGAATGCTCGTGTCAGCCTCAAAATACATTATGAGAGTCGCACATAAACTAAAATCCTTCTTCTATTTTGTGGTCGGTTGTATATTATATATAGGCGTCTCAGTTCTCTCTTTGGAAAATCTGAATGAATAATAATAATAATTTCCGCAATCAGTAAAGATGAAGAAAAAAGCAGCGATGTCATTCTCAAGGCTTCCGGAAGAGATTCAGGTAGATATATTTTTGAGATTACCCGTGAAATCCATCTTAAATTCTAGCTGGGTTTGTAAGGTCTGGCGTAAAATACTTCGTAATCCTAGATTTATCAAGTATCACCTTAATTTGAATAAAGACAGCGAACATATTGTGACTAGTTCTGACCTTAGAGAATATCCTTTCCATTATAACAAAGGTAATACGGTTGCAATCTTGGGTTCTTGTAATGGCCTACTTTGCTTACAAATTCGCAACGGTAGAACTGATTTTAATACGTTTAACACCATGATTTGCATTTGGAACCCTGCAACTAGAGAATACAAAGAAATAGCAACACCTTACAACCGGAGACATATCGTTAATTCCGACGATAGTCACATCAGATATGGGTTTGGTTATGATTGCAACACGGACGACTACAAGTTGGTGAAAATTTGGCCCGGTTTTGATAAATCTGGTGGTTTCAACCTTCAAACTTATATGCTACGATCATGTTCATGGACGACAAGTTCAAAAAATATTCCATACTCTTTCGGGACTGTAGGAAGTTATGATCCTGCTGGGCTGCTTTTTAATGGAGCTCTTCACTGGTTAGGTTTTTCCTCTACGGAACCCTTTTCTGAAGTTATTGTGTCTTGCGTTGTTAGTGATGAGAATGTCATGGTTGTGCCATTACGGGACGGTTATCATCCACCAAGTAAAAAAAATCTTGTTGTTTTGGGAGACTGCCTTTCTTTGGTCACCTTTGACCATGTTAATTATAGTGTATGGATGATGCAGGAGTATGGAGGGAGAAAATCTTGGACATTCAAATACCTCGTTTCGGCATATGCACATGTTTTTGGAACTGGTTATTCGCTTTACTCGTTAAATGGTGTATTTAAGATGAATTCATACCTCGATTTTGTTACAAGTGAGCCCCCAAAGGACAAAGGAGTAAGAGAATTGCAACTTTTTCTCAAAAGCAAAGGAAAGGTAGAGAATCGGAATTGGAGTCTTGTGGAGAGTCTAGTTTCACTTGGCTCTGGTACTTATGTGCTGAAATGGACACAATCCTGAGCACGAGAAAAGGACTACTTATGTGCTGATATTGGGCACCTTCTTTTATGCTAACTCTAGCTTCCATGTTAATTCCTGCAATATTACGACATTGGGGGCTCGAACCGGGGTCCTCCTGGAGGTCATGAAACTTTGGGAAACAGGTATGACCAGCTGAGCTAGGTGCCTATTTTTATTATCTTATTATTTATTATTTAAAAAAAAATAGAGGAACAAAATAAAAGTTTGAAATATAATGATAAGTGTAAAATATTGTGGGGTAATTTTTTTTATTATAATAAAATAACAATGTTAACATATAGAATCAATTAAATTAAATTATGTGGGCCCATAACTTCTGGTTTTCCATCTTTTAAAAGCTAGTGATAAGTAATTGGAAGTGATTTTGTCCATACGCAGTTTGAAACAAATTTATCAAACACAATTTTTGGCAAAAATTTGTTACAAAGTGCTTTTCATAGAAAAAATATACAATTCCAAACATGACTTTAGTGAGAAGAAGGTGATTAGGAAAATTCATCTTTCCTTCTTAGTCGAGAAGGCACTTCTCTTTTTGGAAGCACAAATAGAAAGATTGCTAGTAAGGTTACCAAATTGATCAGGGTGTACCAAAATTCATATGGGAAAAAACATGCATTGCAAAGGAATTGGTATCCTTAATGGCATATTGGTATCTCTATTAGCAGACTTGGAAAATAGGATTCTAACATTACCTCCTTCTCCGAAAAGGTTTTCAATCTTTCGTCCGTCACTGTCCTCTCTGGTGCTTTCCTCGGCCAAGCCCATTAATTAATGAAGCCCAATAATCCTTAACGGGTATTTTTTTGAAGGTTGTTTTTAGGCATAGATAAAACTTTCTAGGCATACTCACTAAAGACAAAAAGGGATGTCAAATAAAAAAAATCAGAAGGCTCCTTAACCAATTTTTTTTTTAATGGAAAATCTGCCCTTTATGTTTTAGTGTTAGTAATCTGATTAGTGATTAAAACTTTTGTTTAGTGATTAAGATAATTTTTCAGAATTATAAAGTTTTGGGTAGACGAAAAAATTTGGGGAAAAATAATAATTCTTGATTCAATGGAGGATGAGGAGTGTCATTATTCATCTAAAAAACCTAGGAAAATACACATCAACTACAACAATGATTCCCAAATGGCTGATTTCTTAGATTATGAGAATGATTTTACACAAACTCAAGCACAAACTCAAACTCAAGTACAAATTTGAAGAACAGTTCGGCTTAAAGAACAACAACATTATGCGCCAAACCTAGGTTCAGCTCAAAACGCACCTAAATTATGCGCCGAACCTAGATCTGAAACCGTCTAAAATCAAGGGTTCGGCTAACCCGTAAAACACATTATGCGCCGAACCTAGGTTTGGCTCAAAACGCACCTAAATTATGCGCCGAACCTAGATCTGAAACCTTCTAAAATCAAGGGTTCGGCTAACCCGTAAAACATAATATGAGCCGAACCTACACCTAGTTTATTTTGCAAACAAATAGAGCATGGTTCGGCTTAAATTCAGTATTCTATAACAAGCCGAACCTATACTGAAAATTATAACTTTGACTAGGTTCGCGTATATTTGGTATTCTATTTCAAGCCGAACTGTTCATATACACTTTCAGTGAAAATTTGAAGAACAAGTTCGCTCAAAGAAATACAACATTATGAGCCGAACCTGAATCTGAAATCGTCTAAAACCCTGAGTTTTATGGAATTAATTAACCCTATTGAATCGATTAAAAACATCAAATGAGAGATTGGGTTTGTAGAACTCACTTTATTATCCTATGGAACTTACTTATTTTCGTGAATCGATTAATCACGGCGATGAAAAAAAAAATCTCGCGAAGGAGAAGAAGGGTCCGGCTAGAGAAGATGAAGAAGTTATATAAAAATTGATTTTGATTTTCTTAAAACTGATGTTAGGTTTTTATATTAAGGGCAAGGGTATGATTTTCTTAAAACTGATTTTAGGTTTTTATATTAAGGGCAAGTGTAGATTAGTAATTAAAACGATTTGAGGGTATATGGGTAATTGAACTACCCATAAGATACCCGTTATAAGGTCACCCAAGAGGGGACTATTCTTTTAGCAATTACTCATTACAAAACCCAAGTCTTCGAAAGGAAGCAAATGGCGTGCCAATGCGTGGGATGTCACACCCGGCTATGGAATGCTCGTGTCACCTCAAAATACATTATGAGAGTCGCACATAAACTAAAATCCTTCTTCTATTTTGTGGTCGGTTGTATATTATATATAGGCGTCTCAGTTCTCTCTTTGGAAAATCTGAATGAATAATAATAATAATTTCCGCAATCAGTAAAGAT
Source organism: Papaver bracteatum (assembly GCA_023529315.1). NCBI lineage: Eukaryota > Viridiplantae > Streptophyta > Magnoliopsida > Ranunculales > Papaveraceae > Papaver > Papaver bracteatum. The sequence goes on along the minus strand of JAJJWX010001058.1, from coordinate 40,201 downwards.
GAAGAAAAAAGCAAATATGTCATTCTCAAGGCTTCCTAAGAGATTCGAATAGATATATTTTTGAGATTACCCGTGAAATCCATCTTAAATTCTAGCTGGGTTTGTAAGGTCTGGCGTAAAATACTTCGTAATCCTAGATTTATCAAGTATCACCTTAATTTGAATAAAGACAATCGAACATATTGTGACTAGTTCTCGACCTTAGAGAATATCCTTTCCATTATAACAAAGGTAATACGGTTGCAATCTTGGGTTCTTGTAATGGCCTACTTTGCTTACAAATTCGCAACGATAGAACTGATTTTAATACGTTTAACACCATGATTTGCATTTGGAACCCTGCAACTAGAGAATACAAATAAATAGCAACACCTTACAACCGGAGACATATCGTTAATTCCGACGATAGTCACATCGATATGGGTTTGGTTATGATTGCAACACGGACGACTACAAGTTGGTGAAAATTTGGCCCGGTTTTGATAAATCTGGTGGTTTCAACCTTCAAACTTATATGCTACGATCATGTTCATGGACGACAAGTTCAAAAAATATTCCATACTCTTTCGGACTCAGTAGGAAGTTATGATCTGCTGTTGGCCGCTTTTTAATGGAGCTCTTCACTGGTTAGGTTTTTCCTCTACGGAACCCTTTTATGAAGTTATTGTGTCTTGCGTTGTTAGTGATGAGAATGTCATGGTTGTGCCATTACGGGAAGGTTATCATCCACCAAGTAAAAAAAATCTTGTTGTTTTGGGAGACTGCCTTTCTTTGGTCACCTTTGACCATGTTAATTATAGTGTATGGATGATGCAGGAGTATGGAGGGAGAAAATCTTGGACATTCAAATACCTCGTTTCGGCATATGCACATGTTTTTGGAACTGGTTATTCGCTTTACTCGTTAAATGGTGTATTTAAGATGAATTCATACCTCGATTTTGTTACAAGTGAGCCCCCAAAGGACAAAGGAGTAAGAGAATTGCAACTTTTCTCAAAAGCAAAGGAAAGGTAGAGAATCGGAACTGGTGTCTTGTGGAGAGTCTAGTTTCACTTGGCTCTGGTACTTATGTGCTGAAATGGACACAATCCTGAGCACGAGAAAAGGACTACTTATGTGCTGATATTGGGCACCTTCTTTTATGCTAACTCTAGCTTCCATGTTAATTCCTGCAATATTACGACATTGGGGGCTCGAACCGGGGTCCTCCTGGAGGTCATGAAACTTTGGGAAACAGGTATGACCAGCTGAGCTAGGTGCCTATTTTTATTATCTTATTATTTATTATTTAAAAAAAAAATAGAGGAACAAAATAAAAGTTTGAAATATAATGATAAGTGTAAAATATTGTGGGGTAATTTTTTTTATTATAATAAAATAACAATGTTAACATATAGAATCAATTAAATTAAATTATGTGGGCCCATAACTTCTGGTTTTCCATCTTTTAAAAGCTAGTGATAAGTAATTGGAAGTGATTTTGTCCATACGCAGTTTGAAACAAATTTATCAAACACAATTTTTGGCAAAAATTTGTTACAAAGTGCTTTTCATAGAAAAAATATACAATTCCAAACATGACTTTAGTGAGAAGAAGGTGATTAGGAAAATTCATCTTTCCTTCTTAGTCGAGAAGGCACTTCTCTTTTTGGAAGCACAAATAGAAAGATTGCTAGTAAGGTTACCAAATTGATCAGGGTGTACCAAAATTCATATGGGACAAAACATGCATTGCAAAGGAATTGGTATCCTTAATGGCATATTGGTATCTCTATTAGCATACTTGGCAAATAGGATTCTAACATTACCTCCTTCTCCGAAAAGGTTTTCAATCTTTCGTCCGTCACTGTCCTCTCTGGTGCTTTCCTCGGCCAAGCCCATTAATTAATGAAGCCCAATAATCCTTAACGGGTATTTTTTTGAAGGTTGTTTTTAGGCATAGATAAAACTTTCTAGGCATACTCACTAAAGACAAAAAGGGATGTCAAATAAAAAAAATCAGAAGGCTCCTTAACCAATTTTTTTTAATGGAAAATCTGCCCTTTATGTTTTAGTGTTAGTAATCTGATTAGTGATTAAAACTTTTGTTTAGTGATTAAGATAATTTTTCAGAATTATAAAGTTTTGGGTAGACGAAAAAATTTGGGGAAAAAAAATAATTCTTGATTCAATGGAGGATGAGGAGTGTCATTATTCATCTAAAAAACCTAGGAAAATACACATCAACTACAACAATGATTCCCAAATGGCTGATTTCTTAGATTATGAGAATGATTTTACACAAACTCAAGCACAAACTCAAACTCAAGTACAAATTTGAAGAACACGTTAGAAACTAAAGAACAACAACATTATCGCCAAACCTAGGTTCAGCTCAAAACGCACCTAAATTATGCGCCGAACCTAGATCTGAAACCGTCTAAAATCAAGGGTTCGGCTAACCCGTAAAACACATTATGCGCCGAACCTAGGTTCGGCTCAAAACGCACCTAAATTATGCGCCGAACCTAGATCTGAAACCGTCTAAAATCAAGGGTTCAGCTAACCCGTAAAACATAATATGAGCCGAACCTACACCTAGTTTATTTTGCAAACAAATAGAGCATGGTTCGGCAAATTCAATATTCTATAACAAGCGAACCTATACTTTGAAAATTATAACTTTGACTAGGTTCGGCGTATATTTGGTATTCTATTTCAAGCCGAACTGTTCATATACACTTTCAGGCTGAAAATTTGAAGAACAGTTCGGCTCAAAGAAATACAACATTATGAGCCGAACCTGAATCTGAAATCGTCTAAAACCCTGAGTTTTATGGAATTAATTAACCCTATTGAATCGATTAAAAACATCAAATGAGAGATTGGGTTTGTAGAACTCACTTTATTATCCTATGGAACTTACTTATTTTCGTGAATCGATTAATCACGGCGATGAAAAAAAAAATCTCGCGAAGGAGAAGAAGGGTCCGGCTAGAGAAGATGAAGAAGTTATATAAAAACTGATTTTGATTTTCTTAAAACTGATGTTAGGTTTTTATATTAAGGGCAAGGGTATGATTTTCTTAAAACTGATTTTAGGTTTTTATATTAAGGGCAAGTGTAGATTAGTAATTAAAACGATTTGAGGGTATATGGGTAATTGAACTACCCAAGGGATACCCCTTATAAGATAACCCAAGATGGGACTATTCTTTTAGCAATTACTCATTACAAAACCCAAGTCTTCGAAAGGAAGCAAATGGCGTGCCAATGCAGGGATGTCACACCCGGCTATGGAATGCTCGTGTCAGCCTCAAAATACATTATGAGAGTCGCACATAAACTAAAATCCTTCTTCTATTTTGTGGTCGGTTGTATATTATATATAGGCGTCTCAGTTTCTCTTTTGGAAAATCTGAATGAATAATAATAATAATTTCCTCAATCAAGTAAAGATGAAGAAAAAAGCAGCGATGTCATTCTCAAGGCTTCCGGAAGAGATTCAGGTAGATATATTTTTGAGATTACCCGTGAAATCCATCTTAAATTCTAGCTGGGTTTGTAAGGTCTGGCGTAAAATACTTCGTAATCCTAGATTTATCAAGTATCACCTTAATTTGAATAAAGACAGCGAACATATTGTGACTAGTTCTGACCTTAGAGAATATCCTTTCCATTATAACAAAGGTAATACGGTTGCAATCTTGGGTTCTTGTAATGGCCTACTTTGCTTACAAATTCGCAACGGTAGAACTGATTTTAATACGTTTAACACCATGATTTGCATTTGGAACCCTGCAACTAGAGAATACAAAGAAATAGCAACACCTTACAACCGGAGACATATCGTTAATTCCGACGATAGTCACATCAGATATGGGTTTGGTTATGATTGCAACACGGACGACTACAAGTTGGTGAAAATTTGGCCCGGTTTTGATAAATCTGGTGGTTTCAACCTTCAAACTTATATGCTACGATCATGTTCATGGACGACAAGTTCAAAAAATATTCCATACTCTTTCGGGACTGTAGGAAGTTATGATCCTGCTGGGCTGCTTTTTAATGGAGCTCTTCACTGGTTAGGTTTTTCCTCTACGGAACCCTTTTCTGAAGTTATTGTGTCTTGCGTTGTTAGTGATGAGAATGTCATGGTTGTGCCATTACGGGACGGTTATCATCCACCAAGTAAAAAAAATCTTGTTGTTTTGGGAGACTGCCTTTCTTTGGTCACCTTTGACCATGTTAATTATAGTGTATGGATGATGCAGGAGTATGGAGGGAGAAAATCTTGGACATTCAAATACCTCGTTTCGGCAGATGCACATGTTTTTGGAACTGGTTATTCGCTTTACTCGTTAAATGGTGTATTTAAGATGAATTCATACCTCGATTTTGTTACAAGTGAGCCCCCAAAGGACAAAGGAGTAAGAGAATTGCAACTTTTTCTCAAAAGCAAAGGAAAGGTAGAGAATCGGAATTGGAGTCTTGTGGAGAGTCTAGTTTCACTTGGCTTTGGTACTTATGTGCTGAAATGGACACAATCCTGAGCACGAGAAAAGGACTACTTATGTGCTGATATTGGGCACCTTCTTTTATGCTACGAAAGCTGAGCTTTGTCACTTTTGGTTTTTTTTTGGGGGGAATTTTTTTTTTTTATCGGTAAAGAAGTTGGTGCTAGCGAGTTTCGAACTCAGGTCACTAGTATCATCACCCAATGACACCGTCTTGGGGAACTCTAGATTGTATACTTTTTGCATTTACGAATTTAACAAGCTTAACAGTTAATGGCATTCCACTCATTATTTGTAATATCTAAAGTTTTCTCAAGATGTTAGTGATGCTTTGTCAGAATCTTACATGCATGCAGTAAAAATGGCTGCCAATAGACGAATATGGTTAACACCTAAACACTATAAATACAGTCTATTTTTCCTCGGATTTTCATCCATGCACAGATATATGGTCTAACAAAAACTAACATCCAAAAAATAACTTAGTCCATGCACTAAGATGTATGATTAGATAGTGATATTTGGAAGAGCGTATCAAAGTTGGATTGAAGTCCCAACTTGACCTGCAAGCGAAGTTATTGATAGATATATGTTTCTGAAGTCCAGATGCACCCATATGTGGAGCAAATGTTAATGTTTGAGCTCCACATATGGGTGCATTACCATTTGCTTTAATGCCAAGGCTGACAAAATATACATTACCTCTGTTTTTCCAAAAAATAGATATTTTCACTTTTTCATTTTAGATTAAGAATTGGTCAATTTGAGAAAGTGAAACTATCTCTTTTTTATAAGTATCTGCAAACGTTTTCGACTCTCTTGTTTATCATATAAACGGTCTAAAACCCTAGAAATCCCAAACCGCAATTCATGTACCTTATCCATGCTTTCCACTCATATGCTTAACAAGAAATTGTTCGATCCATCACATCCATTCTAGTGCTTCGATTTGCCTCTTATGAAAAGTGGGAACTAACACCTTCACTAAACCCAAATTGTTATGGATACCACAGTTATCGGTGCTAAAGACTCTCAACAGCCTAAACTAGATGCGCATAAAATTCTCTGCAACCAAGTCTAGTCTTAGTCTAGTCTCCAAGAATATCTCCTACTTAGTTTACGCAGTAGTTATTTGAACTTTGAATTATCTTTTTGAATCTGTAACTGCATCTGTATAACAAATCCTATAAATAAAGTTCTTAATCTCCACAGTAAAAGTGTGGAAGATATTGCACCAAATATCATGTTCAAAGTTGGTATCAGGAGGGTTCGATCCCTCACTCTTCCGCTGTGTTAACAAATATAGGTGTTTGTTTTTCACCCATATCACCAGTTCCATCACCTACTTTAATCACATCATCCATCCATTTTAACTACAACAAAAATTTCTATCACCAGATCAATAACCATTCACCATCACCATTAACATCGTTTGCTGCTAAGAAAGCTTGTTTGAATGTCTCTGCTAGTGGCAAGGCAAATCTGACCAGTATTTCATTTGATGTATCAACATTTTAGATCTGGTACTAAAAACATTCTTAAAAACCAGTTCTAAACAATTTTCAATACCTTTCAACAACAATACCAAAACAAATCATTACTATTACCAATTTATATCTGTTAACCAACACAGATCAATACTACCAATTGAAGAGGTATTTCGACTATCTCACACAACCATTTGAAGAGATATTTTGACTATCTCACACTATGAATTTGAAGAGAACACCAATTTTCTCATATAAAAGGGCTATCTTCATTACGGTTCCAGTAAATTAGAAGCAAGTTGCACCTTCGCCAGCTCCAGTACAACTTGAGGGGGAATGTTAAAGATACCACAGTTATCGGTGCTAAAGACTCTGAACAGCCTAAACTAGATGCGCATAAAACTCTCTGCAACCAAGTCTAGTCTCCAAGAATATCTCCTACTTAGTTTACGCAGTAGTTATTTGAACTTTGAATTATCTTTTTGAATCTGTAACTGCATCTGTATAACTAAGCCTATAAATAAAGTTCTTAATCTCCACAGTAAAAGTGTGGAAGATATTGCACTAAATATCATGTTCTAAGTCCCTGACAATAAATGGCGTGCCAGTACAGGCACGCACATCCGTCCATGGAGTGGTTCCTGAAACGGAGTAACAGATAGCGTGTCAGCCCAAAAATATTAGGAAAGCTACCAATAAATTAAATCTTTCCTTCTTTAATCTTCTCAGTTGTTTATAAGCGTCTTAGTTCTCTCCTCGGAATGTTCTGAAAAAATTTCTCCTATCTGTAGAAGAGGAAGGATGAAGCAGCTTTCAGCTATGTCATTTTCAAGCCTTCCAGAAGAGATTCGGGTAGATATATTACTGAGATTACCCGTGAAATCCATCTTACGTAGTAGCTTTGTTTGTAAGGCCTGGCGTGAATTATTTCGCAACCCTAAATTTATTAAGGATCACCTTATTTTTAATAAGCAAAAAACCGAACGTACTGTGACTAGATTCGAGCTAAGAGAATATCCGTTCCATTATAACAAAGTGAATAATATCCTTAATTTCGATAGAGTTGCAATCCTGGGCTCTTGTAATGGCTTACTTTGCTTAAAAATTCGTAACGGCGCAAGTGATTTTAATACATTCAATAGTGTGATTTGCATTTGGAACCCTGCAACTAGAGAATATAAAGAAATAGCAACACCTTACGGTGTCTTAAGTTCTGATGATTGTCATTTCATATATGGGTTTGGTTATGATTTCAAGAACGATGATTACAAGTTGGTGAAAATTTCGGCCGGTCCTGATATTTCTGGCGGCTTGAGCCTCCAAATTTATACGTTAAGATCAGATTCATGGACAAGTTTAAAAATAATTCCTTACTCGTTTAGCAATGAAAGAAGTTATGATCCTGCTGGGTTGCTTTTTAATGGAGCTCTGCATTGGTTAGGCATTACGGTTACTAGTTCTGCAGAACCCAATTCTGAAGTTATTGTTTCTTTGGTTGTTAGTGATGAGAAGCTCACGGTTGTGCCGTTACCAGATAGTAATCATCCCTCGTATAAATATCTAGTAGTGTTGGGAGACTGTCTTTGTTTGGTTACCTTGGACTCTGTTAGTCATACTGTGTGGATGATGCAAGATTATGGACTGACAAAATCTTGGACAACGAAGTACCTAGTGACTCAAGATGCACCTCCTGGTGAATTTGATTTTACTATGGTTACTATCAGTTGCTCGCTAAATGGTGGGATTCAGATGTATTTAGACTTTGATTTTATTAAATGTTGCCTCCCACTGGGTGAAGGAGTTGGAGAATTGCAAGTTTTTCTCAAAAGAAAAGGAATCGTTAAGAAACAAATCTGGAGTCTTGTAGAAAGTCTAGTTTCACTTGGCTCGGGTACATATGTGGAGAAAAGGGCTACAAATAGGTCTAGGCTGCCGCTGATTCATATCCTCCTTTCCCTGCTGATAATCTTCTTTTTATGTTCAGCATATATAACACTTTCTCATTCTGATGGTGTGTTTTTTTCCGTCACGTAATTCCTTCTTGTAAAGTTTAACGCGACCCCTCATTTGTTGTATCAGACGTGGATTTATACAACGCATAAGGGATATGTATTTGAAACTTTGGAGCGGGCAACTTACGAAGAATACCACGATGACATCAAAAGGAACCAACTTGAGGACAAGTTGCGAGTTAAGGGGTTGGGATGTTAGGAAACCCATTTTATTTTTAGCTAGATATATTTATTCAGGGCCTTATTTATTGTGTTCCTTATTTGCTTAAGACTCTATTTTATGTTCTCTCTATATACATAATTTACGATATTTTGTTGTGGCTACCTTAATTGGGAAATACCTATTAGTCCTATAAATAATATATTAGGATGAGTCTAGTCCAATTGACCTAGTCAATTATTTGTTTGGTCCATTTTGCAAATATAAATTATAATTTGGTCCTGAAAAATATAGTTTGGTCCTAGGGTTTTGTCCACCCTCACGGAATATTCTTATTTGTTACCTAAACACCCCTGCACGTGCAAATTTTTATTATTTGGTCCCAAATTTTGTTATTTGGTCCTTTTACCGACATTTATAAACAAAAACAGGGAGAAACAGTTTCAGAAACAGATTATTTTTCTCTCTTCTACTCCGATCTCTCTCTGGTTACGAAATTTACAGAAATTTCGCTGCAGAAATTTTTCGTCTAGGGTTTACGAAATCTTTCATAGATTTCGTTTTTGATACCAGGATCGATTCGATTTACAGAGTTTGATTTTGAATTACAGAGTTTTATTTTGGAATCACAGAGTTTGATTTGAGGCTTTACAGAGTTTGATTTGATAGAACTACAGAGTTTGAGATTGATTTGAGGCTTTTTTGGAGATTTGATTCGAGTTTTTTGAAGATTGATTCCAGGTTTTTTGAAGATTGATTCTGTTGGAGTTGATTTTTTGGAATTACAGATCCGGAGATCGGTGTTTTCTTGGAGATTTGATTTGAATTCTTCTTGCTGCTAGTGAGTTTTCAGGCTAATCCTTTCCTTTATAGATCAGCTTGTTTTTCTTTTATTTGTTTCTTTCTTGAATTTTAAGATGAAGTCGTTCTGTTAAGGCTTCATTCCAAGAATGAATTCTTCTTTTGTCATGGAAGAAGTACTGTTGCTGCTCTGTTTATCTGTTTAGGATGTAAATAAATCAAGTCATTCTGTTTTTAAGGCTTCATTCTTGGAATGAACTCTTAATTGATCTGTTAGAATGTTGTTGAATGAAGCTAGTTTGTCAAGGAAGAAGCTATTAGTGCTATTCTTTTACGGCTTTATTCCGAGAGTGAACTTCTTACTGTTGCTGCTTTTGTTTATTTTTATAGGATGTTAATGAATGAAGACATTCTGTTTTTTTAAGGCTTCATTTTTGGAATGAACTCTTTATCGATATGTTAGAATGTTGTTGAATGAAGCTAGTTTGTCAAGGAAGAAGCTATTAGTGCTATTCTTTTACGGCTTTATTCCGAGAGTGAACTTCTTACTGTTGCTTCTTTTGTTTATCTGTTTAGGATGTTAATAATTGAAGTCAATCTGTTTTCAAGGATTCATTCTTGGAATGAACTCTTTATTTTGTTAAGTAGTAGTATTGATGCTTTTGTTTATCTGTAAGAATGTTATTGAATGAAATTTCACCTTCATTTTAATGATGACCTATTTTCTGTGTGTGTGTTCATTTTTCAGGTTCAGTATGGTCCTTTCTAAGTGTTATGCAATTTTGTATTGCAAAGTTGATGGTATTCCATTGGAAGTTTATTTAGAAACTATGATACGTGACCTCAAAATATATGTTTGTGATTATTGGATAAACTTGACTCCTTGGAGCATAAGATTTAGGCACGGACAAGGGTCTGATAAAGCTATCATCAACTGTGATTATTCTCTTCATGGTCTAATTGCTATTACTTGTTCAAAGGAATTTCCAAGTTTTGATTTGTTTGTTGAGGAGGTTTCTAATGGTGGTGCTTCTAACTCTTCATCTGGTATTTCCTAGCAGTCCCTCAGCGACGATGAATCATGTAGTGGGTTCACAGAGACTTCAAAGATTAAATACCTAACAGAAGGTCATGAGAAATTAAATCCTCTTTTATTTGATGGTTGGGAGGATATTTTTAAAGGTGTTGGTCAAGTTTTTCATGGTGGTATTGATGAGGTTCGCTTAGCTGTCACCAAATATTGCAGCAAGTCTGTTTATTCCGTTGCAAAGGTTAAGAATTACAAACTTAGGTTCACAGGCAAGTGTGGTAGGGATGCAAAATGTCCTTGGTATCTGCACTGTATCCCAATTGATAGCGCTAAAAGTGTCTTTGCTATCAAGAAATTCAATGGGGAGCATAAATATGGTGGTGTTTATAATCTGAAAGACCCTCCTATGAAGAAGAAATTGTTAAAACATTTATTCAAGGACCAAACACAGTCAAATCCGTCGATAAATCCTAATGATATGGTTTCTCAGGTGAAGAGTTATTACGGTATTAACATCAAATACCATCATGCTTATAAAGGGAAGGAAGCATCTAAGGCAGAGATATATGGAGATGATGTGAAAAGTTATACAAATCTTGTTTGGTATGTTGAAGCGGCTACTAATCCTGGCATCTATTTTAAGTTTGAATATGATAAAGAGACCAAACGGTTCCAGAGGCTTTTCATATGTTGTGATGCCTGTATGGAAGGATACCGGTGCATTCGTCCTATGCTTTACTGTGATGCAACATTTCTCACTAGGAGATTCAAGGGAACATTGATGGTTGCCACTGGTGTGAATGAAAACTAAGGTAAATTTAATTTCCTTTCTATAACTCATATTAGTTTGTTGTTTGATTTTTAAGAGAAATGTGAATGAATGAAGTTAGGCTTTCATTTGTTAGGATGAACTCCTTTTATGTTAAAGAAGAAGTATTTCCTATTAGTTACTGGAATGAAGTCTAGAAAAGTTTATACAGTCCATGCCTTAGAATGGACTGCATTCTTGGAATGAAGTCTAGAAAAAATTCTAGAAAAATTCCTGGAATGAAGTCTAGAAAAATATACCATTTGGTCTTTTTTCCAACGAGTATAGAATTTACTTCATGCCATAGAATGGACTTTATTTTTGGAATGAAGTCTGTAGAATTTTTCATATTAATATTCAGCGAACTCCTGCTACTTTTGTTTCATATAAGGATGAACTCCTGCTACTTTGTTTTATGTTTTACTTTTGTTAAGGTCTTCATTTTTAATAAGTATTTGCTGCTGCTTGTTTTATGTTGTCAAGAAAAGCATTGATTTCTTAACAAAATGACACTTTCAGTTCTTTTTGTGTTCTTTTTCATTCTGCAGGTTTCTTTCATTTTGTGTTTTCTTTAGTTCCCTCCGAAGACATTGAAGGTTGGGAGTGGTTCATGGAAAACTTGCAGCATTGTGTCGACTCTCGTCCTATCACCTTTATCACTGATCGTCACGAAGGGTTGAAGCAAATTATTCCCAAGTATTTTCCCAACTCTTTTCATAGTTACTTTTTTTATCATTTGAAGAATAATCTTCCCATCAAGAAAGGACATGAGAAGTATAATCAAGTTTAGGATCTGTTCCATAAAGTTGCATAATGCTACAGTGTTGCCAAATATGAGTCTGGGTTGAATGAGATGTGCATCATAGGATGTGATTGGGTTTCCAAGTACATCAGAAATATCGATCCCAAGCACTGGGCAAATGCTTTCATTGTAGGATGCAGGTATGGGACACACTCATTAAGCATCGCAGAATCTTTCAACAACTGGATTCATCGTGAAAGGAATTTGCCTCCAGATGCTCTTGTTGATGAGCTGAGGATAAAGATTATGAGGATGAGTGCAGAAAGGCGTGAGATCGGTAGAAACTATAGTGATAGTTTGACTCCCATCTATAAAGCATTACTCAAGTCGCATGTTGATATAGGTCTTCCATGGAATGTAACCGAGTCAGGTAATGGTATATATGAGGTTCACTCTCCCAGATCTCATGTTGTTGATATGATGCAGATGACATGCACTTTCCAGATATGGAAAGTGTTTGGTTTCCCATGTGCATGCGCCTACGCTTCTATTACTATGAATGGTATTGATATGTTGAGGTTTATCAAGACTTACTTTGGTTCAAACCACTTTCGCAATTGTTATGCTCCTGGAATTCGGCCCATTGCCAACTACGACAGGCCAGAAGCGTATGAACCTGAATAGAGAGTCCTTCCTGGTATTCCAAGGACACCTCCAGGGAGACTACCAAAGAAGCGTATTCGCAGTTCTTATGAGAAGGAGAGAAGTCCTATGAAGTGCTTTAATTGTAAGAAGATTGGGAACCACAACAAAGCTACCTGTCGTGTATTAATGCTGGAGTAGTATGCCTGAACTTTTTTATTAGTTTTTCTGGTGTTAGTTTTTCATATGAATTTGTGTTTTTTAGTTTTGTTCTGTTCTGGGATACGCACTTATTTTGTTAACTTCAATTTATGGAATGAAGTCTGTTTTTTTTTTTGTAGAACTGCTATTTTTGAATTGTTATTTGCCTTTCATTTTTGGATATATGTATTTCATTGTTCAGAATGGATTACTATTATATATATCAGTTCATTTTTCTAGACTTCATTCCTGGAATGAAGTCCATTATATGGCATGGACTTTAGAATTTTTTCAAGACTTCATTCCAGGAATGAAGTCCATTTTATGGCATGGACTATATAATTTTTTACAGACTTCATTCCAGGAATGAATTCCATTCTATGGGGTGATCTAAGAATTTTAGACTGCTATTATAAACATCAAAGAAGGAACATTCATGCTACAAAATTCATAAGAAAATAAGACAGTAAGACAAAAGATAAGACATATCATTGATATTAGATTGTAGATTATCAATTACATTAGAATCTAATGTAACTGTCCAAAAGACAAAAGTTTTATGCTGCACTAAGAAGTAATATACTGTCCAAAATACTATAGTTAAAAGAGTAAACAGATCAGATTATATATGACATTAGAGAAGCTAAGGTTAAATCATTTCAGTCTTTATAACCTTCTTTAATCAGTTCATTGTTAAGATATTCTTCATTAGTTGTTTCAGTCCAGCTTAATCCATTTTTCTCATCACTTAGAAGCTTGCACGCCATTTTGTATCTCCACCGCTGCATCCTTTTTATCATTTCATCTCTTGGAATTATATGTTGAGATTTCAAAGGACCAAGAGGCTTGCAACTTCGCTTTATCCAATAACATGTATTGAGAAGGCAATCTGGATGTGCTCCTTGATCAGGTATCTTCATTTGCTCAATGTTTAACTGAGTGCCTCTTGGTAGATCATGTTTCATCAGCCATTTATCAATGTGTGGTTTACAGTAGGTGGCCATTTTTCTTGCATTCGCTGAACATCTTTCTCCTATTTCTCCTTTTTCAGTGAGTTGTAATGCTCCCACTAATAGTTTCTGATGTCGTAAACAAGCAGGTGCCAGTGCAAACCTTCTGATTTTCCTTCAAAGAGTGGGTTCATTGGAATGATTATCTTCTGAGTCTTAGTATGCATATCTGCTATGAAGTCATCAATCTCAACTTTCCTATCATCGACTTTCTTCTCACGAAAATATGTCTGCAAAGATATATATATATATATATAAGTTTTCAAATTCACAATACCATCAAGAAAGCAGTTTTATCATAAAAATGAACTGATGAATAACAATATGGAATGATAGTATTTGTTAGACTAGTTTCATATTGTGTAATGAACTGACAGGTTAAAATCTTTGCTAAATGAATCAATTTTTTTCTTTAGATCACTATGTATCATTAATAGGTATAATGAAGAGTTTCCACTAAATTTCTGGAAGTAAGGACTTACAAATTCAGTGGGTGCCATCATCTCAAAATGGATGTATTTTGATGGATTCTGGATGTCTTCACTATCCATTTTTGTACTCTCCCTTTGTGCTTCCATCTTCCTCTTGTAGCAGTAGTAGAAAATAATTAGGACATCAAGATCTTTATTGAACATTAGATCATTAATGTGTTCTCCTTGGATACCGAACTGAGCCTTTTTAGCTGCGTCATCTATTTTCCAAGCTGCTTGACTGCAATAGTATAAATAGAAACTTCATCATTAATGAATAGAAGTTCATTTATAATAGTAATACGAACATATAAACATAATCCTCAGCATAAATTAATAGAAGTTCATTTTTAGGCTTCATTCAACTAACAATTCCTATTTTCCATGGACTGTAGAATATTTTCCTAGATTTCATTCCTGGAATGAAGTCCATTCTATGGTATAAATTGTAGATTTTTTTCTAGCCTTTTTGTATGGTATGAAATGTTGAATTTTTCTAGATTTTTCTAAACTTCATTCCATAAATGAATATAAGTTCATTTATAATAGGAATATCAATATATAAACAAAAACCTCAAGTTCATTTTTCTGGGTTTTCTTACCTTTGCATAGCGTGTTTGTAGAAGGTACCCAATAGTGTCTTTTGATGTTTGTCCAATTTCAGGTCCCCCATATTTGGAACGATGGGCATGTACGCTCTCAGCTGCTTTTGAGGTTCATTTCCTCTTATCTTCTTGCTTGCTGCAGCTTTTTGATATTCTTTCTCGATATCAGCAGGTACATTCGTTCTCTTCTTCTGCTCAGCATTCTTCTCCTGGTCAGCATTCATCTTACGTGCTTGATTCTTCACCTGTGGTTTCTGCTGCTCCTCATTTAGTTGTTCTTTCCTTTGCAATTTCAATTTGATCTTCATTTTCGATTCACTGTAACCCGATCCACTGATGAACTCTTTTCCAAGAATATTCGCTGGTTTTTTGCTCCTTGTAGTCATCCTGTGTTTTTCAACAACTTTAATTGGAGTTTTATCAGTGGAAGAAGAACCAAGACCATGTTTATTCAAATATGCAACTATCTGGGATACTGTCTCAATATTGTTTGCTGGCTCAACAACTTCTTTATTAATGTTTTTTTCTGGCTCAACAACTATCTGTGTCATCCCAAGATAGAAACTAGGAGGACTACTATTGATTTGATTCACTGTAGTGTTGATGATGTTGTTAACTTCTTCATCATTCAATTATTCATTCTTTTCATCAATAAGCTGCAGACTCACATGCTTTTCATTGACGAACATATCATATATGTCTCTTGCTACCAAAAATAATTCAAAAAACATAAATAAAAAATAATTCAATAATGGTATTGTGCATTAAAAGTCAGAGTTCACACCCTAAGAATGAACCCCTTAACATCTAGAGTTCATCCATGAGAAAGAACTCCAACCTTTCTATACTTAATTTTTGGTATGAAGTCCATTCTACAGACTTCATTCCAAAAATCAATTCTAGAAAAATCATTCTCATGGATACAATATAGATGTTACGCTCCATTCTGCAGACTTCATTCCAAAAATGAAGCCCATTCTACAGACTTCATTCCAGAAATGAAGTCCAATATAGAAAATAATTTTTACAAAAAAAAAAGAGAAGAATAGTTGGAATATTTACCTAGGTTCAAACATTGATCCATACTTAAAGGAACTTCGGCATTGTCCGTTGGAAAGCAAGGTAGCTTTTCTTCAGCCATCGTATCAAGAATCTTTTCCTGATTATTACTTGTATCAACTCCAGTAGAAGGATTCTCAACATTTAAGATGGGAAAGATATGAGCAGGTCTTCTAGAAGCATCTGATATTGCTTGCGTTCCTTCATCCATAAAAGCATCTGGTACTGCTTGAATTCCTTCATCCATAACAGCATTTTTATCCACATTCCGTCCACCAGATTCCATTCCTTCATCCACTCGTTGATTCAGTATATTATTTATTTAATTATTCAACAATGAACTCTTGTACTCATCAGGGAAAACAGTACGAATGTATTCACAAGCTTGTTCTGCCATGAATTTCGCCACATTCCCACCTTTAGCCAGCAATTCATCAACCTCAGGTTTCTTAGAAGAAAAATGCTCTACAAGGGTTTACATCTTCCTGTAAAAAAGTGTCTTTGAAGTTGTTCCTTCTGCAAGTGAGTGGTCAAGTTCTTGCTGCTTTAACAAAAGATTCCCTATCTCCTCTGAATGCTTTCTTGTCAGCTCTTTAATCTCTTGAGTATGTCGAACTCTCAGGTTCTACATCTCCCCAACATGTGTAGCTTGTAGACTTTCTATTTGACCGGACATAACATTGAATTCTTCCTCGAGCAACTCAGCTTTTGTCTTGGCTTTTTGTTGTTGTAGTAGCTTGTTTTCAACATCAGTATATGCTTCCATGAATTTTTGTGATAGCTACACACACAGAATTCAAATTTTCAGATAATATAAAAACTTTTTTTTAGATTTTCATTTCACAAAATGAAACCCCAATTGCTTCCTCATTCATAATTTGAATTCATTAAAAGGAATGAACTACAAGTTCAGAGCAATGGATACTAACAGACAGAGTTCATTTTGTATAATGAATTAACTATTTTTTTATCTTAAAGTTGTTAATTTTCATTATAGAACTGATTGCAATATAATAGTATCATCTTAATCTAGGTTTTTACCTCTCCAAAATCATCAACATTCATTTTATATGGTTGCAAAGGTTCTCAATGTTCCACCTTGCAAACCTTGGACAGTAGGCTACTCTATTCTGCACCTTCCACCTGGGATCTACTTTATTTGAATTCTCAGCAAACCAAGGTTGTAAAAAAAGAAGAAATACACTAGTCAGTTATCAATAATTTTCAAATGAACTGCTAAAATGAAGAAATATACAAATGAACTGCCAAAATAATTATGAAATATAAAAGTATCTAATAGTTTTAATCTCACTAACAAGTAAAGGTGACATCCTTCCGAAGAACCTATTTTTAATCTATCCATCAAATTCTTGTGTATGAGATGCGGTAAAGAAACTCTACCTACTGACTCTAGACAAGCTAGGTACTTGGAGTGTATGGAACCTCCATCAATAGTAGTAACAAAAATGGTAGACAAGAGAAAAAGTTCAAACATAGTTACAAGATCTTAATTAGGTAATTTATCCTTAATCAACTTAATGATTTTATCCTTCAGTTCGGTATTCTTTATATCACAAGGCTTCTTTTTTGGTGGATTAAATTTGTAGGCTTTTCAGAACCTTCCACAAGTGTAGTCTGTCTGGTTTTTTGAGTCCAAAAAAGATTCTTCTATTCCACCTCCAGGGATGCATGGAATTCCCAATATTAATGACAACTCTTCAGGTGATGATCGTAACACATACGTTTCTTACCCTACTTTGAAAATAAACAAATGATCATTTGTTTCAGGAATGAACTGATGTGTGCTGCATATAATATGGACTACAGGTAATGACTTAATCCTTGAAGAAGCAACAATGGTCTCTTCCGAAAACACTTTGACTACATTACCCAATGGACTTCTATACAAAGCACATTTCTGTTCTTCATTCAAAGCCTCTTCTACCTGTAGTGCTTTAATCTTAACAACAAGTGCAATTACTCCCACATAGCTACACTTTGATATTATCTTCTTATCTATATTTTTTAAAATAAAAATAAAAAAACATTAATGGTCATAAATAGTAACTGATATAAAGAAGATAAATAATAGATTAAAGGACCAATACTACAGTTTTTCTAGACTTCATTCCAGGAATGAAGTCCATTCTATGGCGTGGACTGTAGAATTTTTTCTAGACTTCATTCCTGGAATGAAGTCCATTCTATGGATATGCAACGGAGAAGTTTCTCCAGACTTCATTCTAGGAATGAAGTCCATTTTATGGATATGCAATGGAGAAGTTTCTCAAGACTTCATTCCAGGAATGAAGTCCATTCTATAGATGTGAAAAGGAGAAGTTTCTCCATACTTCATTCCAGGAATGAAGTACATTCTATGGATATGCAACGGAGAAGTTTCTCAAGACTTCATTCCAGGAATGAAGTCCATTCTATGGATGTGCAACGGAGAAGTTTCTCCATACTTCATTCCAGGAATGAAGTACATTCTATGTATGTACAATGGAGAAGTTTTTCCAGATTTCATTCCAGGAATGAAGTCCAGCAAAATCAACTTCATTCAACACGACGAATATGCATTTCAGAAGAACATCCAAAATCGAAAATCAACATCAAAAGAACAATAAACATTGAAAATCAACTTCTAGTACTTTTAATTAGGGTATTCTTGTACCTTTCGACGGTTTCTTTGCTCTAGATTTCTTTGAAACTGGTTCTTTATCATCTTTATTTACTCCTACATACTCAACTAATTGGTTGTTTCTTTCATGAACTTGTTCAAAATCATCGTCAGAAGATGACTCTACTACTTGTTTGCCCTTCGATCTCCTCATTTTGGTGTTTTGATTTCTCTAATTTTTCTAGGGTTTTTGATTTGGGTTTTTTGTTCTACTGATTTTTGTAGACTGATTTGATTTCGAATGGAAATATTTGATTAATTTTCTAGGGTTTTTGTTCTACTGATTTTCTAAATTTGATTTGTTTTTTTTTTCTTGATCTTGAAGAAAAGAAGACGAAGAAGTTTTTTTCTCGAAGAAAAGAAGATGAAGCAGAAACTGGAAACTGAAGAAAAATGAAAGAGAGAGAAGGTTAACGTGTTTTTAGGAGATGTGTGTTTATGGGGGCGGTTATAGTGGGACCCGATGCCAGGTGTGATTTTGGTGGACGTGTGAAGAGGGTATTATTGTCTGTTCGTTTTTTTTTTTAATTGTGGACCAAATGGAAAATGATTTTTCTAAAAGGACTAAACTGTTGTGGGCCCCGGCACAAAAGGACCAAACGATATTTTAGGATGAGTAACCAAAAATATTAAGGTAGCCACCTATCAAAAGATCAACTTCTCGATTTTAAGTATTAATAACCTATCAATCCGCATTCAATGGACGATTACAAAATCATGCGTATTTTTCTTTCCCATATGAGTTACCCTAAGACGTTTCCTTCATCTTTAATTCTACAAGCCAAACTAGAAGCCTTCTCCAACCGTTCTCTAGTTATACCAACTGAAAAGCTAGTTACCTTGCGAAATGCTGATGTTGACTTCGAATTTGTTGTGGCTGTAGTTCTCGAGTCCTGATTTCTCAAGCGGATGATAGAGATCATAGTAGAGTTTGGCTGGGGTGATGGTATAATCTCTCTGGATTATGTTTATAGCGATATCTTGGGTATGGTCATTAAATACTGTCAGAAGCATGTCTTGATTCCTGAAGGAGATAATCGTTCTGCTGATAAAACCTGGGAAGATGAGCTTAAGACCCGTGATGATGAATTTGCTGATGTCGATTAGTCTACCTTGTTCCAACTTATCTTAGTAAGGATGTTCTTTCATATATTTCATATTTCATAATATACTGTGTTGGAACAATTGCTGAAAATAGCCAGTAAAACAATCATAAAAACCAAACAGACAAAATGTTATGGCTGAGTCACGACTAGGTCGCTCTCTTTAAGACGTGTCGCGGCTCTGTCCAAGATTGTGCACGCAGTTCTTTCATGTTGCGTGGCCCCCAGAATAAAACAGCTGAGTAAATCTTTCACAATCACTCTCACACTTTGAGAGTATGTGATACTTGTACACTTCTATTCCATGATCACACACTAGTTTTCTTTCTCTCAAAAATTCTTATTTTTTCTCTAGAACTTCAAAAAACATTAAAATGACAACTCTCCTCTTCTTTTTTTTCAACCAAAAAATCTGTTTTTGTATTCAAGAGTTTTCAATTAAGTTTAATGAAAACATTTATATGCTTTAATAAGAATCATTTACTATTGTAAAATGAAACGGTCAAACAATTTATAACAAAGAGTAAATTTCTTTTATGAAGATCATTAAGACTATTAAAAATAATTTTAATAAAAAGTAATTAATCGAAATACATTTTTGTTTTAAACATATATTTCCAACAATCCCCCACTTATATTTTTACAACATTGAGCAATATCTATATAGTGATTTGCATAAGTAAAGGTATCTTTCGATTTTGAACCTTTACATAATGCTAGACTCTCAAAAAATCTAACCATAGAGTGAACGTAAGTCTTTGAACTCTATGATATGAGAAGATTTTCTAACACACACAAAACTATGCTAGTGTAAATTCTAAAGCTAGCACATTACGGCCTTGTGCTTGAATCCCGGTTTAATGAATGATCTAGAGAACTTCCCATATTCTCATAGAAAGCGGCCACACTTTCACATCCATATAGGTGAGTCTATCAAGAATACTCATGTAGCTAAGTATTCCACTCTAAATAGAGATATAGACATCATTAAGAGTTTTAGAAACTAAAACTCAACCTTAAATCGCTTCAGGATATCATGCATGGGATGAATTCTCAAAAGCATGATTTTGTGTCTACATATTATCCGTGACTTAGCCTCATTTGAACCTACATTTTGGGATCTCCATTCATAGGTAGGGATTACCTTTTGAACCTACTTCTAGAATCTTGAGTTGTAGGTTGGGTGTCCATCACGAACAACTATGTTCATATCATTTGTGAATCGTTATTCCCTTTGAACCTATTTCTAGGTGGGTATCCATCACAAATGACTCAACTCTCAGTGGGCATCAACATCATCTCATAAGATGTATTCACACCTTCTTATTAACCTTTTATCAAAGGATCAACGATAACTCTTTTCAGATCATATATAATCCATTCTCATAGCATCAAAACTGCATTCTATCACCATATATGTCGAATCTACCATTGTGAATAACGGTTCTCAACTCTTGCAATAGCCGCGGAACTATTGCATTGGATTAATATGTATGTTCTTCCTATATCTAGTAGAGGATTGAATCGCTCCATCCCGTAGAGGATTCATCTTAATACATTTCTAATCATCTTCACAATATCCATAAAGGATTTCTGTAAACATTTTTAGATAGTGTATTAATATATATGTTTAAGGTTCTTTTCAAACACCTTTAACCTTCTCAAAATTTTACCAAAATCCATACTAGGATTGGTAAGTCTGAATATAAAACCCCCACTGTGGAAACAAATATATTACACCCCCACTATAATATATATATATATATAGTCAATCACGTAGCAAAGAAACATACCAAGCCATCATACTCATGTCTAGTGCAATCACACACAATCTCAAAAGCATTAGCACCAAACCAAATGAGTGAAAACTAGTTTATAGCCAGACTATTTATATATTTCTGCCAATTTTAAATTTTAATTTCTATTTTCATTGAAACGAAAAATATCCAAAGAAATAAAAAATTCATTTCAAAACCATACACCATCTTCACTCAAGTCTTTCATATCAAATAATAAACTAAGCATGTTATCAATTTCATTTCCATTCAATAAGTTAGAATAAAAATTCAATAAATCACTTATGCATACAAAACAAGAACATGCAATTGGGGGATATTAAAACTAATTGGGGGATATGAAATAGTAATGTTAATGTTCATACCGGCATGGTTTTTCAGCGACGGAAATAAAAAAAATTCCATGCCGGTATGAACAGTAACATTATTATTTATATCCCCAATTAGTTTTAGTATTCCCCAATTAATCCTTCCAAAACAAAGAGTATTGTGCATTTCACTTTCATCAATTCTGAAATCATTCGGATGAATCAAGTAAACAATTTATTTATTTATTTTAAAGTGTTTTAAAGTTGTTTTCAGAATACAGATGATAATTTATCTAACTTATATGCTTTCTTTAATTGTAGAAACTACGCAGTTTTCCATGCTTGGTTTACATAGATTCTCATCTTTAACTTACATAAAAGTATATATTTCTAATTATGACTATAAAAAATCATACATCATAAAAATAACATTAACAAGACAAGCATGTAAGTTAATTAGCGACATGAATGCAAGAGTCAACAATTTTCTGTTTGCTTGTCTGAAAATATTAAGCTCATAAAAAAAATTGCCAAAGCAAAGTTACTCTCTATAAGAAGTTATTTTCCAAATTATAAGCAACAAAATATCCATGACTAAAATTTAGTCTCACTATATATGCTATTCTAAGTTCATTCTTAGTGAATTACTTATCAACTTCATTTTTTCAAGTTACTCTAATTTAAATCAAAGTTCGTAAAACATAGGGTGTGGAACCCCCACTAATCTTTGACTCAAACAAGAATTTCAAAATAATATCCAAAGATCCCTAAAATTGTGAAAAACTAATGAACCAATGATCTAAAGACAAACGTTTTGCACATTATAGAGAAAAATTCAAACAATTTTCTTGAAAGCAACATTGCATAAGTCACTACTCAAAAAACATATTTGATATCAAGACAAGTTACTCGAAGCATCTTTATAAAATTCGCAAATACTTTAATTCATCCAATATCATTGCAAGTTGCGTAAGATTTGAAAATGTACATGCTTTTATCGTTAGGTAAGATTACATACATGTTACTCGAAAAATTCACCAAGTTTATTGGAAAATATAACATGCTCATATTCATCACTAACTCATTAATTTTCTTAAGAGCGTGACAAAAACTCATTTTTCAAATATTCAAAATTCAATTCATGTTATGATAAAATTTTAATATTATATTCAAAAAATGTATCCATAACCTATCATTTGTAGTAGTGCAATGATCAAATTTAACAAATTTCTAATCTCAGTCTTGTTAATAACAAGATATGCGGAAAATAGAATTCTTTCTCATTTTGGAAGTATAAACATCTTTAACAAGATTGTTCTACCCAAAGTAAACTTTGAGATCGTACCAATACTGAAAATCCTAGTGATGTGAGTATATCTCAACACCACTTTCTTTCAAAGTATTAGGTTCAACTTTTGAACCATAACACATCAACACAAACATGGTGTAAAACACTAATATATACCAACCTCTCACCTATCCACAATTCACATTAACTTAGCTTGAAAAGCGTTGTTAATAACATTTGATATCCTTTCAATGCCATGCAAGAATAGCAAATAAATTCATAATCAATATTATGTTCATTTCTTGGTGAGAGTTGATATTCACATTAGTTTTGATATGTTTCTAATTATTTCGGTTTTGGGTTCGTATAAAATTCCATCTCATAAGTTCCAAACTTATATGAGTCACATGTTTATTGTCATACACAATATTTTTTAAATTCTTGTTTCCCTAAAATTTATTCTAAGATTGAACAATCAATTTATTCAATTTAGAATGCCATTATTTGATCACTACAATAACTACAAATAGTTCATCAAACATACCTCAATTGCTTTTAAAGCTCAATTGGTTATAAACCATTTTCCATTCTTTGCGCATCAACAAAGAAATCAGCAACCCCATTTGTTCTTCACATCGATCAATCTCTCGCAATTGTTATTTCATTGGAAAATAAAAACTTGCTCAAGTAAGTGAATTTTTCACCTGTCACAATCATGTACATGTGAGCATTTGAAACCAAAAAATAAGTTAGGTATGCACTTACATAATTACTTGAAAATCAAATAAAACATATGACTCCACGTTTCTCTTATGTTTCAAACAAAGGTTCAAAGTTATGTAGTATAGTTATAACTTTCTGCTAAGCATATTATCAAACACATGTGGTGCATTAGTTTGATATCTAACTATGATCTTCTTTTTCATTACCAAAACAAGAGTATGAAGTAATAAAAATCAAAATAAAAACATGAATTTTAATGTAATTTATTACATCTCAATCTCTAATCTCTAATGTTATCATCTCCAATTTTGGACAACCATACACAACGATTTTGAAATAACCACATCGATCAATCTAAGAATCCAAACAGGATATTTCAAAATGGGTTTTGAATATAACTTCATGATTTAAAAGTTTCATGTTATACACAAACCCAAAAACTCAGCAAAGAGATCAGAAAATTAATTTAATCAATACTAAATTTCTAATAGTCAGAAATTTCAGCAACGGTATTCAGTTTTGTAAAATACTCTAAAAATACTTTTCGGACTCCAAAATTTATGAAATTTGGAGGATATTATCCTCATGATGTCATATATATATGGTTAAAATTTCTGTACCCAATTCTTTCCCGTGTAGGATATAAAAATAAAACCCTACAGCTTGTTAAAAACCATTTGTTTAACATCAATAACATTTTTCTATGTTAGTTGTTCAATATGAAACATATTATCCATACTACAACTCTAGTCCATCAAAGTTAGACACAAAAACTTTAGGTATGAGGTTACCTAAAATTTCCTAGCATCATATTAAATCATTAAAAAAAATTTATGCCATTCATATAATTCTATAAGACAAATTAAAACAGTGATACTTATCGCGTTTCAGCAATCATTTTCTTTTGATATCCATGGAAGAATAATATGTCTTAAAATTGTTGGAATAATTGCTGAAAATAGCCTGCAAAAGAATCATAAAAACCAAACAGACAAAATGTTATGGTTGAGTCACGACCAGGTCGCTCTCTTTAAGACGTTTCACAGCTCTGCCAAGATTGTGCAAGCAGTTCTTCCATGTCGCGTCGCCCCCAGGATAAAACAGCCGAGGAAATATCTTTCACAATCAATCTTGCACTTTGAGAGTATGTGATACTTGTACACTTCTATTCCATGATCACATGCTAGTTTTCTTTCTCTCAAAAATTCTTATTTTTCCTCTAGAACTTCAAAAAATATTAAAATGAAAACTCTCTTCTTCTTTTTTTCAACCAAAAAATCTGTTTTTGTATTCAAGAGTTTTCAATTAAGTTTAATGAAAACATTTATATGCTTTAATAAGAATAATTTACTATTGTAAAATGAAACGGTCAAACAATTTATAACAAAGAATAAATTGCTTTTATGAAGATCATTAAGACTATTAAAAATAATTTTAATAAAAAGTAATTAATGGAAATACATTTTTGTTTTAAACATATATTTCCAACATAATATGATTTTTTGTTAGCAGTTTTATCTTGTAATTCTCTACTATAGCACTAAGTGTTATCATATTTCACTGGTAGTACCGTGATTATGGATTGGTAGGTGATAGCGATAGATTAGCTCTTCATCGGGGTGGGTTTAAGGTTTGCACCTTTGGTATCATCTAGTAATGAACATGTTTCATCAAACTGCTTAGCATGTCTATTAATTTAAGATAGTCTACACTATCTGCCTAAAGTTGTAATGGCTGCCTATAAATATTTATGTAACAGCAAGAAGCTCTTAGTAAAACCCTTGATGGTTTGATTTCTAGATCCTGACAGTATAAATATGATTCTAATCAGCTACTTTCTTTACTTCTATGTAGGCGGCGGACTTTTTGATGATTAAGAGCTTGATGGGCCTGAGTTGCCAGAAACTTGCTGACATGATCAAGGGAAAGACATCCGACGAGATCCGTAAAACCCTCAACATCGAAAATGACTTCACCCCAGAAGAAGAGGAGAGGATGAAGAGGGTATTGGGACATTGAGGAGATCTGAAACCAATCCCTGAGAGAAAATGATAATCAAAAGATGGATAGTGTGATGATGGTTTAGGGTAAACACAAAAAAAGACGATCGCATTTCTCGTATATAATATATGCTTTATGTTAGTAGTAGAGTAGTTTGTGGTGGTACTCTGTTTTGTCTTTTGAGGTGGTGCATATAGAGTTAGTGTAGGCGCCTAGACGGGTAATGATCAAGCATTCCCCCTTCCATATTTTACCATGCATGTCATCGTTTGCTCTACTCTTGTTAAAAATTCGTGGTTGTTTATATTTCTGGTTCTGGATTGTATGTTTCATTTTTTTTATACTCCTGCTAGTGATGTGCATTCTTTTTTCACAGGAACTCCCATTTCATGGTATTCTTTGAAATATTTAAGAATCGAAAAAAAAAAAAAAAAACAACATATAAATCGCTAAGTTTCCACTGACAATACCTCCTTTCACTAAATTAAATCACAAAAGGATAGGCAAACTAAACCATGACAAGATCCCAGTAAATTAACACCAGAGCCGAAGGATCGGAAAGGTTATTTGATTTCCACAGGATTTACAAGAAACTAATGTGTTTGCAGTAATGTTAATAATGAATCATGAGATTACTGTTAGAAAAAACAATGTTTTGTTTTAATTAAAAAATGCATGGACCATGTTTTGATCCCAAGACCTTTTGCTCCCTAGATGTTTTTTCATGTGAATGAATAAAACATTAGTCCCACCTAGACTAAAACACTTAGAGTTTTAGACTTAAATACCATTGGTTTAGCCTTAAGGGCATGGACCTTTGGGTCTTTAGACCTTTGGGTCTTTAGACCTTTGTGTATGGGGAAATCCCTAGACTATGGCAAGGTTGCCTATCCCTTATTGCATTTCTTATTGCCTTTCCCCTTAATTCGCAGCGGTGCTTCGCAGGGCGAGGCAGTGGGAGGGGAGTGTTGGGTGTGGGTGTGGGTGTATCCGACCCTTTATTTTTACTGAAATTTTCCACACGTTTCTCCCACACATGTAAATAATTTTATTCTTTACCTTCTCGGTTTTGGGTGTCCGACCCGTGTGATAAAAACCTCGTGAAGCATCTTTGATGCATGGTCGTTGTAACACCTGTGCACCTCGAGAAGAATCTCGAAAATGTTGAATTCCGACAAAAGCGTTTTACTGTATTTTTAACGGATACTTTTACTCGTCCGACAAAAGCAAACGCGTGAATCACGGACAGTCTGTCGCACATTGGATTCTAAGTCGAACGTTCAAATAATTTTTGCTATAAATACCAGATGAATTCTTCATCTGAATCCATACCTCGTAACTCTTTCTGAAACTCTTTTTCTTCTCTTTTGTTTGTTTTCAGAAAAAACTAAGTTCATATTTACATTTCTTTCAGAACATAGTTTACAGTTCAGTTCTTCTCTAAAACAAGTTGTAGTTTACAGAAACATAATTTTGTATAACTACTTCTTTGTTTACAGAATATTTGTTTACAGAAACATATATTAGTTTTTACATTTCTATGAAACTGGTTGAAGTTTCGTTTTGTGTTTTTGTTTTCATCTCTGCTGCCAAGTTCTAAGGGTTCTCTCTGTATGCTACACATAGAGGAGAACTAACAGTAGTTGTATCCTGGAGGTGATTTGCTAATTGCTATAGCATCTCAGAGGAGTAGCAGGCAATATTACCTTTAGCTCAGCGTATTTCATACGTGCCTCTACTAATTTTTTGATACTATCATCAGTGCATCTCCGGTACAACAATAACACAACAGTGCGAGCTAAGTATTTTTCTCAGTTACATACGAATATTGTCAATTATTTCCAACAATTACATCAGAGGGTCGGTATTTTTTAATCGAATAAAACCGACAAAACGACAGTATCTTACAAGCATCATATCTAGTGCATTAAAAAGATAGTACGAAAGAAGTTTCACAAGATTTAAATCCTCATCTTTTCACCTTGTTACAATTATTTCGTCTTTATTTCTTTAAATAGACCCTCGAGAAGACTTCATCACCGTGGTAATGAAGATAAATTAGAAAAGTGGAATAGGAAGAATTACATGTGTAAGAATCATATTTTTAATGGTCTGGATGAATCTTTGTACGACTTCTATAATGCAAAAGAAAATTTTAATGCTTTTGATTTATGGGAAGCTCTTGAAGAGAAATATCATGCTGAAGCTGCTGGAAGTAAGAAGTTCTTGATGGCTAAGTTCTTGGAATACAACATGACTTACGAAAAGCCCGTGGTAGAACAGTTCATCGTACTTCAACTCCTCATCAGCGAGATTCTTGCTGAAGGCATGCATTTTGATGAATCTCTACAAGTATCGGCTGTGATTGAAAAGCGTCCACCCTCATGGAGCGAATACAAGAGGAGGCTGCGACACAAGACTCGTGAAATCACCATGGTGGAGCTTGGAAAAAAGATCCAGGTTTAGGAGCTTATGTGCAGCAAGGACAAGAGCATGATGCTGAGCAAAAACATGTCCAACAAAGCTCACGTCTTGGAAGATAAAGCTGCTTCAAAGAAAGGTCCTGGAGAATCCAGCAAATGGGTAATAGACGTAACAGACGTTGAAAACCCAAAGGTAACAATTTTAAGCCTAGGGGTGGTGTCACTAAGCACACCATCAAAGGCGACTGTTTTAATTGTGGTAAACCTGTACATATGGCTAAAGACTGTAAGGCCCCTAAAAATATCAAATATGATCCAAAATAGAAAAATAAGGCAAACATAGTAGATGATTCTGGATATTTCACTGGCATGGTGTCTGAAGTCGACCTTGTCTCTAGTATGACTAATGTGAGAGACTGGTGGCTTGATTCTGGAGCCACCAAGCATGTCTGTAAATTCAGAAATGCTTTCTCCTCATATGCCATAGTAGGAGATGATGAGAAACTGTTCATGGGAAAATCTTCCACCGCTAAAGTGGTGGGGAAAGGCAAGGTCGAACTGAAGCTAACTTCAGGAAAAACTCTCGCATTAAATGACGTATTTTACGTCCCAGACATATGCAAAAATCTTATCTCAGAAACCATCTTACTAGGAAAAGGTTTTAAAATTGTTGCTGAGTCAAATACTGTTGTAATTTCTAAGCATGGTGAATTCGTAGGAAAAGGTTATGTTACCGATAACATGATTAAGCTTAGTGTATCTGATTTGAAATTGAATGTTAATGCATCTTCTTCTGTTTATGTTTGTGAATCCTCACATGTTTGGCATGATAGACTTGGGAATGTTAATTTCAAATCGCTAGAAAGACTCGCTAATTTAGGTTGCATACCTAAAATAAACTTTGATAAAAATCAAAGATGTGAAATCTTTGTTGAATCTAAATATACAAGAAAACCGTTTAATAAAAGGATTGAACGTAAAACAGTTCCTTTGGAACTAATACACTCGGATTTAGGAGACTTGAAATCAACACCAACAAGAGGTGGTAAAAAATGGTACATCACTTTTATAGATGATTACTCACGCTATTGTCAGGTTCATCTTCTTAGAAGTAAATATGAAGCCTTAGAGGCCTTCAAATTTTATAAACTTGAAGTAGAAAACCAAAAAGGAGTTAAAATTAAAACTCTTAGGTCAGACCGTGGAGGTGAGTATGTGATACCCATAGGTGAGTTTTGTAAACATAATGGAATCATTCATGAAACAACTGCACCATATTCACCAGAATCGAATGGTGTAGCTGAAAGAAAAAATAGAACACTCATAGATATGGTAAATGCTATGTTGACAAGTTCAGGGTTATCTTCGAACTTGTGGGGGAAGCTATCCTCTCTGCATGCTATATTTTGAACCGAGTTCCATTTAAAAAATCTGATAAAACTCCTTATGAATTGTGGAATGGTAAACAACCTTCCTATGCATACTTTAAAGTGTGGGGGTGTTTGGCCAAGGTGGCCATTCCTCATCCTAAGAAAACTAAATTAGGTCCTAAAACAATTGACTGTGTTTTCTTAGGATATCCTGAGCATACAATTGCATACAGGTTTATGGTCATCAGTTCTGACCATAATAATATTGGTCAGAACACTATATTGGAATCTAGAGATGGTGTGTTTTATGAACACATATTTCCTTTAAGGTATGGACCTCGTAAAAGGGTCCATGATGACCTCTTTGATGTTCCATCGACTAGTCAAACCCCAACTTTAGAGTATGAGACTGAACCAAGAAGAAGTAAGAGGGTTAGAATTGAAACAAGTTTTGGCCCAGATTTTTTGACTCTTACGGTAGAGTCTGAACCCCAAACCTACAAGGAAGCTATGACTTCTCCAAAATCTCCTTTCTGGGAAGAAGCTTCATTAAATGAATGGGAGTCCATTCAGCAAAATAAAACTTGGGAGCTTGTAGACTTGCCTCCTGGAAGTAAATCCATAGGTTGCAAATGGGTGTTCAAAAGGAAACTTAGAACAGATGGAACTATAGATAAATATAAAGCTAGGTTGGTAGCTAAAGGCTATAAACAAAAGGAAGGATTAGATTTCTTTGATACTTATTCACCAGTCTCTAGAATCACCTCGATTAGGATGTTGATTGCCATTGCTTCTATTTATGATTTGCATATACATCAGATGGATGTTAAAACTGCATTTTTATATGGTGAATTGAATGAAGAAATTTATATGGACCAACCTGAAGGATTTATTGTAAAAGGTTGTGAAAACAAAGTATGCAAGTTGAACAAATCTCTATACGGTTTAAAACAAGCACCTAAACAGTGTCATGAAAAATTTGATCATTTTATGATAACTAATGGTTTCAAGGTTAATGAATCTGATAAATGTGTTTACATTAAATCTGTGGATGATTCTCATGTTATTGTGTGCCTATATGTTGATGATATGCTCATATTAGGCAGTAACCTTGATATTATTAATACCATTAAAAGCATGCTTAGAGATAATTTTGACATGAAAGACTTAGGCCCTACTGATGTAATCTTAGGGATGAAAATCAGAAATACGTCTGATGGATATATTCTTAGTCAATCTCATTATGCTGAAACCGTACTAAATAGATTTAATTATGAAAATTCTAAACCTGCATCTACTCCATTTGATCCCACTTGTAAGTTGAAACATAACAAGGGTAAGGGAATTGATCAACTTGAGTATTCTCGCATTATTGGTAGTCTTATGTATCTGATGAATTGTACAAGACCTGATATTGCTTACTCTGTGAGTAGATTAAGCAGGTATACTTGCAACCCAGGGCAGGATCACTGGAATGCTCTCTTCATAGTTTTACGTTACCTTAGAGGGACCTCAAACTATTGCTTAAGTTTTGGGAAGTATCCTGCTGTACTGGAAGGATATTGTGATGCCAACTAGATATCAGACTCAGAAGAGTGCAAGTCTACTAGTGGCAACATCTTCTTACTTGGAGGTGCGTCTGTCTCATGGAAGTCTACCAAACAGACATGTATAGCTAAATCCACTATGGAGTCTGAATTTATAGCCTTGGAAAAAGCTGGAGAGGAAGTTGAATGGATGCGATGTTTCCTGGGAGGAATTCCACTCTGGCCCAAGCCGGTGTCTTCAATCGCAATCCTTTGTGATGATAAAGCTGCCCTTGGTTGCGCAAAGAACAATGTATACAACGGGAAGTCTATACATATACGAAGAAGACACAATACGGTGAAACAACTACTCTCTACTGGTATTATCTCGATAGACTTTGTAAAGTCTAAATATAATCTTGCAGATCATTTGACGAAAGGCTTAACCAGAGAGGAAGTTAAATTTACATCGAGGGGGGTGGGACTTAAGCTCATAGAATAAATCACCATGAAGGATACTCAACCTTGTGATTGGATTTCCAAGATCAAGGTTCAATGAGACAACTAATTTATGGTGATATTTGGGAAAGAACTATCTTTGTCCCTCCCTATGGTGTAACCGTGCGATAGTGCTGCTTGCAGAATTTTAGGATGATCTTTTGCGATCATAATGGGTACCATGGCTTTGATTAAAGCGGGGTGTGGCAGGACACTCTTTATGGACTCACCTTTGTGGATGTTGGAAGTGGGGCCACTTCTTATGAGAATTTGAGATGATTCTCTAGAGACATTCATTAAGTCCGGGATTTTAGCCCACGGCCAAAATGGGCACAACCGCAAGAGCTTGGCAGCTGTTTTCTTCGGTTGAAGCATCAAGTGTGGCTGTTATTTCTGAATTGCATTCATTGTTGGCGGTTCAAGACATTGCGTTCACCGTATCAACAAGCAGTTCAGGTAACCTCTCACTAAGTTAAGGTTAAATCTTTGGGACACCTTAGCCTATATTGTTGCCTTATGTTTTCTCGTGTTTTATCGACATTTTTTATTATTCATGTGGGGTATTGTTAGAAAAACCAATGTTTTGTTTTAATCAAAAAATGCATGGACCATGTTTTGATCCCAAGACCTTTTGCTTCCTAGATGTTTTTTCATGTGAATGAATAAAACATTAGTCCCACCTAGACTAAAACACTTAGAGTTTTAGACTTAAATACCATTGGTTTAGCCTTAATGGCATGGCCCTTTGGGTCTTTAGACCTTTGTGTATGGGGAAAGCCCTAGACTATGGCAAGGTTTCCTATCCCTTATTGCATTTCTTATTGCCTTTCCCGTTCGTGCGGTGCTTCGCACAGAAGCACGCACGCTCGCTCGGGAGAGGGCGTGGGAGTGGGAGTGGGAGTGGGAGTGGAAGTAGGTGTGGGTGTGGGTGTATCCGACCCTTTCTTTTTACTGAAATTTTCCACACGTTTCTCCCACATATGTAAAGAATTTTATTCTTTACCTTCTCGGTTTTGGGTGTCCTTTGATGCACGGTCATTGTAACACCTGTGCACCTCGAGAAGAATCTCGAAAATTTTGAATTTCTACAAAAGCGTTTTACTGTATTTTTAACGGATGCTTTTACTCGTCCGACAAAAGCAAACGCGTGAATCACGGACAGTCTGTCGCACATTGGATTCTAAGTCGAACGTTCAAATAATTTTTGCTATAAATACCAGATGAATTCTTCATCTGAAACCATACCTCATAACTCTTTCTGAAACTCTTTTTCTTCTCTTTTGTTTGTTTTCAGAAGAAACTAAGTTCATATTTACATTTCTTTCAGAACATAGTTTACAGTTCAGTTCTTCTCTAAAACAAGTTGTAGTTTACAGAAAAATAATTTTGTATAACTACTTCTTTGTTTACAGAATATTTGTTTACAGAAACATCATAGTTTACAGAAACATAAATTAGTTTTTACGTTTCTCTGAAACTGGTTGAAGTTTCGTTTTGTGTTTTTGTTTTCATCTCTGCTGCCAAGTTCTAAGGGTTCTCTCTGTGTATGCTACACATAGAGGAGAACTAACATTAGTTGTATCCTGGAGGTGATTTGCTAATTGCTATAGCATCTCAGAGGAGTAGCAGGCAATATTACCTTTAGCTCAGCGTATTTCATACGTGCCTCTACTAAGTTTTTGATACTATCATCAGTGCATCTCCGATACAACAATAACACAACAGTGCGAGCTAAGTATATTTCTCAGTTACATATGAATATTGTCAATTATTTCCAACAATTACATCAGAGGGTCGGTATTTTTTAATCGAATAAAAGCGACAAAACGACAGTATCTTACAAACATCATATCTAGTGCATTAAAAAGATAGTACGAAAGAAGTTTCACAAGATTTAAATCCTCATCTTTTCACCTTGTTACAATTATTTCGTCTTTATTTCTTTTGTTCCAAGAGCAATACCTTACATTTGTCTCTTGGTGGAAGAACAAGTTCAGGAAAGCGTCAACTAGCAGTGAGAGACTTTCCACCCAAGATGTACGCATCTGATGCTTCTCCAACTTATACCCCAACTTCATCACCGCGTCTTTATAGAGGAAAGTATTAAACTTTCATATATATATATATATATATACTAGCCCTTAACCCGTGCCGTAACTGCACGGGCCATTATGTTGGTTCATTTTTAATATATCGTATAATTTGTGTCCCGAATACTTATCAGATCCTTATGATTTAATATATGTTTGTCATAAAAATAGTTGGGATTTTCCTCTCTTTTTTTCTTTGTTTTTTCCTTTAATATTTTACCGTCGGAGATTTCCTCAAACAAAAGAAATATAATCTTAATTTCCAGACACTTTTTTATTTAGGTTCATTGCTTATAATGAGAAAATGATGTACATGAACATGGAAGTTTAAATATTTTTTGGAAATATGTCGTCAGCAGAGCTCATCTCAGTGAAATCAACTAATCAATATCATCCATAAAAGTCTCCACATGCTCATATTTCGCTCCAGCTGACTCATCTATCATGGTCATGTTGTCGATCCTCCAAATAGGCAAAGAATAGTATTTTTTTTGCGTCGAATGAATGATACAAACCATCTAATGTGACATGATTTTCCTGTAATTTTTCAACACCCATTAGATGATAATGTTTAAAATGTGTAACCATTACCTTTTCGAAGGGATTGTATATATGCGAACCTCTGCCATTAAATCTTCAACAAAGTATTGTGCCCAGTAATTCATCTTAACGAAGCCTTTGGTAACTTAAAAAGTCTTGGACATTTTGTCACTTCCGTATGTTACTACCTTCACTTGGAATACAATCTAGTGACACATTACCTCATAAAGAACCTTAAACACATATGGTATTATGGATCGTTGCTTTCTAGGATTGTAGTTTTAAAAATTGTCCTCTTCAAGTCCCACGTGTTTCTAAGTTTATATATCTTGTTTGTTTTTAACATTTTAGTTAACCATATTATGTTTGTTACTAACTTTAAACTTGATGTCATCTTCTACTGTGAACTTTATGTGATTTCAGAATCGAAATAGTTATACCTATTTCATTCATATCAAGTAATCCGTTGTATATCCCAACAATTCTTCTACACAATTCCTTTCTTTTGCCGTTTCCGGACCATCAGTAGACATTATTGTCAAACGCAATCTATCTAATTTTCGTTGATGTTATGTATTTGCAATGTTCATTTTTATTAAATAAATAAATTGTGGAAAAACTTAAAATAAAAACTAAAAAAAAAACATAAGTATTACATCGGGTCTAAGTTATTATATCCAAAATACTCTGGACACTGCTTCTGGTGCCTTGTTTCCTCAAAAGCCTCGTTGAAATATAGACAGTACATGCAACACCAATCATTTGCGAAGTGAGCTATTTGCGCAAGTGTGTTCAATGTATCCCTTTCTTGTAATAATAATAACAACACGTCAATTTTTTTCAAGGCATCCAGTTGTAAATGGTATGAATCTAATAGATTTGAATTATACCTCAATCTTAGATATCACCTCCTATGCGTGCTTATAGTGTGCAATGTTAGGAAGATAAAAAAAAAAAAAAAAAAAGAGAATCTCATTATAAAGGTGATTAAAGGCTTGCATTGCCACTGATGTATCATGTATGTGGCTAATTTATATAAGAGTGCGGTCCTTAACGTGAATATGAGCTTGCATATTTGAATAGAATTCTTGGTAACACTAAAACATTTGGGGTATTACTTAAGCAGTTGGTGGTTTGCGTATATTTTTCTCAAATTACAGAAATCCAATTCACATCACAGTTCATAAGTGGCCTCTGCTTTGAGCTCACCAAGAAGTTTCGATATATAATGGCCATCATCGCAAGTATTTATCTAGGTGTTAATCAGGTGAGAAATATGTTTCATAAATTATGATTAGTTCATTACAGCGCCAAATATTTGAATAAACTAAACTGAAAAAATCATTTTTATTAGTTCATTACAGCACCAAATATTCAAAGAACGCATTTGAATAAACTAAACTGAACCCTGAACTCTAAATATGCAATTCACATAAGCATTTCCAGTTCATTAGCTTATTCTTTTTTTCTAGGCAGTGCTGTGAAGAACTCTTGGATCAATACCATGTCTACAAATGGTTTCAAAAGGCTTTTGAATCCAAAAAATGTAATATTTATTTTCTTTGAAATACAGATTTCCTAGATTATCGTATATTCAATTTTTGGTTTTATCTTACTGTTTCTTATTGTTTTTGTTAATATTTTGATTTTATTTTGCAGGTAATCATAATGAGAAGAAGCTATGTCTTCAATGTAAGGGTTTCTTCTTACTTCTCATTTTTTTTCATTTGTGTGTTTCAAATTTGAGGTATTCCATTGTTTTGCATTTTCAATCAACGCTCACTTTACTAATTTAACGCTCATGTCAAATGATTTAGGGTCTTGGAGCTGCAAATTTCTATCAGTTCCATGGATACAATATTCTCATGAGCTATTATGTCAAATGTTTTGCTTCTAAGGTATCTCCCATTCTCGCTAATCATAAGCTATTCCATTTTGGCCATTTCATGTTTCCCATTGATGCACTGTAAATGTGTGCATCTAACTACAATTTTTCATTGTCGATATCCATTCTTTTTGCAGGTGTGTACCAATTATATACCTGCAGAATTCCATCTAAGAAATACTCCTGTCTATTCGAAACCGTGAATGGTTTCCTCATACTTCTATATGTTATCACTCGAAGCTAGGATTTTTTTAATTTATTTTTTTGAGGCGCATTTTTCATAAAAAGGGATACATTTGAGTTGTAGCTAATTCAATTGATAATACAATTTTCATTGATTTACATAAATATTTTTTGTATGGGTGCCTAAAAGGAAAAGTAAAATATTATGTAAATATAATAGTCGACCCCCGTGCCGTTACGGCACGGGTTAAGCCCTATCAAAAGTAAAGAAAAATTGACGTAATATTTGGGGTTTCTATCAACATCATGTTCCGTTACGACACAGGTTAAGCAGAGGGCGAGACTCGACACATTAATTTTTGCTAAATATTTTATCTTTATATTCTCAAACTTTGATATATTGCTAAATATTTTATCTTAACTTTGTTGTTATGGATTTTTAAAATGTTAGGTTTTTGCGTACATGATACCGTGGTTTTGGATTGAACTTAACATTTTTTTTTATTTGAACACTACAAGCTTCATCAAACTGGATTAAATTTGTAGTTGTGGACTTGAACGACGATCCCTTTTTATTTATTTATTTATTTATTTTAATTTTTTGTTTTCTCAAAAAAATATTTGCACTCATTATATAATAGTTATTGTTTTTACGATCTTTAACATGTTATTTAAGGTTATCATAGAGGCGGGAGGAGTAGATATAAATTCATCTTTGAAAAGACAAAGAACTAAAGACAGGGTAGTTTTAGTGATCGACAACGACGTTAGGTTAATATAATCTCGCCATGAATTTACAAATAAAACAATATAGCGAAAAATAGGTGGCGTACTTTCATTGGCTAGGACATGAACAAACAGGAAAATACGGGACATGTGATCTGAGCCCGTTACATGCATCTTTATTCCTGATCACAACCATCACGTTACGTTTAATAGTTTCAATTGAGGTAATTTTTAGTAAAATTATTTATTAACGAAATTATATATTTATTAGATTAATCAAGGAAATGAAAATTTAATAAATCATTCATCATTAACAATTAATAAGACCCCAATTAATAAAACACTAATAATATCATTTAAGAAATTAATGGAATATGCATTTATTAATTTAATTAGTAGAAATAAAAATTAATAAACCATTTATTATGAGCAATTAATGAGACAAAACCAATTAATAAAACACTTAAACTAACATTAAAGATGAACAACCCACAACCGTAGATTTATCTTTGCCAAGATTAAATCCTGGCCACCACTCAGATGGGCTAAGTTAGCCTAACTATGCTTTATAAGGGAGATATATATATATATATATATATATATTATGGTTGGATCTTGAACAATATGATAATCAAATATTACATAGTTGTGTTAAAACATATTACCTGATGAATCAATCTTCCAAGGATGCAATTAACCCGTAGAGTAGAAGTGGAATAACTTGGTTTCTCCTTCTTGACATTTTGTGTAATGAAATGAAATTTCTTATTCTTCTTGCTCTATACTGATGGCTATAGAGTTACTTTTATAGGTAGAAGGAGGACCAAGGTTCCTGATGAGGATTTTAGCAATCAATCTCTACCGTAGGTTCCTAATGAGGTTGTCAACAATCAATCTCGATCGTAGGTTCCTGATGAGGTTGTTAGCAATCAATCTCGACCGTCCATCAAGGAAGAGATAATAGGAAATAAGCCCAATAAATGGTAACCAATATATTTAGAAATATTCTTAATTAACCAAAGATATTACATGGCCCAATATGATATTTCTACATATAGAAATATTCTTACATTCTCCCACTGGTCCATGTGTTAATCTATTTAATGGTTAATCATAGAAAAACATAAGCGCGCATAATTGCTAAACAAATTTAATGGTTAAACTTAATACCTTAACCAAACAAATAACTTATGCGAGTCATGGTGGTGGCATATTGTCTTGTTATCAACGTGTTCCCTTTCATGTACCACAACACAAGAAACTTACTTAATCAGGTCTTAAATGGGATATCATAATGGTCCACTAATGTCTTCAAAAGAAAATAATTTCTATAACATTCATCCAATAACATAAAAGTATACTAAAGTGGATACGGAAATAAGTTAAGAATAACAACAATAATAAGATCTCAATAAGTGTTCAAACATAAGCAAAGGTCTAAATGAAATTAATTGTTTGTTACTCCCTCAAGACCCATGTTTCCAACATGTTCCAATAAAGTTTTAGGAGGTAACGCCTTCGTAAATGCATCTGCAATCATAAGTTTTGTGCCTATGTGTTCAATGAACAACTTTTTTATTTGAACAACTTGTTTCACGCATAGGTACTTTAGATCCATGTGTCTTGAAACCTTAGTATATCTAGCGTGCTTTGAAAAGAATACTGCTGCGGCATTATCACAGTAAAGTTTCACAGGTGCAGAGGCAAAATTTAGGTCTCCAAACATTGAGATGAAATTTCGCAGCCATGAATAATGATTTGTAACCTCATAACATGCTACAAATTCAGCTTCCATTGTTGATCCAGTAAGAATCGACTCTTTTGCACTTTTCCATGATATTGCTCCTCCAGCTAATAGAAAAAGATATCCAAAAGTGCTCTTTCGAGTATCATTACATCCCATGAAATCGGAATCTGTATAGCCAACCAACTCAAATTGATCCGACTTCGTAAATGTGAGACGATGATCTTTCGTTCCTTGCAGGTACCTTAAAACTTTCTTTGCAGCTTTCTAGTGTTTCATTCCAGGATTCACAAGGTATCTTCCCAGCATACCAACTATATAGATGATATCTGGTCGTGTGAAAACTTGAGCATACATTAAACTTCCTAACACAGAAGCATAAGGGATTTATCCATTTTTTTACGTTCCAGTTCATTCTTAGGACAAAGATTGAGTCCAAACTTGTCTCCTTTAGAAACCGGAACTATGCTTGGCTTACATGCACTCATCTCAAAACTCTCTAAAATTCTTTCGATATATGCTTTCTGTGAGATCGATAATGTTCCGAGTGATCTATCACGGAATATTTCTATCCCAATCACATAAGAAGCCTCACCCATATCTTTCATTTCAAAATTCTTCGAGAGATATTCCTTTGTTTTATGCATAAGGCCAAGATCACTACTCGCAAGTAGTATGTCATCTACATACAATACCAAAAATATGAACTTCCTCCCACTGATCTTGAGGTATATGCATGGATCTACAACATTTTCTTCAAAACCAAATTTTTGAATGGTTTCGTTGAATTTTAGATACCATTGCCTGGAGTCTTGCTTAAGTCCATAAATTGATTTCTTAAGTTTGCAGACCATGTTGTTCCTGTCCTTCTAGGAAAAAACCTTTAGGTTGACTGATGAGTGCCAAATATTACATGTTCATACACCTTTTCATTGGCACTTAACTCATCTTTCGCGCTTCAAAGTCATATATTATCCCAAATTCTGCATTTTTACCATTTTCAAGAATAAATATTTGTATTAATTAATTTTGTGTTTTTAAGTACTAAATAAAGCTTGGAAGAATTGAAGACAAAAGAAAGAAAGTTGGAGGCGTTGCAACCCGCTCGCGCATCGGTGGCAACTTGTTTACAAATTCATGGGATTAAACAACCCATGATCCAAAACCCAAGACCCAAATCCATTTCCACCTCACCCCCATTGGATTCTTTCCAAAACATCCACCTCACCTCCATTGGATTCTTTCCAAAATATCCACCTCACCCCCATTGGATTCTTTCCAAAACATCCACCTCACCCCCATTCTCTCACTCAATCACTCCCAATTTGTTTCCCACAACCAAATATATTCCATCAATTAAGAAAACATGTTTTGTTGAGTGGATGCTTTCCAAATTTCGAATCCAAGTGCTTGAGGGAATTTTGTGTATAAATAGAGAGGGTTGTTGTGTTGAAAAACCATCCAAGAATAGCTTGTTCATGTTAGTTTATCAAATTTCAATTTTGTTGTAATGTTCTAATTTCATTTACTAGGGTTTAGATGAAGCCCTAATCTCATTGGTATGTATTCATATCTTGTATCTTCTTCTTGAAAGTTTAGAATTGTTTAAAGATATAATTTAATCCAAGTTTTTCAACATATTGCTATCACAATGTATTCCATGTATCCATTGTAGTTAGAATATCTCTATGTTGATTATGCTACAACTCATGCTTAACCACATATTGATCTTTATATTAGTTGTGCTTAATTAGACAATTAATACTTTGGAGAAATACCTTAGTTGTGATTAAA
>JAJJWX010001057.1:0-31159 GCA_023529315.1 Papaver bracteatum | reverse complement strand
TTGCGTCTCATTCTCCCTACCACCATCACCACCACCGCAATAACAAATCTCCATTGTTATCACACGAAATTAGATCGAGACAGAGATGAAGAAGCAGAGAAGAACGACGTTGATTCAAGAGATGAATAATTCGATTAACGTTTTCTCTTAATCATTAGTTCATTCATTTCCCTAAAACTGAGAAAAGAAGAAGCAGCAACTGCTGCTGTTTAATATCTGAAGTTGAGAGTAAATCTTGTTATTCTTTGATCGAGAAATAGATCGAGAATTGGGAGATGAGAAAAGGTAAGATAGAGATGATGGACTTGAAACAGATTCAAGATGGGTTGAATCGATATTGTAAGAAATGGATCTGCATCTCCTCTGGGTTGATTCAAGAAATTGAAACTCGAGTTGAGTTAGATTGATGTGAAGATGGGAATTAGGTTGCTTTTTGGTGAAATTGAGGTTCCGAAGCGAAGGTTAGCTGAAATTGATGATGGAGATGAATTAAGTCTCAGAGATTCGAGGTGTGGTATGTGCTTGAAGAGTTAGATCGAAGAAGTTCGTGTATTACATTAACTAGTTGGAAGCCTAAAAGATAAGCTCCAACAACATACTATTATATTAATTGAACGGGTTGGTGTGCTAACCTACGTGAGCCTCATGGGTAACCTAGCCAAAGGAGCCGAAGCGGATGCGGGGGGGGGGGATGGGGGGGGGGGTTGTGTCACAAGGGGGGGAAAACTAACACTACCTTCCATGTTAATTCCTTCAATATTACGTCATTGGGGGCTCGAACCTAGGACCTCCTGGAACGCATGAAACTTTGGAGAACGGGGATGACCATCTAAACTAGGGCTCGTTCTTCTTCTTCTTCTTATTATTATTATTATCAAAACTAGTGACAAAACCCCTAGGTGAACAAACTAGTGATAAGAAAAAACCAGTCATATTATTTCTACCAAATAAAAACCGTTTCAAATAAAACTGGCACAAAAACCCCAAGCCAAATAATAATGAGCAAATTTAGTTTTGGTTAATTTAATAAAACCCAAACATACCATTTTTAGATTTTCTTTTTCTTCTCCTCTCGTTTCTTTTCTTCTTTCTTGCGTCTCATTCTCCCTACCACCATCACCACCACCGGCAATAACAAATCTCCATTGTTATCACCTGAAATTAGATCGAGACAGAGATGAAGAAGTAGAGAAGAACGACGTTGATTCAAGAGATGAATAATTCGATTAACGTTTTCTCTTAATCATTAGTTCATTCATTTCCTAAAGCCGAAAAAAGAAGCATCAACTAACTGCTGTTTAATCTCTGAAGTTGAGAGTAAATCTCGTTGTTGCTTGATCGAGAAATAGATCGAGAATTGGGAGATGAGAAAAGGGTAAGATAGAGATGATGGACTTGAAACAGATTCAAGATGGGTTAAATCGATATTGTAAGAAATTGGATCTGCATCTCAAATGCGGGGTTGATTCGAAATTGAAACTCGAGTTGAGTTAGATTGATGTGAAGATGGGAATTAGGTTGCTGTTGGTGAAATTGAGGTTCCGACGAAGGGTTAGCTGAAATTGATGATGGAGATGAATTAAGTCTCGAGAGATTAGGGCGTGTGGTGTGCTTGAAGAGTTAGATCGAAGAAGTTCCGTGTGTATTACATTTGCTCATCTACCTCTGTAAGGGAAAGGCGAAATCTATCAACTACAAGAAGTTACGGCTTCTTCGATCTTGTGACTCCTAAAAATGGAGCTAAGTTGTTATAGCAAACCTTTTTGCTGTTTTTCTTTCAATTTAGAACTGGTGGATGGATGGGTTTTAGCTGAAATAGGATTCCATGATTGAATAGCATGTTTTGTTTTGTTTTGGCCATGATTGAATAGCATGTTTCAATTTAGAACCGTATCTTCTCTATTTCTCTGTTGTTTGAATCACTACAGGCAAGCAAATTTACACTTAGAATCGACATTATTTGCAATATTAAATTCATTTTGTTGTACCAGAATCCGTACTCTTGTCTACAGTTTTCTTTGGTCTATGCTTAGAACCACTGGGATTAACTTTGTTGTGCCTTAGTATTTTAATGGGATTTAATAGAATGACTGGAAAGGGTGTATTCTTATCGCATTACCGTTATGGGGAATGTGTTTTAAAATAGCCCG
This sequence comes from Papaver bracteatum, assembly GCA_023529315.1. Classification (NCBI taxonomy): domain Eukaryota; kingdom Viridiplantae; phylum Streptophyta; class Magnoliopsida; order Ranunculales; family Papaveraceae; genus Papaver; species Papaver bracteatum. Next base: position 29,009 of record JAJJWX010001057.1, on the reverse strand, counting down.
TGGACTGGCATTGATCATTTAATCTCAGGTTGAATTGAATGGCTTGTGACTATTATGTTTTTCTTGCCTGCCAAATTCTAACAGATATTGAACTACATGGCTAAGAATAATGTGCTAGTTTTCCTCACATATTATTGTACTTCTATAGTACTTATATTACACATGCTTGGGTGAACAGGAAAGAGATGGGTAGGAGATGATAGTACAATGTTCAATTTCGATAATGGGGAAGGACTCTCTATGCAGAACCTTTTTTGACATTCGGCTTGTTGAGATAGCGGAAACGGGCAAGGTCTCACTTGTAAAATATTCAAGTTTTCAAACATGTTTGTGTGGCTAGTGTTTTGAACCGTTAGTGACCCATGTGTGTTTGATTTTGGTTGGTTGTTAGTTTAGTGGTGATGATCATTATATAGGTTCCGTTACTCCTTGCCATGTGAACTTAGTGGTGCTTGTTGTTGATTAAAGTAATTTTAATGGCTTGGATGGCACCTATACTACTGTAGTAGTCAGGTTATAAACAACTTAGCTAGTTCTCATTTTAAGGTCTTGTTACTTTGAACCCTTGACATTCTGGGTTAGTTTCATTGGTGTTGGACTGTTGTTATGTACTTGATACTTGATTTCCCTCTGTTGATTCTTCATGGGTCTCAAATTTAGCATGATCATTTTAATAAGAAAACTATCTAAAAACACTCTTGGTACACTTCACATTTTTCGGGTTGTTGGTGCTGTCTATAAATTAAGATTGAACCGTTGGAATCTAATAATATTCTTGTATGTGATACTTAATTAAGTCATTAAGTCATAGTGATATGATAAAAATTTGAAGGCGATCGGACATAGTCATTAAGTCATGTTTAAACAAGAGATGAATAATGTATTGCAGGGAGTGCTGTTCGTAATGGAGTTGCTGCTTGGTGATGTTGAGCTTGAGATGGTAGTTGTAATGAAGTTAAAGGAAAGGGAGAAATGCTTCAGGTAAGAAGGATTTGAAAGGCATGTAATCTGCTAGGAGATGATCATAAATAGAATTTAACTCGTCACAATTTGCATGGTTTGTAATTTTTCTTATGAAGAAACCAAATTGAATTATGAAGAAACCAAATATGGTTTCATTGTTGCTTATGATGAAACCAAATTTGGTTTCATCTTACTTATGATGAAACCAGTATTTGGTTTCATCCTATTTTAGCTATGGAGATGATGGTAGTGGTGGTACTGGTGCCATTGGTAGTCGAAGATGGAGGTGGTATGTAGTGCTGGTGCCAGTGGTGGCAACAGTGCCATATTTCAGAGGCAACATGGGTGATAACGTTCGGTGGTGGTGGTGGGCGGAAACGGTGCTAGTAGTCGGTGATGGTGGTGGGCGGTCGTGGTGCATGTGGCGGTGCGGAAGGTGTTGGCGGTGGATGGTAGTGGTGGTGCAATGTGGCGTTGCTGGTGGTGCTTTTAAGAAGAAGTAGAAGCGCTGAGCAGGAACTGAGCCAAGGAGCAGTTGCAGTCGACGAAACCAATAATGGTTTCATCTTATTTATGATGAAACCAAAATAGGTTTCATCGTATTTATGATGAAACCAAAATCGGTTTCATCGTATGTTTGGGTGGTGGGAGGTCGTGGTGCTGGTGGCGACGGCAGCGGTGTTAGCGATGGTCTTGGTGTAGCGATGTATGGAAGTGGTGATGAAATTTCTCGTATTGGTGGTGGTGGTGCTAGTGGTGTGGCGAGGGAATTGAGCCAAGGAGTAGTTGAAGTTGCAGGAAAGAACTGAGCCAAGGAGCAATTGCAGTCGACGAAACCAATTATGGTTTCATTGTATTTATGATGAAACCAATTTCGGTTTCATCTTTTTTTTGGTGAAACCAATTTTGGTTCCATCATTTTTTCAGTTTGGTTACATCATTTTTCACGAGAAATTTTGGTTCCATCATTTTTTTAGTTTGGTTTCACCATTTTTTTTTCATTTTCAGTTTGGCTGCATCATTTTTTCTCATTTTGTTGAACATTGATCAATCAAATTAATTATTTGTGGTGGCGATGGCTGTTTGGTGGTGGTGGTGGTGATAATGATGGTGTTTCTTGGTGACGGTGATGGTCGTCTGTGGTTGTGGTCATTGGCTACGGTGGTGGTGGTTGGTGACGGCATCGATTGGCAGTGGTGGTGGTGGCGGTGGTGGTTGGTGACGGCGGTGGTGGTTGGCGGGGGTGACGGAGGTCGGTGGCGGCGATGGTGGTCGGCTGCGGTGGCGGAGGTGGTGATGGAAGCGGTGGACGTGGTGGTGGTGGTGGGAGGCGGCGGTGGTGCAGTGGTGGGAGGCGGCGATGGTGCAGTGGCGGCGGCCGTGGTGGTGAGAGGAGGCGGTGGTGTCGCGGAGGTGGTGCAGTGGCGGTGGTGGGAGGCGGTGGTGGTGCAGTGGCGGAGGCCGTGGTGGTGGGCGGTGGTGGTGGTGGTGGTGGGAGGCGGCGACGGTGCAGTGGCGTCGGTGGTGGTGGTGGGAGGCGGCGACGGTGCAGTGGCGGCGGTGCTGCTGTGCTGTGTCGCTGTTGGTGGTGATAATTTAATAAAATTTAAATGTGGGGTTGATTTTTGTTTTTGTTGGGGTGATTTAAATAGTACAAGGGTAATATAGACAGTTTATGATATTTGGGTTTTTTGTGTCATATTTGTTTGGATGGATTTTTTGTGGATGGGTTATAACCCGCGCCGTATTATTATTATTATAAAAACTTCACCTTAGAGGGCCTAAATTGAACAAAAGAGATAGTTATTACACAGGATTGGCGGGGAGGAGTTATTATTATTATTATTATTATTATTATTATTATTATTATAAGATTATTACTAGCAACAATTATACCTACTACATTAATCGGAGATAGTTATTATTATTATTATTATTATTATTGATCCTCCTGGTTCTGACCAAATGAGCTAGGGCTCGTTCATGAAACGAGTTATTAGATCTGGTAAAAACCGTCCCTCACATGATGGGTGAGCTCCGTCCACCTGGAGTTCATTAGCAGGGAGGAAACTTGTGGTGGCGCCTAATAAAAGTTTGTGAGGAGCGGTTTTGTCGTAGTTTTCTTGAACAGTGCAATTGCTAAATGTTCCCTGACTTGCCTTCGTTCCCTGGCTGAATCCATCAAGAGTAATATTCCGACCCACTGCTACATAGAAAAAGAGGGAAGAGGACGTGTACACTGTAGAGTATTTACCGCTGTGGGGTAATTAATATCCAGCCACTCATGACCTAAAGAAGACGTGACTGACTACTAGGTTTTCCCATGTCCCAACCGCCTCACTGTACCGTCTATTCGCTGACGCGCCTTTTCCTATTTCTTCTTCTCTCCTCGTTTCATGTCCATGCCGCTGATGCTTTTATTAAATCATTTTCTATATCTTTTGCCTCACTTTATTACATCGCCAAATCATCAAGTTTTTGTTAGCCAAATATAGCGACTGGCCATAGCCGGTTACCCCTTGATAGATCCGCACTGCATCGAGCATAGGAGAAAGCAAAGAAAAAATGTTGGGTGGTTTTATTTTGCTGAGAGCAAAAGGTGCTGGGATATTGGTGATGTATGTTCATCTTCACGAAGCCGTATTAGATTTTGAAATTCAAAACCAGAAAAGATCTCTACGAGACGCTGCGCCGAACTCTGCTAAGGGCGTTGGTTTGGGTTTAGATATCACAATGCCCCATTTTTAAGATTTAGCAACCTACTCTGGTTGTTACTAACCGGGGTCGCAATAGGCTTCTGCCATTGCAAAACACCATGTTGCAATTTTAGCAACGGCATAAGCTCTATTGCGAATCATCTGCCGTTCCTAATTATTTTTGTTCGCAACAAGTGACTCCCGTTGGGAATTTTTTTAGCAAACAGAAAAAAGTGTGGCTAAGAACCAAGCCATAGCTTAGTATTTAAGCCACGAGTCCATTCTAAGCAACGAATCAAGATATTTAGTTTTCCTGTCCATATGGAAATCAACCCGACATACAAACCATTTCTGAAATTAGTCATGGATGGACATCTCAAAGACCAATTTTAAGGTTAATGTTTTTCAGCGTCACTCCATCATTATTGAAAGTAAAAATCAGCTATTGGAAAAAAGCTAAAGTGGGCAGAGTAACACCCTGTTTGTTTGCAGCTGACTCGGCATCTGGATCTGAGTCAACCCCTGACTCGGGACGAGTCAGCAGTTAGACCGTTTGTTTGCATTCCGAGTCAGATCTGACTCGACCTCTGACTCAGACATAACCCCTGACTCTGACCCATTTGAGTCAGGTAACAAAATACCCCTAATTCATGGGACCAAACCACCGACTCACATATTTTTGAGTCAGATCCAACTCGAAACAAGCATATCGAGTCAGATCCAGATGAGTCAGGTGATTTCACTCAGATCCAGACGACTCAGATGAGTCAGGAGTAAACAAACATGGGGCAACTCTTCAAATTCTTACTGTGCAGACATACTAAAAATAAGCTATGAGCGGACAGAGTCAGGAATTTTTGGAGAAGCAAATTTTATTTCCAAAAAACACGGGCATAAATCTTCTCTAATCCTGTTTTTTGCCACAAGGAAAAACCAAGAGCCCCAAAAATAGCTTTGTTACTTGGTCTATTAACAGGAGACATTACAAGAAGACAAAATGGGTAACCTAGCTTTGACATCAGAGTTATATTTCACACATTTCATTATCAGTTCCATGAGCTAAACAAGGTTTGTTTTTTCTCCATACACATCTAACAAAAATACCTGAAGCGGAACTACCAAAATATCATTTATCACATTCACCCGTTTTATACAAGATTAAAAGAATATGCAAGATATTACGATAACAACCTATGAATACAGCAGGAGAAAATGAAAAGAGACCATGCAACAGATTAAGCAACTGAACATGGACAGCATAAAAAATGTAAACCAACAAGGTCTCAAATTTTTGGGACATTGAATAAGCCACTATATTTTAACTCCAAAAACAGTAATTTGCGAATTAGATATGAAGGAAAAGTGTAGAGAAGTCATAACATACCTGAGCGCATCGCTATTCTTGATCAACCCCTTGTATGATACTTCGTCTTCGGATATCTGCCGTCGATAGAGAGCACATACAGCTTTCAAACACAGCTCAGGATCCTCTTCAAATGAAGAAAGCATATCAGCCTCAAACTTCCATTTTATTTCTTTGTCTTCGTTCCTATTCCTATATTTCATCCCCATCATGTCCATAAGAGTCCCAAGAGAACCTTCTGAATCATTAGAATTATCAGAATCTTCAGATTCGCCAACAATTTCAACACTGTCATCATCTGAGACCAAGTTCAAAAAAGGTTCCGTACTCATTCTCAGATGATCTCGAGATGATGATCCATGTTGAGATGGTCTCTCCTCCGAACATCCCCAACCTTTGCCTTCTTCAACCTTCTCACCCCCACTTGATAAATGTTGACTTCCAGAAGAAATGCTCACATTCAGCACATTCTCTTTAGTTTTCAACTCAAACACATGAGAACCCTTCCTCCATCCACTGCTGGTTTCAGCATTATGGTTGCTCCTGTTGTGCTTTTCACCACTTTGAGTAACTTCATTCTGCAAACCCCACGCTTCAGACTCTGTCTCTTCAGAATTACGCAATTCTGCGCATCTTAATATTGAACTTTCCTTTTCATGCCTCGGGAGTAAGCCCTCCAAATTCGAAAAGAAACATCTCATTGTTGAATTTTCATTTTCCACCCTCAGAACTCGGCTCTCCAAATCGGAATACATCTTCCTCCAATATTCAGCTGCATCCTCGAAAATCTTTCTAGGCTCCACCACCCCTAATAATTTACCCTGGAGTTTATTGCACTCCAGTTTCCTCTTCTCGAGCTCCACAGACAATTCAATACACTTAGTCTTGTAATGCTCCAGACTCTCCAATTCAACCACAGTTTCCCTAATTCCTGTCAATGGTTCTAGTTCTCCAGACCTTTCTGTTCTTTCGACATTTTCCCTCTTCCTCCCAATTCTATCAGCTACATGAAAAATTCCCAATTAGTAAGACAATGCAATGTTTCTTACTGTCCCCCTGGGGGATTTAAACAGATGAAATCTATGAATTTTAAATACGTAAGCAAATGAAATGAACAACGGCAAGAAGAGGTGAAATTATAAAATTTGTTGAATTAGTTAGCATAATTTTAAACATGTAACAAATGAAGATGTAAGATTACTCACAGGTATTGTCACCAGTAGCTCCTAGTTTTTGAATTTCTAGTTCATCATATTCCTCGGTCACTTTCTCCCTCCGTTTTGAGCCCTTAGTTTCTTGTATAAGACCAGTAGCAGTAGTACAACCTGCACCTTCACCATCTCCACTTCTCATCTTCTTCTTATAACTCGAATAATAGTTGTAATGCTTTTCACAAAATTTGGTCTTAGGAACACTAGCAGCAGCACCATGACTCATCCTAAAAATTTTTGCATCTCCATCCCATTCCATTAGTATAACTACAACGTTGTTCATCTGGAGGAAGCTTCTTCTTCTCCATCTCTCTCTTGTTCTTCATTTCATTTGAAGTGATCAAAGAAGGTTTTTGTATTAAAAAATCTGTAAAATCTAGTTCCCCAGACCATTTCGTTCCTTGGACTATTTTCCTCTTGGTCCCAACATTGGGAGAACCACCTTCTATATCAGCTGGATACATATGAAATTCTTAATTAGTAAGACAATGCAATGATTCTTACTCTTCCTTTCTATCAATTAAACTAAGAATTTTGGAAATCACAAATTACAATACACTATTCATTAGGGGGACTAAATTCAATAGATGAATCTATCAAAATTTGTTCAATTAGTTATCATAATTTTCAACATGTAAGCAATTGAAACAAACAAGCACATAAGAAATGAGTAAAATGAAGATATAATAAGAATTACTCACTAGTAGCTGGTTGAATTCCAAGGGAGAAATTGGAATCCTAGTTTCCATAGGACCAGTAGCACCTTCACCATCTCCGCCACTTCTCTTTTTCTTAGGATTCTTATGATACTGTGAAAAATAATTATAATGTTTTTCACAAAATTTAGTCCTTGGAAGACTATCAGCATGACCCATCCTAAAATTCTTGCATCTCCATCCTGTATCATTAGTTAGACAACAAATCTGTTCATCTGGAAGCGGAAGGTTATTCTTCTTCTTCTTCATCTACATCTCCTCCAGCTCCTCCTTCTTCTCCTTGGTTAGAAATCTAATCTTGTTTGAATTTGAACTTATCATCAAAGAAGGATTCTTAGTATAAAAATCTGTAAAAGCTTTGTAATGTTTTTCACAGTATTCTAGTTCATTATCACCACTAAGCTTCTTGCATCTCCAAAATTTCCCATTGTGTCTTCTGCAAATCTTTCCATCACTACCACCATCAGCTTCCTGACGATTCTCCATCTCCATTACAACAACAGAAACTCCTAATTTCACCCTGGAATTGAAATCAGATCAGATCACTATACTTCTAAGTGAATTTACAGTATACATCATTTCATTAATGAAGTCACTCTCTCTCTCAAGTACTGTTTCGTAGGTGGGGTTTATATTAACTGTCACACGTACATAGTTACAGTTGTTGTATTCTACTTAGTCTCCCTATTCTTACGTTGTATCTATTCTTGCTTACCTATTCTTTTGTTCTAGTTTTAGTCGTCCTATTCATTAGCATCTCCTATTCTTTTGCAGTTTTAGTTGTAACCTTATCAGATGTAATCATATATAAACATCTTAATGAATCATATCTCAGTACAATTGTATGAGATACAAAATCCAACACCAGATTGTATTATGGTAATCTAGAGCTAGGTTAAATTTTTTTTCTCTATTCTCTTATCCAACTGATCAACAATGGCACTGGAAGATGAAACTCAAACCCCTCATTCTTCTCCCAAGAACGATTCACAATCATCATCCAAGAAGGATTCGGCTTTATCTCCATCATCTCCCTATTATGTGCATCCGGCTGACAACCCAACAACTGTTATCTTCACACCTCTTCTCAATAGTGAAAACTATTGCATCTGGGAACGAGGAGTCACAAAAGCCCTAAGTGCTAAGGCTAAACTCGGCTATATTGATGGTTCAATTGAAAAACCAGACGATCCTACTGATCTCTTACACTGAACTCGTGCAGATGATCTAGTTGGTAGCTGGGTAGTTAATTCATTGGATCCGCTCATCCGATCGAGTGTTATGACCTTTCCCTCAGCATGGGCTCAATGGTTGGAGATCAAGCACCGTTTCTCTCACAAAAACGCACCAAAGCTATTTTCCCTGAAACAATCGATTTCAGGACTGAGGCAGGAGAATCACAGTGTTGCTGTATATTTCACTCACCTGAAAACTCTCTGGGATCAACTGGATTCCTTTAGGCCTTTGGTACCGTGCATCTGTAATGCTGGGAAAGACTTTGTTGATCACCACAACCAAGATCGGTCCATGGAGTTTCTTCAAGGTTTACATGATCGTTTTTCCTCTCTTCGCAGTCAATGTTTGTTGATGGAACCCATGCCATCTGCTTCCAAGCTCTACAGCCTTGTACGCCAGGAGGAAGAACAACAAGGTATCAACTCCTCCTCTATCCCTCAAGTTGATTCAACTACGTTACATGTTTCCCGCAGCGACTCCTATCGATCTCAGCAGTCTTCATCTTCACACAACCCTGGTACTGGAAATAACAATAACAAGCGCCTCCGTCCGTTTTGTGATCACTGCTCCAAACATGGTCATACTCGCCAGACCTGCTGGAAGTTGAATGGATATCCAAGCAACTCACAAAAGCCGAGAAACCAAGCATCACCTTACGCTGTCTTTGTGGCTCTGCTATGCACGTTGTTGATCCAATTCCAGCAGATCCAGCAATTTCTCCTGCTCAGTATGCTCACCTGCTGTCACTGCTTGATCCTGACAATGCTGGACCCAATATAGCATCGTATGCTAACTGCGCAGGTATGATACTCTCATGTACTTCACTTACTTGGATAATTGACAGTGGAGCTACACATCATATTTGTTCTACTTTATCATGTTTCACAACTTACACGCCTGTCATAAATCCTATACTAGTTCAACTGCCTGATGGCTCTAACATCTCAGTGACACACACTGGAATTGTTAACCTTTCTCCAACTATTACATTGCTCAATGTATTTTACATTCCAAGTTTCAAATTCAATTTGATTTCGGTCAGTCAACTCACAAGCACAAAGAAACTGCTGATTACCTTCTCACATGAGTCTTGTGTCTTCCAGGACCTTCAAACGAGAACGGAGATTGGATGGAGTAAGCAAATTGCTGGACTCTATCATTTTACTTTTCAGGCATCTGTTTCTTCTCTAGAAATGAATAAGCCCTTCGACAAATGGCATTGTCGATTAGGCCATCCACATACGGATTGTTTTAATTTTTTAGCTCGCAATTTTGATTATATTAGTTCTCAGTTTAAGCACTCTTGTGATGTATGCCCACGGGCAAAACAATCTCGACTGAAATTCAATAAAAGTGTTTCTTTATCTAAACATCCTTTCCAATTGGTTCATGCTGAAATTTGGGGACCATTTTCTATTGCGTCTTTAACTAATGCTAAGTATTTTCTCACCATAGTCGATGACTATTCTCGCTGCACTTGGGTGTTTTTGATGCAAGTCAAATCCGAAACTTTAAAGTTTCTTAAATATTTCTTTGCTTTTGTTGTCAAACAATTTGGACACAAAATAATCAATGTTTCCTCTGGTATCAATACATTACTCATTCCACAACTTCAGACCTTTCGGTCTGACAATGGCTCAGAGTTCAAATCAAATGCGCTACAATCTTGGTTCCATGAACATGGAATTTTGCATCAAACGAGTTGTGTCTATACTCCCCAACAAAATGGCGTCGTTGAAAGAAAATATCGTCATTTACTAAATGTGGCACGTGCTTTATGCTTTCAAGCAAATCTTCCTATTGAATTCTGGGGTGAATGCATATTAGATGCGACATACCTCATTAATAAATTACCTACCCCAGTTTTATCTAATAAATCTCCACATGAGGTTCTTTTAAATTCTCCTCCGGATTACTCCTCTCTACGCGTCTTTGGATGTTTATGTTTTGGTAAGAATCCTAAACCAATTCACAAGTTTGATCAACGTGCCAAGCCAGGCATCTTCATTGGCTATCCTTATGGCAAAAAAGGTTCACAATTTATGATCTTGAATCAAAAACCACATATGTTTCACGAGATGTGGTATTTCGTGAAAATTTATTCCCTTTTCAAAACTTATCTACATCTCTTAATAAGTCAGATTCTGTGTCAGAACTTCCATCTGACTATCTCACGTACGATTCCATACTTGAGTATTCATGCTGATACCACAAACCAGGCACAGTCTACTTCTACTACTTGTCCAATGAATCATTCTGGACAATCGGATCCTGCAAATTGTATTAGTTTACTTACTTTTGTTTTTTTCTTCCTACTATTATAAAATGGATAGAAGGTCCTAGCAGGGGTGTTTTGGTCATCATGTTTTTAGTACTGTTGAAGATGTCTAACTTTGGGGTTTAAAAAAATCTTTCTGCTGCTATAAATGAAGTAAACAAAGGTGTTTGCAATAACATCCACCGACAGCACTTTCGTGCTAGTTCCCGCCCACTGCTATAAATGTTCAATGCCACATAGAGACTAGAGATGAAGTTTTCTTAAACAATGCAATTGTTGGATATTTTCATTAACGAAGTCTCTCTCTCAAGTACTGTTGGGTGGGTGGGGTTTACCTACTTCTGTGTTTTTTCTAGTATTATATATTATGGATAGAAGGCCAGGGGTATTTTAGTAGGTTTTTATTACTGTTAATTAATATCCATCCAGAGGCCTAAAGAAGACGTGACTGACTACTAGGTTTCTAGCAGAGACCTATTTAGAACCGGCACACGCAAACCACTGTTCCCAAGTCACCCTCTACCGTCTATTCCCTGGGGCGCCTTTTCATTTAGTATAACCCTTTCTTATATGGCTTCCTGAGATCTCCATGGCACGATGGATTCCAAGCTGTTTTTTACCAAGCAAATTGGGACATCGTGGGTAATGATGTAGTTTGTGTTGTTAAAACCTTTTTTAACAAAACCTAGTTAAGTTTAATAACCAAAATCGATGTTGCCCAAAATCATGTTGATTTTAGGCCCATAGGTCTCTGTAAGCTCATCTCTAAGATTTTAGCTAATAGAATGAAGCCCTTTTTAAAGCATATTGTTTCACCTTTTCAATTTTCTTTTGTTCCAAGTAGAGCTATCCATGATAATATAATAATAGCTCATGAGATGATACACACAATGAAACATAAGGAGGGAAACAATGGTACTATGGCTCTTAAACTTGACCTCTTTAAAGCCTTTGATAGGCTTGAATGGCCTTTTCTTCTTGAAATGCTTAAGAAAATAGGATTTAATGAGAAATTTTGCAGATATAACCACTACCAAAATCTCTATTCTGTTAAATGGTACTCCTACTCATGAGTATAGTCCCACTAGAGGGATAAGACAAGGGATCCTCTATCCCCTTATTTGTTCATTATAGCTATGGAATATCTTTCCAGACTTTTGTTAATTGCTACTAATAATCATCTTATCTCAGGTGTGAAAGATGCTAGAAATGCTCCTGCAATCACTCACTTACTTTTTGCAGATGATATTCTTTTATTTGCTAAGGCTGACATGCATAATATCTCAGGTATTTTGAAAATTATCAGTGATTTTGGTAAGTACTTGGGACAAATGCTTAACTTTAATAAATCTAGTGTTTATTTTAGTAAAAACTTAAGTCCAGATACTAAACAATTTCTTTCTAGTGCCTTAAATATGTCTGAAATGCAAGATTCAGACACCTATTTGGGAGTTACTTTGTTATTAGGTAGAGATAAGAATAAAGGTTTTAAACCCATCATTCATTCTTTTGGCTCTAGATTGAAGAACTGGAAAGGTAAAACAATGAATCAATCTGCTAGATCTACTACGGTGAAACATGTTCTAAATGCTTTGCCTACTCACCAAATGGGAAGCTTCAAACTTCCCAACAATACTTTAGCTCAACTTGATTCTATTCAAATACATTTTTGGTTGGGGCATAAGAACAATAGAGGATATAATCATATAGGTTGGAACAAACATAGCATCCCTAAAGATCTAGAAGGTCTAGGTTTCAGAAATCTGGAAAATTTTAATATTGCTTTACTTGCTAAACAACCCTGGAAAGCTTGTAGTGGTGATGATTCTCTCTGTTTCCAAATTCTTAGAGATAAGTATGCTAAAAAATGGTAGCTTTCTGCATATTGATAAGTTAAAAGATGATTGCTCTTGGTTGTGGAGAAGTTTTTATGCTGGTCTTGAAGTGGTTCAAAATTATTTTGTTTGGGTTGTTAGATGTGGCACAAAAATTAACATTTGCCTAGATTGTTGGGTTATTGGATTAGATAGCCCACCTGTTCCAGTTACTGGAGCATCTAGTTTTGAAAATTATAATCTTGTTTGTGACTTATTTTTACCTAGAACAAGAACTTGGAATGCTGAAATTATCATCATTCTTTTCAAACAGGATTGTGCTACTATGATACTTAATATGAATATACCAGATAGTGGTGAGGATTTCCTCATATGGAAACCAGACAGAAAAGGGAAGTTTACTGTAAAGAATGGATATCATGCAGTATGTAGTGATTATGTTAATACTCAGGTTTTTTGTGACCTTATACCCACTGAGATATGGAAACATTTATGGAAAACAAGAGTTCCCCATAGAGTTCATTTTTTCATTTGGAAGTGCATTAAAAACATTGTTCCTGTTAGGCATTTTCTTGCTAGATATAATCCTAACATTGATACTCAGTGTGATTTTTGTAATAACAATATTGAAACTCTTAATCATCTTTTCTTTGAATGCAGCTATGCTAGAACTATTTGGTTTGGTATGAATATTAATATTTCAGTCACCTCTGATCAATATCCAAGCTTGATAAACTGGATTATAAGTTGGTATCTTTCTGCAGATCAGAACATCCCTCCACTCTATATAATGGAGGGAAGATAATCTACACAGATTTATGTGTACTTTATGGTATATCTGGAAAGATAGGTGTTCTCTTATTTTTCAGAACACTAAACCTCATCAGCAAGGAACTATTGCTAGGATTAACTACCTTCTGCAGCAATGCAATAGAATTTTAGATAAAGATCTTAATAGCCGTACTAACACTTTGCAGGTGAAAGAATGGATGCCCCATATAAGAACTATATTAAGATCAATATTGATGGATCTTATATGCCAGATACAAAAAAAAGAATCCTTGGACTAATATTCCGTAATTGTGCAGGTCAATGCTTAGGTGAAAGAGGCATACAACTGGGAGAGGAAGTTGCAGAGGAGTATGTAGCCGAATATTTTGAATGTAAAGCTCTAAAAAATGCAGTGGAATGGCTGGAGGAACTCAACATTACTTATGCAATCTTTGAAGTTGATTGTGAAGCTGTATCCAGATCAATAAATGAGGAAGAGCTACAGGTCCATTGGTTTAACCAAGGTTTTCTTTTACAAGTTAGAAATAAATTTAAAGACAAACAATTCTGGTTTTGTAAGTCTGTACATAGACAAAGTAATCAAGTAGCTCATTTACTAGCGAAAAAAGCTAGAGAAGAAAACTCTACTTTATGTTGGATGGGAATATACCACCTGATATATCTATAGCAGTAGAGAATGATATTTGTAACATTCCTTTCCAATGAATAAAAATTTCTCTTTAGTATCAAAAAAAAAAACACCCCTTCTTCTTCTTTTCTTTCTTCTCTCTTTGTTTCCATGGATGCTAATAGGGTACCATTTTGCTTGGGGGTACCAATCCCTTATTAAAATATATTTTGACTTATATACAATTTGGTACACCCCCAAGTCGGGGCCGGTCCTGATAGGGAAGAAGGACAAGCCCCATATTAAGGTTATCATTTACAACTTGCCATATACACATTCTGTTGTTATGTACTTAGTCTTCCTATTCTTTTGTTACAACAACTGTAATTTACCTATTCTACATATTACTAGGACTAGTCTAACTATTCTTCAGTTGTACCTATTCTTTAGTAGTTTCGTTATGTTTTTCTCTATGTACGTATGTAATACTATAAATACATATCAATGAATACATCTCTACACAGTTGTGAGAGATAGAAAACTTCAAAATAAATATTGCAACATGGTAATCTAGAGCTAGGTTAGAATTTTTTTTCCTCTTACTTTTCTCTATAACTGTATCATCATGCCTGGTGAAGGTGAAACCCACATCCTTGTATCTACCGGTGAACAAACACCACCATCTAATAGAGATTAAGGTCTTCCTCAATCAAGTACATATTATGTGCATCCGGCTGACAACCCAACAACTGTTATCTTCACTCCTCTTCTCACCGATGATAACTACTGCATCTGGGAGAGAGGTATCAGAAAATCCCTAAGTGCTAAAGCTAAACTAGGATACATAGATGGATCCATTCCAAACCCACAAACCCAACTGATCTCATTCATTGGACTCGGGCATATGATTTGGTTGGTAGCTGGGTTGAAAACTCTATGGATCCAGTTATAAAATCAAGTGTCATGAATTTTCCATCTGCACGAGCACAATGGTTAGAGATTAAACATCTTTTTTCTCACAGCAATGCCCCAAAACTTTTCTCCCTGAAACAATCAATTTCTTCCCTGAAACAAGAAAATCTCAATGTTGCGATGTATTTCACCCAACTTAAGACTCTGTGGGATCAATTAGACTCATTCAGACCTCTTATGCCATGCATCTGTGGTGCCGGAAAGGATTTTGTAGATCAACACAATCAAGACATGTCGATGGAATTTCTCCAGGGACTTAATGATCGCTTCTCTGCTTTGCGTAGCCAATGCTTGTTGATGGAACCTATGTCGTCTACTTCTAAACTATACAATCTGGTGAGATAGGAGGATGAGCAATAAGGTATTAACTCATCCTCTGTTACTCAAATTGAATCTGCCACACTGAATGTCTCTCGCAGTGATCCAAATTATGCTCGATCAAATCCGAGATCTTTTTCAAACCCTGGAACTGCGCATATTCATGGAAATGGTAATAACAAAAGGCAAATACCTTTCTGCGAGCACTGCAATAATCATGGTCACACTCGGCTAACTTGATGGAAACTCAATGGCTATCCCAAAGATCCGCCAAGATCAAGAGTAAATGCTCCTCCGGCCTATGCTGCTGCTGTTCCGCCTTATGCTGTTGCTGCTCCTCCTGTTGCACCAGCTGCTCCGAATATTATTACTGCTCAATATACCAGACTGCTTTCCTTCCTTGAACCGGATTCAGCTGAAACTGGCGTAACTTCATATGCCAATTTTGCAGGTATTTCACTAACCTGTTCTTCTCATGTCTGGATTATAGACATAGGTGCAACTCATCATATCTGCTCCACTCTATCTTGTTTTTCATCTTATACATTAGTCATGAACCCAATCTGGTTCAATTACCAGATGGATCAAATATCTCTGTCACTCATATTGGGACAGTAAACTTATCTCCCAATATTCAATTACTTAATGTTTTTCACATTCCAAGTTTTAAATTCAACTTGATCTTTGTAAGTCAACTTACAAGCACATCAAACTGTTATATTCAATTCTCACATGAGTCTTGCACCTTCCAGGACCTTCACACGAAAACGGATATTAGATGGAGTAGGCGAATCACTGGCCTATATTATTTTAGTTTTCAACCTTCAGTTTCCTCTTTTGATGCAAATAAGCCAGTCGACACATGGCACTGTCGTCTAGGCCATCCAAATATGGATTGTTTCAAATTTTTGTCTCGCAAATTTCTTTACATTCGTTCTTCGTTTAAGCACTTATGTGATGTATGCCCCAGGGCAAAACAATCTCGACTTCAGTTTAATAAAAGTGTTTCTTTGTCAAAGCATCCTTTTCAATTGATTCATGCTGACATTTGGGGACCATTTTCTATCCCTTCTTTAACTGGTTCCAAGTATTTTCTTACTATTGTAGATGACTACTCTAGATGTACTTGGGTCTTTTTAATGAAGGTGAAATCTGAAACTTTAAAGTTTCTAAAATATTTTTTTTCTTTCGTTGTCACGCAATTTAGTCACAAAATAACCAGAATCTCTACTGGCATTCACTCATTAGTTATTCCCCAATTACAGACTTTTAGGTCTGACAATGGATCCGAGTTCAAATCCAAAGAACTTCAGTCTTGGTTTCATCAAAATGGAATTCTTCATCAAACAAGTTGTGTATATACGCCACAACAAAATGGCGTTGTTGAACTCAAGCATCGTCACTTGCTCAATGTTGCAAGGTCTTTACGTTTTCAAGCTAATTTACCCATTCAGTTTTTGGGAGACTGCATTTTAGCCGCAACATATTTAATAAACAAATTACCCACACCAGTATTATCTCATAAATCTCCACATGAGTTACTTCTCAATTCCCAACCAGATTATTCACATCTCCGTGTGTTTGGTTGTCTTTGTTTTGGCAGAAATACACATATCCGTAACAAGTTCGATCAACGTGCTAAGCCAGGCGTTTTCCTTGGTTATCCACATGTCCAGAAGGGTTACAAAATTTATGATTTGTCATCCAAATTTATGTATGTTTCACGTGATGTGGTGTTCGATGAACATACATTCCCTTTTAAGGATATTTATTCTTTTCCGTCAGCATCCATTCCTGTTGAGACTCAACAGTGTGAGTACTCTAATTATGATTCTTTATTTCAGTCACAATCACACGGTAATATTCCAAGTTCTAAGCATTCTTCTATTCCATGCTCTCAGCATTTTGAGCATTTTGATCCTCTAGTGTCTTCTCGCAATTCTGTTGCACATCAACAAATTGATACATGCGATTCCCAGAGTAGTACATCACCTTTCCATCCTACATGACCAATTTCTATCGATACTTCAGAAATTACTACTCCTCCTATGGTTGTTCCGTCCCATGCTATCTATCCAGGCCAACCATTAGCGTCTCTACCTAGTCAGGTAACTACTTCTACACTTCCTGAATCATCAACAATAAAGTCTCATCCACCTCGTTCTCGTAATCCACCATCCTATTTAAAGGATTATCATTGTTTTGCTACTACGGATACATCTGCATCACCGTATCCAATGACAAATTATTTTTCCTTTGACAAATTCACTCCTTCACATCAAGCTTTTTTAGATTCTGTTATTCTCACTGATGAACCGAGATCATTCTCTCAGGAAAATAAATATCCCAAATGGCGTGCAGCCATGGCCAAAGAAATCATTGCTTTGGAAGCTAACAATACTTGGATTTTAGTAGATTTACCACCTAGTAAAACAGTCGTCGGCTGCAAATGGGTTTTTAAAATCAAGTTCAATGCTGATGGCACCATTGAACGTTAAAAGGCTCGACTAGTAGCCAAAGGCTACACCCAACAAGAGGATATAGACTACTATGATACTTTTGCACCAGTCGCTAAGTTGGTTAATGTTCGTGTCTTATTATCTATTGCAGTTATTAAGGGATGGTCTCTTCATCAACTTGATGTCAACAATGCGTTTCTTCAAGGAGATCTGGATGAAGATATTTACATGAAAATTCCACCAGGTATGGCACATCCAGGTGAGTCTAAAGTTTTCAAACTCAAAAAATCTCTCTATGGTTTAAAGCAAGCCTCTCGACAATGGTTTACAAAACTTTCTTCAGTTTTATTATCCGAAGGTTTTACCAAATCATTATGTGATAACTCTCTTTTCACATATCATCAACGTACAACCTCTATTTTTGTTCTTGTCTATGTTGATGATATTATCATCACTGGCACAGATGATAACTTCATTGATTCTCTCAAATTGCGTCTCGCTTCTCATTTTTCAATCAAGGATCTTGGTTGTTTGAAGTATTTTTTGGGCATTGAAGTTTCTCGCTCATCCAAGGGTATATTTCTATGTCAAAGAAAATACATTCTTGATATCCTTAAGGATTCTGGCCTCACAGGGGCTCGTACATCGGCTTTTCCAATGGATGCAAAGCTCAAGTTGCTTCCTACAGATGGTACGGAATTACCTGATCCAAGTTGCTTTCGTCGTTTAATAGGTCGTTTGTTATATCTCACAGTAACACGACCAGATATTACATACTCAGTTAATTATCTGAGTCAGTTCTCGCAACATCCAAGATTCTCTCATATGGATGCTGCTCATTGAATTTTAAAATATCTTAAGGGAACAATTGGACATGGCATATTCCTGTCTTCATCAAGTTCGCCTTCATATTCATGGTTACATAGACTCAGATTGGGCAGGCTGTCCTATGACTAAACATTCGACCACTTGATATTTGTCACTTTAGGTTCCAGTCTTATTTCATGGAAATCTAAGAAACAACCAACTGTGGCTCGTTCATCGGCTGAAGCTTAATATAGAGCTTTAGAAAATCTAACAGCCGAACTTTAATGGTTAGTTTATCTTTTCAAAGACTTATTTTTTACATGTCCTCTTCCTATCACTATTTCCTGCGATAGTCAAGAAGCAATTCACATTGCTCAAAATCCTGTATTTCATGAACGTACTAAGCACATTGAGATTGACTATTATTTCGTTCGTGAAAAGCTTTTGGGTGGATTAATTTTACCTCGACATCTTCAATCCGTTGATCAGCTGGATGATGTTTTCACAAAACACTTGGGGGCTCCACAGTTTGGTCGTCTAGTATGCAAGTTGGGCGCCCGTTCAGGCTCTCCCGATCCAACTTGAGAGGGGTATTAAGGTTATCATATACAACTTTCCACAAACACATTCTATTGTCATGTACTTAGTCTTCCTATTATTTTGTCACAACAACTGTAATTTACCTATTCTACAAATTACTAGGACTAGTCTAACTATTCTTCAGCTGTACCTATTCTTTAGTAGGTTCGTTATGTTTTTCCCTCTATGTACGTATGCAATACTATAAATACATATCAATGAATACATCTCTACGCAGTTGTGAGAGATAGAAAACTTCAAAATCAATATTGCAACACCCCACTTTGGGGCATCAAGACTATGGGGGCAACAAATTTTATATAGTGCAGACATTAATATTGTAAGGCCCGTCCCAATTTTAAGGGGTATTTGTGTCATTTTCACTAATAGGGGTAAATTGGTCATTTTATATTAAAAAGGATATTTTAGTAATTTGTTGCTTTTATTTAATACTTCATGGGAATGTAGTGGGGAGACTTAAAAAAAAAAATTAAAAATAGGTTATCACTTTTTTTTAATTTAATATTATTATAAGTATCTAGTCTTAAATTAATGTTTTAGTATTAGTTAGGTGACATTATTATTGACTTTATGAAAGATTTAGTCAAGTATATTGTAGTAGGAAGGGAAGAAAACAGTTTTAGCTAACTATGGAACTAGGTCACGTGGGTGTCTCATTGGTGGGATTAATTCATTAGCTTGAACGTGGTGGGAAGAAATATTTCCATTAGCATTTTCATTTACATGTCACATTATATTGGATCATTTTTTATCCTCTTGCGGTGTGTCGATTTGTTATTGGACTGGCAACTTTATTTATATGCACTAATACATTTTATACGTATGAACTTAGTCTAGGCTGTTTTGTTCACATAGCGGATTTGTAGGCCACACTTAATTGCGCTAAGAACGTGGTTGTTAATCAGTTGTAGTGTATATATAGGTTTGGACGTGGCAACTAAAAAGGGGTGCGACTTATATTAGATGGGATTTGGGTTGACTGGATTAGGTCACCAATTAGATTAGGGTATTTAAGAGACCTGTTAGCCTATAATAATGAAAAAAAAAAGAAAAAAAAATCAAAAACCTAGAGAACTTTAGCGGCGCAAGAGAGGAAAAGAAATAGTAAAGGTTCTCGTCTTTTTCTTTTAGGGAGTGAACACCAGACTCGTGACCTTAGAGACAATATTTAGCTTTGGATTTTCGGTTCTTGCGGAAGGGTTTTCTTGTTCGTTTGCTATTGTCCTGCTCGGTAATTGTTTGGCTAGCGTTTGAGGTAGGCGCAACACAATCTAATACTCTTTTTATTTTTGGTTTTATTAATTAAATTTCATATTTACAAATTTTTATGATGCTATTGATGATGATGATTATCGGGCTGCGGTCCATAGGTTGTGATCCTTAAAATTACTTATGATGGGATACGAGATATCCTTGGGAGCGGTTTTGTTTCCCTAAACCCACGTGGGGCTCCCTGGGGCGAGCGGATTTGATTGATTTAATTGTTTTTTTTTTATGGATGTGGTGTTTCCATGTGCTTGTGATGCTATTAATCATGCGAGTGGTCTTTAAGGGGATTTGAAAATGTTTGATAAAATGTTTTGTTGCTTCTTTTCCTACTGGGTGTCACAACTCACGTCGTTTAATGACAAAAAATTCCAGATTTTATGGCACCACAAGGAGCTAATGGCGGAAAAGCGTAGAGATCGGTTTTGGTGCTATTATTAGTAGTTTGCATAGAATTTTTGTTTGGAAATTGTAATAAAATATCATCAAACTCTTTTAGATGATTTAATTAGTATTTTATTGATTATTAATACTTTAGTGATTATTGGGTTAATGTATAACCAATGAAAATAAGGGTTTGTTTAGAAAATTCTATTTGATTAAATAATAAAAATTTCTGAGTCATATCAGTTTGACCATTTATTATAATTATTATATAATACGGTTTTATGTAATTCTTTTATGGTATATGTAAAACTGTTTTTAGATGTACGTATAAAATAGCAGAATTTTCTGAGCCCCATAAGTATTTTTAAAATAATTTTTTTTATTACTGTACTAAATTCATAAATTTTCTGACAGATTCAACTATATAGAGAGTTTCCTTTTATAAAACTATTCTATGAAACTTTTTAGGCTTTGATGTCTTAGGTAAACTTTAAGATCTCTGGTTTTCCTCTTTAAAATGGTAAACTAAGTCTAATTTAGAGATTCTAATGATTTGATATGATTTTTATAAATTGGACTTCCACTGTGTTACATTTATGCAGTACTGGTCAACTATGCGTTTGACTATGGTCAAGAATTCCTTAAGATAAAAAACAAATCATAGAACAATTTTTGACTGAAATTACGATAAGTTAGAGTTTACAACGTATAACCATAATAATTTTTGGAATTGAAATTTGTTCCGTAAAATTCTTGGAGTAAACAGATGTCTGTTTCTGTTTTACGTTTGTTCCTTAAAAACGCGACTCTTTTGGATTAAATCGGGAATGTTTAACGGTGATATTAATTTTTATAGTAAACTATAGTTATTCAGGGTTAATGTGGATTAAAAACCACGTCAAGTTAACGGTTGGATGTTCCTAAAAGAAATTTTATGTAACCGCTGCAACAGAATTTCTGAATTGAACATAAATAAAGACTAGGCAAATAAATGGGTGTTTGGGCTTGGGCCAAAAGTGCAAGTCCGGGATAAATATTAAATGCAGCATTCCGGGTTTTGGGTTTGGATTTGGGTTGGAATCCAGGCCCGAAATTTGGGGTGTTACAAATATTCACATATACCATGTAGTAGTATTTGTATAGTTTCCATGGATTTTCTTGCAACTGTTGGTAAGTGCACTTCACCCTAGCCATATTATAGTCACACCTTCCATTTCCTTTTAAGATTCGATCCCTTAATAACAAATCGGTGTTAATTGGATTCAATTGCTTTTTGAAACTGAACTTCGAAGTGTGCTTATTGTTACATTTGGTCACAAACTTCAGTGAGTCCGTTCTCATTACTGTTCATAAACTGATATACATGTCATAATAGCGAAAAATAGATAGAAATGAGGTCCCAAGTTTTCTAAATCGATCTTAAACATTGATGTGTTTCGTGTATCCAGTGAGTAATTAGTTTCAAGTTAGACACCTATGTGCTCTTTGAATGATCAACTGTTACATAAAATTATGGTCGCTGGATTTGAAGTTACGTTGTTCATATTTATATCAAAGGAAAAATTACAATAGGGAAATATTTGTAGACTTCGCATTGGGGCAAAAAAATTCAGGACCGGACTTTCCCAAGAAAAATGGTACCCCATTAGCAGCATTGTTCGTTTCATGTCCATGCTGCTGGTTCTTTTATTACATCATTTTTTATCCTTTGTCACACTTTATTACACCGTCCGATCATCAAATTAGGGACGGGCTATAGTCGGTTCGCCCCTTACTGGAGAAATGTTGGAGGGATTCATTTTGGAAGTAAAAGGTGTTGAGATATTATTAAGTTGCACTAGCTTAATTAAGGCTTAGTCTTATGGTCTTCCAATCTATCCCCTGGATCGGAAGTCCAAGTCAGTTAGAATACCAAGCCAAGTCGTATGGTCATTCCAATCTAACACTACACCATTTTTTAGGAATAACAACTAAAATTTGCAACAACTCTTATGCAGTTGCGAATTCACAATTGATTTTGCAACGACTCTAAAATTCGCAACTTTTGTAGCAGTTGTGAAATTTGTAACTGCAGTCAGCCGTTGCGAAAATTTTGGCTATGTTGCAATTTGCAACGGCTGACAAAAATAAGAGTGCGAACCAACCGTGTGCAAGGTAACACGTTATAACCCTAGTTTCTATCCTTCTATCCCATTTTATCTTTCCATTCTAGAAACAACTCCCTCCTCCTCCTGCTCCTGCTCCTCCCCATACTCATACTCTTGCAAGTTTTTACTCTCTTCTTCTTTATCATCGTTGGTCAATTGTTTGACTTAAAATACTCCTTTCTCCCTTTCTAAATGTACCAACAAATGTAACTAGCAGATTTTTTTTATTTTTTATTTAGTTTTTCATCAGATTTATATAAAATTTTTTTCATTTCGTGATTGATGGTTAATAATTATAAACGGGTGAAACTTGTTCTCACATTGTTCGTAGGAGGTTGGTTAATTTGATTCTGATTTTAAATTATTTATGAATACGGATCTAGGGATTTGATACATTTTTTTAATTGGTTTCTAGGGTTTGTGGGTTTTTAGGGATTTTTTATTTGTTTCACTGAGATTGAATGGGTGTTGTGTTTGACAGGAAGCTGATTTGGGTGATTTTGAGATGAAATATATGAAGAAGAGATGGTAAATGCTGAGAAGAAGTAATGAAACAATTTATTGATGATGGGTTCTTGAATCAGTTGATTGTATTTCCGCAGATGAAGAAAGAAGATGGTTGAATGGAGAAATTACATCATATTCATGAAGAGCTAGGGTTTGGTGGTAATGAACAACTGAATGGAAAATGGGTTTTAGGTTGATTTTAGCTTGAACTCGAGTGTGCAAATCAAGAGTTGTTTTTGGTGGTTAATTGTGTTCAAGAGACTCAGGAGAAACCAAAACAGTTGTTTAAATGGTTTTCTTGAGGTGGATTTGGATTTGAGATAAGCAGAAGGGTTGGATGAATGTTATAACAGGGATGAAGCAGTTATTGTTGGTGGTTCTGGTTTGTGATAAATTCAGAAATTCGGGAAGACATTGCAACTGGTTTGATTGTAGCTGAAGATGAAGTTGCAGGTGCAGGGTCAGATGCAGTTGGAGTTGTTCAGTTCTGGATGATACAAGGAAGGTATGGAGATCGTATGGATAAGGTGTTAAGAATGGATGCGTTAGTAATTAAATGAATGGGTTAAATGATATTGATGGAGAATTTGTGTATGCAGCTGAACTTTAATATGCAGTGACTGAAATGGTGTAGTGTTGCTCCTTATATCAATAAAAACTTAGTGAAATATAACAGGATAACCTTTTTCTTTTTCATTGCCAACCATTACATTTACTTATGCTTTTGTGATTATTTTTAATGATTGTACAACTAGCTGCAGGAGGAATATATATTGCTTTAAGAAATACTTGGTCTGAATGGATACATATTTCTTTCACTAATATATTCATCTGAATGCATGAAGTATTTGATTTTCTTGCAATCGCTGTAAGTAGAGTATCATAGACTTTTAGCTTATTCTCTATTATATTCAGTGATCTTTCATTTCTCAGTATTTAGTAAAAATTTGTAATTATCTAAAATAAATTTGGAGGAATGATAACCCGATGGTCCTGATCTCAAATGAAATTAATAAAACTCCTTATGGATTTGTTAATTTATAGTAATTTTGTTCTTTGTTATGTTTTTGGTTGATGATGTCGTGAGTGGCTTTCACTCATTGCTTTTGGTTAGAAGAGTTTTTGGATTTAATTGATTGCGTTTTGAAGATAAGGAAAGCCAACAAAGAACTGAGATATTTTAACCGTTGGCAACTACCACTACATGGATCTATAAAAGTTGAGGTTAGATAATTCATATTGAGATACTTTAGGGTTTAGACTGAGCACGTCTCACATGTCTTAATTTTTAGTGATTGTTCTGAGTTAGTTATGGACATAACATAGTGAAATCTAATTCGTGTCATTTATGCCCGTGTATTTATTTTCAGGAATGCACACAAATACGGTAAAGAGCTCGATAAAAAAACCCTGACGACGGCACCTGTTACGAGCAGGTCTTGAACACCTATATACCTATATATGCAAAGTTGTTTATAATTTTATACGCAAGTGTGTTAATTTCATACATAATCATTTTATACCTGAATACCTATATATGAAAAGTTGTTTATAATTCTTTGGATCCTAATCGAGGTAATTATGTGCACCACAGGCTTTTGGATCTCAAGTTTTATATTGCAGCAACAAAATTAGACTTGATCCAGCATAAGTAGACTTGATGAAATTGATGTTTACGAAAAAACTTATGGTAACACAAGTGTGTTAATTTCATACATAATCTTTCTATACCTGAATACGTATATGCAAAGCTGTTTATAATTCTTTTGATCCTAATCGAGTAAATTATGTGCACTCCTCCACAGGCTTTTGGATCTCAAGTTTTGTATTGCATCAACAAAAGTAGACTTGATCCAGCATAAGTGAGTATTAATGGAGGTGTTATGCCAATTGTGGGTGTCCTCTCAGTACACAGGTGCAAACATATTCCATGGTTATCCAAAATGTATTTCATTAGTAAACTGTCTGTTGTGGTGTTTAGATTAGACACTAAGTTCCTATCTTGCTTCGATATGGAATTTCTGCATAATGTATCTATATATGGTAATTACCTGTTGGACAGTACCCAATTTCCTTATGTTTTTTAGTTCCTTTTTTCCATCTGAGCATATAATGTGCAATCTACAAGTATATAATCCTGAGCCCCTTGCGAATCACCAATCATTTATATTCTTTCTCTTGTTTAGTAATATCATCTCTTTATATATAGGTTATACATTACGAGCTTCCTAGCACTTCGAAGATATTTCTCATAGCTTTGGTAGAAAAATATGTGATGGAAAGATGGTGATAATGCATCCTTCCTAAATAAATACTCTTTTGATGCAGAACCAATAATGCAGTGGAAGGAATGATTCATACTCCTACGACAAATATCTATTATCTTTAGAAAACATAAAATTAGAACCTATATATGCTAGCTTATATCATCTACGTAATTCTCCATAATTTGAACTCATGTGAACTCATAACTGAACTTGAGAAATATATTGAAATTTTCTATCTTTTGATTTGCATATCATTCTTCAAAAACTTAAGAAATGTCTCCTGAAAGTTATCATCTTCTCATTATTTAGAAGCTGAACTTCAATGGGTATTGGTTGTATGTTATTGGCCTGAATATATTGTTAAAATGGAAGACTTTTTTGTTCAATGTGGCACTCAATGTTCTCTCAGTGGTATTCAGTCTGGATTTGGCCTGAATTTAGAAACCGAACTTCATAGGGTATTGATTGTATGTTATTAACGTTAATATATTATTCAAATTGAAGACTTTGTTGTTCATTGCAAACTCAGTGTGTCTCTCAGTAGTATTTGGCCTGGGTTTGACCTGAAATTGGCCTGAAAATGTTGCAGGGAACCCTTGACTAGGTCAACGACAAATTGTTTTGACTTTTTTTTTATGTTGCAAAAATTTAACAACGGCCACCAGCTATTGCTAAATTTAGAACCAGAATAATAAAATCGGGTCTGGCTAAGATTATCCGTTCTAAGTATTTTTGGTTTTAAATTTCGCAACTACTATAGGGCAGTTGCGAATTTTCCATTTCCCAACTGCTTGAAGCTGTTGCGATAAGAATATAGCAACAACAGCCAGCTGTTACTAAACCTGTTCGCAACGGCCGAAACCGTTGCAAAGCCAAGAAAAAAAACAGTTGGCTGAACCGAAAACCGTTGCGGAAAAAAATTCGCAACGACTTAAGAGCTGTTGGAAAAAAAATGCAACGCCACGTTTCGCAACGGTTGGCTGCTGTTGCAAGTCTCTTTTGCAACAGCAGGAAACCGTTGCTAATCCCGAAAAATGGTGTAGTGTAACGTCTAGATGCGCTGAACCATTCCACAAAAAGTGGAATTTGGTCGCGCTGAATAGAACAATGCACCATCTCAACCGTCGAATCAAAAAATAAAAACAATCTTGTTGAACTATATTTTTCGCGAAAAGTAGAATTATGGTTGTTACTAATTGACATTCGAGATATATCTGGAAAGAAAAGTAGTTTTGAAAAATAGACAACGCTTTCGGTCTAATCTCGAAGCTAAATGTATCCAATAAGACTAAGCCTAAGTACCAACTTTATGTTGGAAACTGGGTACCAGAGGAGAACATAAAAGAATGTTGGATCACTGACTTCAAGGCCTTGCTATTATTTTCAGCAAATATTTCGACTCTTCCCAAATAATTGGCGAGTACAATTTGTCAACGAATTCATGCCTTGAGGATGCAATTAAGCGCAATGTGATCGGATTCAAGAGTTGTACTCCCTTGATCCACCCAAGAACACACATTAAGAAAAATCTGGTGATGATTAGAGAGAAAAGAACCCAAAGATTTTGATGTGTTGAAATGGGAGAAAATCTTCGTTATATAAAGATAATTTCATGCCTATTGGTGATGTTTGTTCATCTTCAACCAAACGACATCCATTAATGGGGAGAAACGCTCTTGTGCATTTTTTTTTCAAACCGCATTAGATCTTGAAATTCAAAACCAGAAAAAATTTATACAAGACGATGTCTCGAACTCTGCTAAGGCGTTGATGGGGCTGCCACCTCCGGACCCTCCTTAATATCCTAGCGACGAACATTTGTGAAATTATCAAACATGGAGAACATAAACTGAACATGGAGAACATAAAAAATGTAATGCAACAAGCTCCTGATTTTCTGCTACATTGAACAAGCCAACGTATTTTAACTCCAAAAACAGTAATTTGCGAATTGGAAATGAAGGAAAAGTGTAGAGAATTCTTAACATACCTAAGCGCATCGCTGTTATGGAACAACCCCTTGTCTGATATTTCGTCTTGACATATCTGCTGTCGATAGAGAGCACAAATAGCTTTCAAACACAACTCAGGATCCTCTTGAAATGAAGAAAGCATATCATCCTCAAACTTCCATTTTATTTCTTTGTCTTCGTCTCTATTTCTATATTTCATCGCCAGCATGTCCATAAGTGTCCCAAGAGAACCTTCTGAATCGGTAGAATTATCAGAATCTTCAGATTCGCCAAGAATTTCAACTCTGTCATCATCTGAGACCAAGTTCACAAAAGGCCCTGTACTCATTTCCAGATGATCTTGAGATGATGATCCATGTTGAGACGGTGTCTCCGCCGAACAGCCCCAACCCTTCCTTTGTTCAACGTTTTCACCCTCACTTGATACATGTAGACTACCAGCGTTATACACATTCAGCACCTTCTCTTTGGTTTTACACTCATACACATCAGAATCCTTCCTATCGTTTTCAACTATTTGCTTTTCACCACTTTGAGTAACGTCATTTTGCGAATCCTGCGCTTCGGACTCTATCTTTTCAGAATGGCGCAATTGTACACATCTCAATATTGAACCTCCCCTTCCACTCCTCAGGACTAGGCTCTCCAACTTCGAAATGCGAGACTCTACGCATCCTTCCATTGTTGAAATTTTATTATCCATCCTCAGGACTATGTTCTCCAAATCTGAAATGCGACACTCTACCCATCCAGTCAAATCATAAAGCATTTTCCTCCAACATTCAGTTGCATCCGCGGGTGTCCGTTCACTCTCATCTGTACCAGGAGTCTTTCTAGTTTCTTCTACCTCCGCCAATTTACCCTGGAGTGTGGTGCACTCGACTTTCTTCTTCTCAAGCTCCACAGACAATTCAAAACACTTACTCTTGTAATGCTCCAGACTCTCCAATTCAACCACAGTTTCCCCAATTCCTTTCAATGATTCTGGTTCTCCAGACTTTTCTGCTCTTTCGGTATTTCCCCTCTTCCTCCCAATTCTATCAGCTGCATGAAAAATACCAATTAGTAAGAAAATGCAATGATTCTTACTGTTCCTCTTGGGGACTTAAACAGCTGAAATCTATGAATTTTAAACATGTAAGCAAATGAAACGAACAACAACGGCAGGAAGAGGTGAAATTATGAAATTTGTTGAATTAGTTATCATAATTTTAAACATGTAACAAATGAAGATATATGAATTACTCACAGGTATTTTCACCAGCAGCTCCTAGTTTTTGAATGTCTGCTTCATCATCTTCCTCGGTTACTTTCTCCTCTCGTTTCGAGCCCTTAGTTTCTTCTACAAGGTTACTAAGTGTACTACAACCTGCACCTGCACCATCTCCACTTCTCTTCTTCTTCTTCTTATAATAATTCTTCTTATAATTTGAATAATAATTGTAATGTTTCTCACAAAATTTGGTCTTAGGAACACTAGGATCATCAGCAGCAGCACCATGACTCATCCTAAATTTTTTGCATCTCCATCCCATTCCATTAGCATGACAACAAATCTGTTCATCTGGAGGCAGCTTCTTCTTCTCCATCTCTCTCTCCTTCTTCATTT
>JAJJWX010001056.1:0-57113 GCA_023529315.1 Papaver bracteatum | reverse complement strand
CCTTGCAATTTCCGTCCACTCTGGTCCGCATGGTAGACAAACATTTCATTCAGATTAATTATTTAATGCAAACCTCTATTAAGAATTTTTTTGTTTCTCTTTAGTAACAGTGCCCTGAGGACTGATCTTAATATGAACTCCAATTTCTTCCAAGTCCCTACGATCAGCCAAACACCTCACACTGAGTCCGTATCCCATCTTTGTTCAGATAAACAAAATATCTTGAATTGCAGCTTTGAGTCAAGTACACCGGTGAAACAAGTGGTAAAGTCATCTTTCTCCATCAGGATGTAGTAAGTTGGAATCTGATAGTCTTGGATATAGTGATGGTAATGAATATAAATGAACTTTTTATGGCAATTTTAGGTGATTCTGGTAAAAATGGAGAGAAGGAGAAGCAATCTAGGACGAGTGTTGTGCTCACGAGAAATGTAGTTAAGATGTTCGATAAAATGTCGTTGAATAGTCTGGTTAGTATATAACTGAGGTTAGAATATAATGCCATTTAACTATTCTATAAGGGTATTATAGTAAAAAAAATAGACGGTCAAAGTAAGTCTACGACCTAACACATCAACTGCATGTTCATGACCCAGGACCCTAATTAGGCTAAAACATACGACCTTTTTTGCAAAATAACTCTTAACAAAAATATAAACCCCGACTACTCTATATTATGTGTGTTAGAATTAAAAAAAAAAAAAAGGAAAAATGAAATCATAGTATTGATACAATATCAATCAACGATTTAAGATTCAAAGAATACAAAAGAAGAGGGAAAAGGGAAAAAAGAAAAAGATAAAAAGGTCTGTTGAAAACTCCAAAGAAAATATTTATGTAGCTTCACTTTACTATGTTTACTGGGCTCAACCTCTCGTGCGCCTTTGGGATTGGGACACGCTCTTGCGAGTTCCGCGTAGTCAACAAATTTTTAACACCATCCTTGTGCGCTCATTATCCACTCTTTGGCGTCGTCTTTGTGGGCTCATATTTCTATGTCCACAAATTCGTTGGTGTCAAATACACTCCAGAAAGCTATATAGCGATTGCCAACACATTTTCTAGCACAAAAATTTCTATCAGATACAAAAAATGTTGTGCATGCGTGAATCAGAAATACTGTTATTGTACGCTTAGGCATAAATCCAATGACCTAGTTTACTTATATTATTTCTCTTCTCGCGAGACATGCATGTAATCAGAATCTTGAAATATCTACCACCCCAAACTTTACCTTCCAAGTAAGTTGCGGTACCATTTGTACTTTGACCTATATCAACATCTCTGTAGTTCAAATATGCTTATCTAGGATTTTTTGGATACAAAAGGTGTCATATACTCATAGAGTTTTCTAATCCAGCTTAGTCGTTCTTCGGTTTCTTTCAAATCTTCGTAACGTACTACATAAAGGTTTTTGTATAGATTTCCTTGTCTATGTGGGAAAGGAGTTGATGATTCAGAAATATCGTTCAATTTTTCACCGTAAGGAATGAAAACCAAAAGAGGGTATTCTTCTTCCAATAATCTTTTGCAGATTCCTTCCAACCCCACTGTTGGAATGGGTACTTTCACGTAATCAGATTTCCCTTTGAAAGTTAATTTTGTTAAGGATACAGCTATACATCATTAATGGCGTAATTGTTGCTGATTATCCTATATTACAGCTCAAAGATTTTCAGTTACTGCCATACATTAGTCAATGCCTCAATCACCGGATTCTTGTTATTCTTATTCATTGTAAATGATACTCTATTTAGGGTAATAATCTATATATATATGTTCGTCTGTCCACCAAGTTAAGTGTGGAATCATTCACCCAAATATTGTGTTCTTTTTAACTTGGGTTGATCCGTTCTATCGAGTAGATTTTCAAGAGGACCATTAACGGGAAACCCCCAAAAATATAGATTAGATTGAACCCAGCTCATTTCGGTACAATCCGTATGCTCCAAACCTAACTCGGGAAATCTTTGTTTCATCAGACTTGAAAGGTTTTCCGTATTTCCAAGATATAAGGAGTTGAATGAAGATCGCACTCTTTTATACCCATTTTCATTAGCATTAACAACGCCGAGTAGGAATCTGATGAACAGTTCCCTGGGAAGATTATACCCAAGATCTTGCCATTTATCCACAAGTTGAGTTGCACCTTGTTGTACAGTTTTTTCTTTTCGATAAACCAGACGCACCGTGAATTTTCGTTTTCCCTGACTTTCATAACTCACGGTAAGTTAATTCATTATTGGACCGTGCACTTTAATGTTCTCGTTACATGTCTTCTGTTGCATAAGTTTTCATTGTTCCATTATCAGTGCCAATGCAGCAATACCATAAATCACCGCATCGAGTTCCATTCAAACACTAGCGACAACTTCCTCCATATGCTTCTCTGAACTCGATCTCGACCACCATATATCAGTATCATCATGATTTGTTGATCATCACTCCCATGCTCAAGTCTTTCTCAACTTAGCTCCATCATCATCTCCGTCAACTACCATCAATGGCAGCATTAATATTGCAGCTTCATCGTCACCAGGAAACAGAGAGCCGATCCTGTGCGTATTATGGCTTTGTGCGAACTTAATCGCAAGGCCTTTTTTATGTTCAAATTTTTTTTTCTCTACGACAATAAGAATACGAAACTAAAATGATTCATATACATAGCTAGGATAAACATAACAAGTTTTTTACGGTTATAAGCTTTTATACATATTGTCTAGTTCAACAAAAAAAAAAGGTCCAAAAAAAGATTGTCGACTAGTTTTTCCATTACAGGTCTTACATTTTCATAAAAAAATTTTTTGATTACCTTGAATTGAATCCTTGAAAGAGGAAGGAGGAGGGTGCTAATTGTTAGCCTACTTCACTAAATAAGAGTGATTGAATAGCCTTATGAATTGATCTGAGGCAAACAAAAGGCAAGAGAAGAGTGGAGTAGCTTGGTTTTGTTTTGAGAGAAATTTGGGAATTCTTAAGAAATCTTCCCCTTACAAATTGATAGAAGACGTGGTCAGTGGAAGAAGTAAGAAGAGAAAGAAAACGTGGCTAATAATTATAACTGGGCTTGTATACCAAAAAAAAAGAATTATCTTTTGGCTTAGTTTTGTGCATGAAAAAAAGGTCTTGGCCTGAGATGGGCCCGGTGCGTCGCACCTCTTGCAACCCCTCAGGCCCAGCTCTGCCAGGAAAACCCAATGACCAATGATTCTATCGTCATTTATCAACTATCACTACCATATATAATCCACAACACCATCACTGCTAGCTCTACCGAACGTCTCTCCCTGTCCATCACACAAATGGGAGAAAGACACTCATATCCAATTAACCAAAATCTCACTCCATCCAATTATTTGAACAGAAGCTAATGTTGGAAAAAACTTACCGGGCTGCAATGGAGATGAAACACAAAAACAGACTGTGGTTGTACTCAAAAGCTTTCAAGGCTCTGGTGATTTCTTTTAGACAAATATTTCTACCCTTCCAACGAGTTGGCAATTGCAACAGGTATGTGAAATACTGCCTTCAGGATACAGTGAAAGCCCTACAACCGAAAATTGGATTCAAGGTTTGCACCCCTTGACCCAATCAAGAACACATGAAAAGAAGGTTCTGATGATGCTTTAGAAGAAGAGAGAAAACAGAGAAAAGAGTTTTCCAAAGATGATATCGAAATGGGTTTGGGAGATGCTACTTATAGGGGTTTTTGCATCTGTTGGGAAAAGACATGTCTTTTCACCAACAGGTTTCTCTTCTAAAGAGATGCGTCTCTTCATCAACAGACACTGTCTGTTGAGTTTAGAAATTTCTGGAAACGTTTTCCAACTGTCCAAAACAATTGCATATCCAAAAATTCTTCCGGGGGCTACGCCCCCCAGGACCCCCCTTCGTAGCGCGGTTGAAAATATTCCAACATTCTCCCCTTATTTTCAAAACCATAAAACAAAGTTAAAAACTTTTAAAACCGGAGCGGCTGCATCACCAAAGTGACTGCCTACGTACCCGAGTGGGATCAAGCCAACGTAGTTCTAGCACAATTGAGACTAAGCATCATCGTTGAAACCAATACATAAATGATAGGTACCTTCTGGGTTTGAACCTTCACTTAGTGTAAGAAACTCAAAGCTTTATCGATATTCTATGGTGAAACTAGTCTTGAACCAAGAATCCCTTATGACAAAACCGGAGTCTCCACACATATTGATTCCATAAGACATGTGTTCTATAGCCAAGCACTATAAAGGCCTTGTGCTTATATCCTTATTCATGAGTCTTCTTTAGAGAACGGTCTTCTTCTCTTAGGAAACGGCCCACATTTCCATACTCATATAGGTAAGTCTCGAAGGTGTTTCTGCGAGACACCTTTTACTAATCACACTCATTAAGGATTTACATCCATCCTATTTTCTTGAGAAAAACCAGCACTAACTTGAAATGGGAAGTTTTATGCTAGTGCTCCATAATCTACAGCCATAACTTGTTGGTACCACATTGAACCTTGTTTATCTTTTTCAAAACATAGGTTGGGTTTCTGCTATGGGAGATCAACCTTCCTTCACAGACCTTAGTCCCATTTCATTACATTTATTGAAGCAACTGAATATGGTAGACTCTTTGTGAATGGGTCTGCCAAATTCCTTTTTGATTCAATAAAGTTAACCGTAACCACTCCCCTCTTGAGTAGTTGCCTAACCAATTGGTGTCTGAGACTCGCATGTCTACACTTTCCATTATAAGTCTTATTAGAGACATTATAGATTGTAGCTTGATTATCACAATTAATCAAAACTCCTGGAGATGGCTTCTTCCAAAGTGGAATTTCCATAAGAAGGTCCCTAAGCCATTCTGCCTCTTTACATGCATTCGTTAAAGCTATCAATTCTGACAACATTGTTGAATCAGATATACAAGTCTGTTTCTTGGAACTCCAAGACACAGCAGCACCCCCTAAAGTAAAAATCCATCCAGATGTCGACTTGGACTTGGATTCTACATTGTTCCAGTTAGCATCGCTGTAACCTCCAATACAGCGGGATAGCCTTGGTAATGCAAACCAAAATCAATTGTTCCTTTCAAGTAAGCCATAACTCTGGAAACCGCTTTCAGTGTTCAGAACCAGGATTACTTGAAAAACGACATATAACACCCCCACCGCATGGGCTATGTCGGTCTTGTGCAATGCATAGCATACATAAGACTCCCAATGACACTGGAATACTCAAGTTGTGCATGAGTACGACCGGTGTTCTTCTTTAACTTGATAGTATGGTCTAAAGGAGTAGGTGATGGATCGTCATCAAAGTGATCATACCTTTTGAGAAATTTCTCAATATAATGAGATTGGGTTAAAGCCAACTCATTCCCCTTTCTTAGGATCTTAATTCCCAAGATTACATCAGCCTCTCCTAAATCCTTCATATCAAAGTTAGAGCCAAGAAACTTCTTTGTTTCTTCCACCATAGATATGTCAGATCCAAAAATAAGCATATCATCAACATATAAACAGAGAATCACACATCCAGAACTATCATGCTTACTATAGATACATTTATCTGCATCATTCACCACAAAACCAAATGACAAAATCACTTCGTCAAACTTCTCATGCCATTGCATGGGAGCTTGCTTCAAGCCATAAAGAGATTTAGCCAATTTGCAAACCTTCTTTTCTTGGCCTGGCAATATGAAACCTTCAGGTTGTTCCATATATATCTCTTCTTCCAAATCTCCATTTAGGAAGGCAGTTTTGACATCCATTTGATGAATAATTAACTTGTGAATAGAAGCAAGTGCAATTAAACAACGAATAGATGAGATGCGAGCAACAGGAGCATATGTATCAAAGTAATCAATTCCATGTCTTTGCGGTTGAAAATATTCCAACAGCTAACTCTCGTCACTGGCAGAATGCCAGTCATAACCTTCTCGTCATTATTACTTCCAACATCAGCATCACAGTCTCATCACCGATCAATATTCCATACCATTATCGTCTCTGTCTTCTCTTTTCTCGCTGCGAGCCATCTTGCTTCTTT
Source organism: Papaver bracteatum (assembly GCA_023529315.1). NCBI lineage: Eukaryota > Viridiplantae > Streptophyta > Magnoliopsida > Ranunculales > Papaveraceae > Papaver > Papaver bracteatum. The sequence goes on along the minus strand of JAJJWX010001056.1, from coordinate 51,075 downwards.
TGGAACAGAACAGGAGCACCAAATGGAGCTTTAGACGGTTGTATGTATCCTGCCTCCAGTAGTTTAGAAATCTTCTTGCGCTCTCCTCAAGTTCTAGCGGTGACATACGATAAGGCGCTTGTGCAGGAAGCCTCGCCCGTGGCACCAACTCAATCATATGATCGATCCTACACCGTGGAGGTAGCGTCTTAGGCAGTTCTGCAGGCATCGTTTCTACAAACTCTTCTAAGACCTCAACTATTCCAACTTCAACTTCTACTACCTTTCCTAGTTTGATCTCTGCCAACACTCCTAGGAAAGTATCCAAGACTTGGCGTATTCCTTCTATCACTTGAATCGCAGATAGATATGGCTTATGTATCTTGTCTTGTTCACTTTGCCTAATCATAGAGACAAAACATGGTTATTGAGGGTGCTGTATCAATAACCCATTTCTATGAGGTAATGGCGATGCCTTCGCCGCGCAAAAGAAATCCATGCCCAAAATCAGGTCATAATCATCCATGACCATAACTATCAAATCTAGTTTTCCTTTCCATTCTCCAACTTGCACATCTGCATTGCGAACTTTCTCTCGACTGACTTGTGGTTCTGTGTTAACAGTTTTGATGGTGATAGCCGCGCTAGTAACTGTTAAGTTCAATGTCATGGCAAAGTCTGGATGAATAAAGGACTTCGAAGCACCGGTATTAGCCATCGCTAATACCCATTTTTTGTTGATCTTCACATTAACGTACATCAGTCCTGAAGATATTTTATTCTTACTGTGTGCTTTTCTCCCTTGCAAAAGACTGATGTATGGACATTGGAATCATGTTGAGCCTTCCCAGCATCGTTTTGTTTCTCATCAGCACTTGCAGCATCTCAGGTACCCTTGGTGCAGTTCTGATATGTAAAACAACTTATTTCACCCTCATTAAGTTGTTCTGAGGACATCCTTCGTGCACGATTATCACTTGCAGGTTCTTGAATATAATGTTCACATAGCCTTAAGGTGAACTTCTGATTTGATCTTCTACTTGGATTCTACATGCCTTACACTCTTAGTGTGTATCCTTCACTTTAAATGCAATTCTCAGCAAACTTTAGGAAATAAGCGAACTCAATCAGCCTTATATTTCAACGTGAACAGAGAGACCCTTAACCAGGGCCCTGATACCCGAATTGTCACAGGTTCGCAACACCCAAATGATACAACCAACTTGACAATGACAATTATGCTCTACATCACAATTTCATCCAACTCGCACTTAGCCAATACTTCAAATTCTTGACTAATTTTCTATTCAGCCCTTACTAAATAGAGGTTCTTCTCACAAACCTTCCAAGCTTTCAATCAAATGCACACACTCTGCTTGATGCACAAACAATAAGCCAAAATAAAAGGGAAATATGCACCAACAGAACTTTTCTATAAATCAGGCCTTAGCCTTTTTATTTATTACACACTTAGGGTTACAAACTATTCTTGTTCCGGATTACCCAATCCCTTCACAAGATTAGGCTTATATAGCCTTAAAAAATCTATGTACAAGTAACCTACAGGAAGTTACATATTTACTTTACATGTGGCAGTTAGCTAACTATGCCAACCTTTGCCAAACCGTTTTACTATCCAAACGGGACCTTTCCATCAGTTATAAATCATAAAGTAAACCCACTCTCGTGTAACCAACTATAAACCGTCAAGGCCATGTGCCCTGCACATGTCATCTGGCCTTGTTGCAAGATCAACGCATTTGCCAGCCAAATATTGCGCCATCACGGCTGTGCATCATTCTTCCAATGATGAAAGTGTGCTAACGCAAATCTTGGTTGCATGTATGCACGCCCCATGCATAAATGTTACATTCCAAACTCATTTGGCATCTCGTGATGCTAATATCGTATCCTTGGCCATGTCCAAACCCTGTTTGGCACATGCCATTCTCTTGCTGCAACTCAGATATGCACTTGTACTGAATACCGCTATTATGGATTATATTGCGCTATTATGGGTTCATTGCACCATTAAGGCAGAATACTTGCATCTCTGACACTTTGGACAAGCCACTGGTGATGCATCATCATTATGCATCATTACTTGGCCACTTGACAACACCGTTATACCAAGCCAACCACACCTTGCCTTGGCCCAAACCTGCTAGACACACCATGTGCCAATGGCATGCCAAACCCTTGGTTCCACCATTCCAAGCCAACTGCACCTTTCCTTGGACCCACCATGCAAGCCTTCCGTGCCAAACCCTTGGCCCCATTATGCCAATCCATCTGCGCCATTTGCATTGGCCCCACCATACCGGACATCCCTATGTGATTACCAAAAAGAAGGCGTGCGAATATCAACGGCCACCCCTCAATCCTAAATGCAAATCCTTGCCGTCCAAGGTCGCCAAACAACGCATGGTAATCTTTGGCCCAAAACCCTAGGTTTGTCCACGCCAAACCGCGCCAAGGCATGCCATGCCACATGTTCCAACCACCTTGTCGCGCCATACCATGCCGGCCTTCCCTATGCGGCTACCAAAACGAAGGCGTGCGATGATCAACGGCTACCCTTCAATCCTAGATGCAAATCCTATCCGTCTAAGGTCGCCAAACAATGGATGGTAACCTTTGGCCCAAAACCCTAGTTTTGGCCACGCCAAAGCCATTCCGGCCATGCAACTATGTCGCTGGCTACCAACATCCCTCTTGAATTCTTCCTGAGTTTTACTTTCGGGCTATTACGGTGGAGAACGAGGGGGGGAGTTATTTTCAAATTTACGGTGGAGAACGGGAACATGGTACTGCACAGATTGTCAATGGTGATGTTCTAGATTTTGCTGTGGCTAAACATATTGTCAAAGAGTGCAATGGTTTGCCAATAACACTTGTTGTGCTTGGCAAGGGACGAGGAGACTTTAGCACTTTAGCTGAAACTAAATGTATAGATCTTTAGAAGGTCTTGCTTAATTTGTTTTGCTTTTGTGGAGTGGCCAGTCCGACAATCATGAAAAGAAGAATAACTGAACTTTCTGCTATAAAATGTGTAACACTCTTATTTTGTATATCACACCTTCCGTTTTCAACCCTTCTGTGTTGGATATTTTCAATAACTTAGAAAATAAAACTGTTTTCGTTTTTGGTTTGTCACTATGATGGGGAAGTGTTCTGTGTTGGATAAACACAATGGATGTTAGTTGGAGATGAAGGGACACCTCTAATAGGTGTGATGGTTCATAAAGGACACAACCATTCCCAACAGACACCTTATGTGTCTTTTGGAAGTGAAGAGGCATCTCCAATAGGCATGAATAACCCTATAAGTAGTGAAGGAATTCTCCCATTCTAAAGAATGAATTCAACCTGTTTTCTCTCCATCTAAAGCATCATCAGAAATCTCTCTCATGTGTTCTTGGTTGGGTCAAGGGGTGCAAACCTTGAATCCAATTTCCTGTTGTAGGGCTTTCATTGTATCCTGAAGGCATTATTTCGCATACCTGTTGCAATCGCCAATTTATATTGGGAGGGTAGAAATAATCGTCTAAAAGAAATCACCCGAGCCTTGAAAGCTTTTGAGTACAACAACAATTTCTTTTAGTGTTATCATCCTCTGTTTTATACCCAAAATTTCCAACAGTTTTAGACGATTACTTATATACACTTCGGCAGTGGAGGGTGAAACAATAAATTTAAAAACGTCTATTAGATTGAGGTTTTTGAAATAAAAAGTCACGGCATCTGGGGGAGACGTTTATGCCAGAAACCACATTTTTCATTTTCTGAGAAAGAAAAGAAGGACATGAAAAAAAAAATAGAGATGTCACTTATCAGGATCGGAAAGGGGTAAACAGTTTTGAGTTTTAACAAACTTATCTTGCCTACGGGTTCAGAAGAGAGAGAAAACGACACAAAAGGGAAAATGTGGAGAGTTCCAGTGAGAATCCTCCCTAACATACAGAGGAATGAAACGATTATTACAAGAATGAAACGGTTCGTAAATTTGAGTGGTAATTTATGAATAACATCTTTCAAAATGTTAAAGTAGAGGAAATCGAACAAGAGGGAAAGGTTAGTATCACTTAAATTTACTATGCAAATTGATTTAATTAATGATGTCAAAATCGGTTCTGGTAATCGTGTGGAAAGATTTGTTGCATGATTGTGGATGTCATTACAATGTAGAACTTAAAAGAACATGTTGTTTGAGTTTTGAACCATGAGATGAATGGTCAATCATTTGGCATGCATGTGATTCGGAATTAAAACATGAAATCTGTAAACACCCATAGTGCCAAAGGAAATCCAAAAAATGGTAATTGTGGTACTATATTAGGTTTCCTTTTAAAGAAAACATGTGTAGACATGGATCAGTGGGATTGTGCCACTTTTGGTAGTCTGGTTGAATTTTTACCTAAGTCCAGAAACTAATAAAACAAAATGAGATTTCTTACATGTTCTCAATCGTAATCGGTGTGTTTCCGGTGATGTTAATGCTTTCTTGTTCTCTTTGTATCACATGAGTACTAGTAATTAGTATTTGCTTTTAACAACACGTTATGACATGTTAGTACTATCTGAGTTGGTGTATTGTGGATTTGAATATCCAAAAGGTTTTGCATGAACTTTTGTCTTCTCATTGACCATGCTTGATTTAATTGATCCAACTCGAAAGTTTGATCCCCGCTCTTCCCGGATTTTGAAATGACGATGGTTGGAAGCAGTAGTGATTTCATGATTAATGATCATGAAAAATGGGGGAGAAGAAATGCATTCTTATTGTAGTCACTTACAATTGAAAACTCTCTAAATATAGTACTGTATATTAGTATTGGTAGTGGTTTATGGACCAAACAAAAGGAAGAGAGACATCTCTAGTACTTTGTTCTAATTTGTCCTCTGTTGTGTACAATAAGCACGTATCATTGTGGTTGATTTCTAATGTAACCACAAAAGAGAGCCAAATCCAAGAAGATGGTATGCGTATCGGTCTTTGGATTTGAAGTATTTCCTTTTTGGAAATGTGAGTGACATGTTTGGTAGAAACTAATACTAATATAATATAAGTATGTAAGCCCGTTTCATGACATTTAATTGCACTTGGGAATTGTTATGAAATGGAAGGGGAAGATACTATATGAGAGTGTCATGTATACTTTTATTGTGGCTGGTAATTTGTCAATAGTTGTTGAGAAAACAATTTTTCGACATGAGATAATTCTTACATAAGAATTATAGGTTCCAAATTTGGAAATTGGCAGGTCTTAAATGACATCGAAAGGGAAAAATGGAATACCGGTCAATATGTAACATATTGGAAGATTGGGCATTGACCAAATATCCAACGATAAGGTGTTACGATATTACCGATGCATAAATTATGAACATTTGCATTACATAATGTAGAATGTTAAATAGACATTGTCTATGTTTTTTGGGTACAAATTTGTAGAAGATTGGGAATGAGTAAAGGATTTACTCATCGTAATAATGTGCTTGTTGAAACAACAAGTAAGTTGCCTACAAAGTTTCTATGCCTCTAGTGTATGCAAGTCTATAATGGCTTCTTGTGAATTAACCGTAAATGTTAATTAGGATCACTAGAGAAGTTACAATTATTTTGTAAAATCAAAGAGGAACATTTTTTAGTAATGTTTTCAGAATTGATTGCATTAGTAGATGCAATTAATGAGAAGAAATGGCTTAAAACCTAACTTGTAGAGATCCTATTTTGGAAGAAGCCATCTCAGGAGGTCTTGATTAATTGTGAATCAGGATATGATCTATAACGTCTTTAACAAGACTTATAATGAAAAGTCAAGACATACAAGTCTTAGACAAGGAACGGTAAGTCAATTACTCAAGAAAGGAGTAATTGCAGTTAACCATTGAATCGGAGAAAAGCTTGGTAGACCTACTTATGAAGAGTCTCCCAAAAGGAATTAATTTCAATGAAGTATATAGAAATGGGACTAAGGTCTGTGAAGGAAGGTTGATCTCCCATAGCAGAAACCCAACCTATGTTTTGAAAAAGATAAACAAGGTTCAATGTGGTACCAACAAGTTATGGCTGTAGATTATGGAGCACTAACATAAAACTTCCCATTTCAAGTTAGTGCTGGTTTTTTCTGCAAGAAAATAGGATGGATGTAAATCCTTAATGAGTCTGTGATTAGTAAAAGGTGTCTCGCAGAAACACCTTCGAGACTTACCTATATGAGTATGGAAATGTGGGCCGTTTCCTAAGAGAAGAAGACCGTTCTCTAAAGAAGACTCATGAATAAGGATATAAGCACAAGGCCTTTATAGTGCTTGGCTACAGAACACATGATTTATGGAATCAATATGTGTGGAGACTCCGGTTTTATCATAAGGGATACTTGGTTCAAGACTAGTTTCACCATAGAATATCGATAAAGCTTTGAGTTTCTTACACTAAGTGAAGGTTCAAACCCAGAAGGTACCTATCATTTATTTATTGGTTTCAACGATGATGCTTAGTCCCAATTGTGCTTGAACTACGTTGGCTTGATCCCACTCGGGTACGTAGGCAGTCACTTGAGTGATGCAGCCACTCCGGTTTTATAAGTTTTATTTTATTTTATGTTTTTTGGTTTTTGAAAATAGGGGGAGATTGTTGGATATTTTCAATAACTTAGAAAATAAAACTGTTTTCGTTTTTGGTTTGTCACTATGATGGGGAAGTGTTCTGTGTTGGATAAACACAATGGATGTTAGTTGGAGATGAAGGGACACCTCTAATAGGTGTGATGGTTCATAAAGGACACAACCATTCCCAACAGACACCTTATGTGTCTTTTGGAAGTGAAGAGGCATCTCCAATAGGCATGAATAACCCTATAAGTAGTGAAGGAATTCTCCCATTCTAAAGAATGAATTCAACCTGTTTTCTCTCCATCTAAAGCATCATCAGAAATCTCTCTCATGTGTTCTTGGTTGGGTCAAGGGGTGCAAACCTTGAATCCAATTTCCTGTTGTAGGGCTTTCATTGTATCCTGAAGGCATTATTTCGCATACCATTGCAATCGCCAATTTATATTGGGAGGGTAGAAATAATCGTCTAAAAGAAATCACCCGAGCCTTGAAAGCTTTTGAGTACAACAACAATTTCTTTTAGTGTTATCATCCTCTGTTTTTAACTGAATCACCCGAGCCTTGAAAGCTTTTGAGTACAACAACAATTTCTTTTAGTGTTATCATCCTCTGTTTTTAACCAAATTTTCCAACATTCTGTACCATTGGCTGGACTAGTACTAATATAAATCCGGCGCGAGTTTTTTTTTCTCAGCCCCCCCTTTTCTAAAAACCTGGCTCCCACAGCCTTTTCTTCTGCCATGAACAAAAAACATCTAAGAATTACTTTGAAGAATTAAGAGTAATTGAAAAATGGATAAATTACTCTTGGCGGGACAGAGTGGGTTAGTGACTCTAGTTTGGATGTAAAATTCCCTTTACTTTACAAATTGGATAAATTGAAAAATGGTAGTGTGGACGCACACATCTCTGAAGTCGGAGCATGGAAGTTCGACTACAAAAGAGTGCTTCTGAATATCGAAGTTAACCAACTTGCCGCTTTGTTCATTCTTATTGGCTCTTCTCCACCAACACGGGATAACTTTCCTGATACAAGAAGATGGGCTTTGGAATCTTCGGGTGTATACTCTATTAAATCCCTTTATGCAACTTGGGTGGTGGAAGCTGGAGTGGATAATTTTCCATGGAAATTTGTTTGGCAGGCTTGCATTCCACCAATAATTTGTTTCCTTATGTGGTGCGTTGTTCATGGAAGACTCAACTCTTTGCAGATGTTGAATCGAAAAGGTATGACTTTGTATAATTCGTGTATTCTTTGTGGTGACAGCAGCGAGACACAAGATCATATACTTCTCCATTGCAAGGTTGCGTATCATATTTGGATGGCTCTCACACCAAAAAAAGACTGGGCATGGGTTTTTCCAGAATCTATGTATGCTCTTGTTGTTTCTTGGTCGAGCAATTGTATCCATAGTAACTCAGGGAAAGATATATGGAACCTCATCCCTGCAGCAATCATCTGGACTTTATGGAATGAAAGAAACAGTCGTACTTTCAATGTTGACTACAACTCAGAATTAAGTGACAATGCCAAAGTCCTAATCCTATCATGGGCTGCTGCGGAAGGGAAGAGAATTCACACCAATTTCTCTCATACAGTGATTAACTGGGAAACTTTACTTTTTTGATTGTTTTTTTTGTTTTAAGCTACAGCTAGTAGCTTTTTGTACATTCTTCTTCCCTTTTAATAAAATCTCTCTTCTAATCAAAAAAAAAAAAAACTTTGAAGAATTAAGAGGTGTAGAACTCGAATCGAACTAAATCGCTGCTATTGTTAAGTGCTATCTTTTGCTGATCGTTAGAAAAATACAATATAAGTTGTATCAAACGGTATTTCTTCTCTCAATTTGATTTCTCAGTTTGTATCTACTGTGAAGATGCTTTAGTTTTATTCAAAGGAAAATGTTGTATTTAAGGTTTTTTGGGGGCTTTTGTGTATATTGAAATATCTCTACACGATGCATAATTATCTAAAATTGTAGAACAAGATATAATCGAAGAATTACCTAGACAACTTGCTCGTGGTGTATATGTATTTTGTTGTTATCAAACGCTATTAGGTGTTGTAATGAGCTTTTCATGTGCAACGAAATTTTCTTGGGCATTTTTTGCTTGCCTACCCTCTCTTGAATTCCTGGATCCGCCACTGATAAGTACCCTTGCATCTTTGACTCTGTTCTATTTTTACTATGATTACATGGATCATAATATATCGTCTAATTAAATGTGGCTTCGACGATTGATTTGCTTGAAAAGTCTATCCCCTGATAATTTATGATTCATATAAATCCACTTGCTTGGATTTTGAAGAGGAAATAAACTTAACATTTGTCCATTTATTATCATGTTTTCTCCTCTAGGTAAAGCCATATTTGAGTTCTATTTAATTTGATAGACTGCAATTTCATATGCATGTGAACTTTAAAGTCTTTGGCTTTATGTTTTGTTAGCGGACACATGGGTCAATTTTGGTTGATTCTGGTAACAGTCAAAACAGGATTGTTTTATTCAAGAATTTGAGTAATCTGTAATCGCCAAGATGATTCATGTAACGACCATGAGGAGAACCAAACCCAAATTCAAAATCATAAGAGTTTTACTCTACTATGGGGGTTTGAAGATTCCTATTTAGAGGAATTGGGTGACAATGGAAAGGTTGGTAACTGCGGATTTGAAACGCTGATGATGAGAAGTTGTAATACCTATGGTCAATTTCATGCATATTAAACTTCCACAATCACTAGTGTTCCATGACATTATGCACTGTCATTTATCCGACAGTGTCATAAGTTTTCTAGTTGATTATGCATTTCCGAGACCCATTTACTTGAAAGGGTATATAAAGGTTTTATACCATTTGTTATTTATACACATTAGAGGATTAATGTCATGGATGCTCTAAGATAAGATGAACCAATAGAGATCACCAGTGATTGTTGAGCATAATTCTAAAATTTTAAATCATTCATTCATAAATGTTTAATAACATAATTCTGGTGCTAAGAATTTTAGGTTTCAAAATGTGGAGATTGACATGTCTTAAAAGACACCGAAAGAAAAATGAAATACTGGTAAATATGTAACGTATTGGAAAATTGGCCGACCAAATATCCAACGCTGAGGTGTTACGATATTATCGATGCATAAATTTTGAACATTTGCATTACATAGTGAAAAATGTTAAATAGACATTGTCTATATTTTTGTGTTTGAATTTATAGATGGTTGTGCATGAGTAAACGAGTTACTCATAGCAAGTATATAAATTAACTACAAATTTTGTATGCCTCTAATGACTGCAAGTCTATAATGACTTCTAGTGAATTAACCACAAATGTTAATTACGAATACCAGAGAAGTTATAATTATTTTGTTAAATCAAATAATTTTTTTTTATAATGTTGTCAGAACTATTTGCACGAGTAGATGCAATTAACGGGGAAGAATGGCTTAGAAACTAACTTGTAAAGACCACCCTTTGGAAGAAGCCATCTCAAACAGTCTTGATTATTTGTGAATCAGACTATGGTCTATAATGTCTCTAAACAAGACTTATAATGAAGAAAAAAAAAGTCAAGACATACAAGTATTAGACATTGAATGGTAAGACAATTACTCATCAAGAAAGGAGTAATTGCAATTAGCCATGAAACGGAGTAGAACTTGGAAGACCTATTTTTGGAGAGTCTCCCAAAGGAAATAATTTCAATGAAGTATACAGAAATGACACTAAGGTCTGTGAAAGAAGGTTGATCACCCATAGCAGAACCCCAACCTATGTTTTGAAATAGATAAACAAGGTTCAATGTGGTACCAACAAGTTATGGAAGTGATTATGGTGCACTAAGTAAATACTTCTCGTATTCATTAAGTTTGCAGAAAGAAGAAAAGAAGGCGCAACAAAATATAAGCTCCTTAGGAATGCTGATACTTAGGCAATCTTAGAGTCCAAATCGAAAGCTTATCAATTGGGGGTGTAGAAAAAAGTAGCAAAAAAGCATCATGGACCATGCTGGTATCGAACCTGCGACCTTCGCGTTATTAGCACGACACTCTAACCAACTGAGCTAATGGGCCAGCTGTTGGTAAAAATCCAACAAGGTCTAACAGATTCGTGTGAAGAAATATTGGATGGGCAGGGGCTCAGTGGATGGGGCCGGTCTGATGGATGAGGCGAAGTGTTGCTTGCCTGTAGATAAAAGGATTATCTTGTATGATCATAGTTGGTCATTGTGGCAAAAATGCCAGTAGTTACTCAATTCATCACATGAAATTGTCTAACCAAAACTGAAATGCCAAATTTCAGTCCAACTAAATAACAAGTCAGTAAGAATTTGAATAGGGTAATGGGATTTAAACCGTTTCTCATAGGGAAGGTAGAAGTTCCAATTAATATTTCTGGGGGTACATGAAAAGCTTTTCAACCTTTTGATATAACGCACTTCAAAAGACATTTATGACAGGAGTTGTGTCATTGTACCTTGAACGTCACATAACAGATCATACCTTTCCATTCCATATTGCTTCTATATATAGCCTGTATTGGATTGTACTTGGCAGTAGCCAAATCGAGATTTTTTTATTGCAATTTCTGGTCTTTTGTTTTACTTTTGAGATATCTCCAAAACTTCAGATAATTTCGTTCGTTTCCCATGGGAATTAATATCAAGGATGTTGAATTTCGCCGTTTTTATGTGTACATCTTCAACCTAGCCGTCACATCATGCCTTGGTGTTGAAGTTAGGAAGAAGAAATCATCTGAATATCTGGTTGTACGTGAGACTAGTGGTCATCGTCTCTTTGAGTACCAGTTGGAGCTTCCTATAGATGCAAACTTTGATAGGATCTCAGCAGTTTATCAGAAACAAGATGGTGTTCTCACCGTTACCGTTATGAAGGTGAAGCGACCTGCATGCCCACCAGTACTAACAGGGAATAAGTATGTGGAGGTTATTTACATATGATTTAATTCTAAGTGAATTTATATTATTATATATCGTATGTTTTTAAATTGTTTTTGTTGCAAATCTTTTCATTAACCATGTTTGGAATTTTATCCACAAGTTCATTATAAGACAGCGTGTATGAATGCGAAATTTTATGTTCAAGTCTATTCTAACTAATTGATGTTCTTAGAATATTAACTTTGCTAATATTCCATTTTGTGGAAACCAGTATCAACCAAAGTAGTCCCATTGCAAAACTTGCAGCAGAATTTGAAGAAACTAATCAAGAAATCAACGCATTGATTTCTTACTTTTGTATTTGGATGTTTAAAGAAAAAACTAATATCCAATAAGAAATTATCAGTCCAAAACATTATATACACCATTTGGTCCATTTCTATTTACAGTGATATGGATAATGCTGGTTGAGCTTTTATGTCAAGTCCACTGTTTTTGATTATACAGCCGCTTAATTTGGGTAGTTATATTCCTGTATTTGACTCAGTTTCCTCCAACATCTTAGCGTTGCCTTTTGGTGGTGGTTCTTCCATTTCAAAATCTTATATATTACTGGGTGAAAATTTACAAAAGAGCGTATGACCATTATTTATATATGTAAAAGAGAATCATATTCACAATTGAAACGTGATCACGGACTAGTTCGTTTTTCTTTCTATCATGTAACATACAATATTGCTTCTGCGTAACATACCAAACTGCTACATGGAGAAATGGCAACCCCAATCCAGAGATCTAGAGTTCCCAATCTGACCAGTAAACAAACAAGAATTAATCCATATAGCGCGAGTTCTGATTACCAAAAAATCTGCTACGTGACCCATAGTCTACAACTATAATCCAAATACATCTGAACATTGCTATATTATGATGTGTTGGTTTTCTTCGTGGTGTTACCAGTGTAAAACCTCTCTATTGGGATATTTAATTCATTGGATGGACGAACTTGACCGTTTCTGAAATAAAAATTAGTCTAGACGAATAAATAAACGGAATTACACAAAAGAAAAGCAAAATAATTTAGATGTGATTGATAGTTATGCATCTGCAGGATCACTAACAGTATCTCTACGTTACACTAATAGGAAGACCATTTAATCACTGCTTGTTTTCGTCCTTCTTGCTTCGGCAATCTTGGAAGAGTAACTCTAAGAAAACCATCATAACAAACAGATGAAATCGATTCAACATCTGTATCATTAGGTAAATTGAATATCCTCTCCAGAACCTTATTCCTGTCCGACAATAGGTTACTAACAAACATTGACGAGCCGTCTAACTCGTTTATTGTTTCTTTATGTTCTCCGCTGATCATTAGCTTGTGTATGTAACCACAAGGTGAATTTTAAGTTCATCAGATGTGAGTCCTGGCATATCGATAATATATTCATACTTATCTGTGTATTCTTTTATGTCTGTACATGGAGCTGTGATTGGGGTCACAGTAATCGATGTAGTTGTGATTTTTGTTGGAAAATAATTTTTAAGGTTCTAATAAAATTATAATTTATTGTTTTTTTTTTGTGAATGAAAAACTTATTAGTCCCACATTATGGAGTTTCCACTTTTTAGTTGTTTTAAGAGACTATATAAGCTTTTTACTCCCACACCGGGGAGTTCCTCTTCTTAAGTTGTTTTGTTCCATTATATAAACAAATTCACTACTTTTGTAAAATCTATGGGAAGGGGTTGCTCTATATTTTAGAGGGACCCCCAAGGGAAGATATTTTATATTTTTTCTTTATGCGTTCGCGATTTTCCTTAAGGATTTTTTTCGGAGTTGTCAAGCTCAAGTTTGAGCATCTATTACGTATGCTAGTAGTAGGTGTATTAGGGTGTTTTATCCTGGAGATATCCGTCCTGTGAGGGCTATAGCATCACTCTTGATTGTATCCGGGCGCTAATGTCTTAAGGGAAACGTGTTGAACACGTGACTCACTCTGTTTTCAAAGTTTTGCCTTGTTGTTGTTGTGGAGATATGGGAAGCTCGCTCGTTTCGTCAAATCCATCACTTCCATTAAAAGGAGCTAAGTATCAATAACTTTTGCTTATTTGATTTTTCCTTGTTTTGATTATTTCACCCAACAATTTTCCATCTGTTAAATTTTATTTCTCTTTGACTAATCGGAGGCCAGACTGTACTTGGCAGTGAACATGTTCTCATTGAAACTTGCAACAGCCCGTCCAGAAAACTAGAGAAAAATCAAAGAGAATGAGTGACTGGCGTCACTGGCCCATTAGGTTTTCGTGTCAGAAGTGTTTTAATGAACTAAATCCCTTTTGCAACGCAAGTATAAAACCGATACGTAGTTTTTCAATTCGATATATACACACTGGTTATCCTAGACCACATGCTCATTATAAATACCCAAGAATGTTTTACCAAGACGAAAACACTGTATATTTCCTACAACTAGAGTCCATAAATAAACAAAGCCTGTTGGGGTGGATGCCCGTATTTTAACAAAGCCAGCTAGCTGTTATTTTGCAAATGGTAGCCATCAGGTCCCTCTTTCGGTGCACCTACTTTATTTTAATGGAGATCTTAATATAGATGATCGCATTGATGCAAATTGTATATTCAATACACAGCCCATACGTGTCTACTAATAACAAAGCACATGTACACCCCTGTGAAGATTGGTGTTGATGGTGGCTGTAAGTTATAATGAAGATATTACACAAATGGAAATAATGCCAGACGAATCCATATCTGGTTATCGAGGCTGAGGCTTCTGGCTTCAGTTCTTTCAAGGGAAGGGAATCTTCATGTCAATTTCTAAAATTCTACCACGATTAGGGACTGGGACTCTAATTCGCTTCTACTTCTAATATATTTCTCTTCCAATATAAAAAAAAATAGTGCTAAGAGGCCCGATACCGAAATTGGAAACTAACCAACTAATATAGCTTTTAGTTTTACCTCCTACTCCCAATTATCTAGTTTGGGGTGGTAATTAAAAGAACTTCAATCAAATTTAATAAACGAGGCTTTTATTATAGACGATAAAAATTTAGGAATCTAACCCCTAATCAAAACGGATTGGACCATTATCATGTACAATGGAACCCCTCAATCATTTGCAACACTTGGAATACTTTGCTCGTTTCTAAAGAAATTTGCAGGATCAGCTTTAGTCTTCACACGAACTAATCTGTCATAGTTATCCTTGAAATATGTACCACCCCAAACCTTACCTTGCAAGTAAGTCGCGGTACCATTTGTACTTTGACCTATATCAACATCTCTGTAGTTCAAATATGCTTGTCAAGGATTTTTGGATACAAAAGGTGTCATATACTCATAGAGTTTTCTAATCCAGCTTAGCCGTTCTTCAGTTTCTTTCAAATCTTCGAAACGTACTACATAGAGAATTTTGTATAGATTTCCTTGTCTATGTGGGAAAGGAGTTGATGATTCAGAAATCTCATTCATTTTTCCACCGTAAGGAAAGAGGGTGTTCTTCTTCCAATAATCTTTTCCAGATTCCTTCTAATCCCACTGTTGGAATGGGTGCTTTCACGTAATCAGATTTCCCTTTGAAAGTTAACTTGGGTTGATCCGTTCTATCGAGAAGATTTTCAAGAGGACCATTAACGGGAAACCCCCAAAAATACAGAGTAGATTGAATCCAGCTCATTTCAGTACAATCCGTATGCTCCAAACCTAACTCGGGAAATCTTTGTTTCATTAGACTTGAGAGATTTCCCATACTTCCAAGATATAAGGAGTTGAATGAAGCTCGCACTGTTTTATTGCCATTTCCATCAGCATTAACAACGTCGAGTAGGACTCTGATGAACAGTTCCGTGGGAAGATTATACCCAAGATCTTGCCATTTATCCACAAGTCGGGTTGCACCTTGTTGTACAGTTTTGACGATTGTAAAAACAGTGACAATAGGTGGAACAAGGACCAATTTAACCCTCCAAGAAAGAACGACTCCAAAACTTCCGCCACCACCTCCTTTAATGGCCCCGAATAAGTCTTTTCCCATAGTTGCTTTGTTGAGAATTTCACCACCAACATTGACGATACGTGCATCAATGACTTGATAAGCTGCAAGGCCATATGATCTTAGCATGGTGCCACAACCACCTCCACTAAAGTGGCCACCGACACCGACAGTCGGGCAAATACACTGCTATCTTATAGTATACTTCTCCTAAAAAGTTGCACCGGATTGGATCCATGCAGTTTCAGTTTTTACATCGATAGTAACTGATCGAAGATTGTTTAAATCAACCATCACGAATGGAACGTCAGATAGGTAAGATAGACCATCGAAGTCGTGTCCGCCACTACGAATTTTGATTTGAATCTTGTTCTTTCTCGAACAAACTACAGAAGCTTGAACATGAGATTCAAGCAAAGGCGTAACTATAAGATAGGGTTTTGGGTTGGTGGGTGATAATAATCTTAGGTTGTGTATATTGTTTTCTAAGATAGTTGTGTAATACGCGCTGTTTGGTGTGTAAACCGGTATAGAAGTTTCAGATTGTTGTGAAAGACATTGAAGAAAGTTACTCTGGATTGAACTTGAATTTCCCAATGAAATGTACAAAACAAGAACAGAAAGTAAAATGAAATGAGAGCTTGAATAAGTTTGCATGTTTATGTTCTCTTGTGCGTGGTTTTTGTTCCTAAGAACATGCATGTATATTTCGTTATTTATAAGCGAAATTTCGTTTTTTTATCGCTAAAGAATTTGGTGCTGAGTTTCAAACTCGTGTCACTGCTATCTACACTCAATGACTTCATCGAGGAAAAATATCTGCTAATTACCCCCACTTGTATATGTAACCAGTATATAGCCAGTTAAAAATGCATCTTGCGTTCCAATTGTATATGTAACGAGTATGGCTAGTTATAAATGCATCCAGTTGCGTTGCATACCCTAATAATTTAATTGGTGTCGCAATCGGGAATCTGCACGCCTTATAAGGACAAATATTTGACAATGAATATTCTTATCTCAGTCAATACCTCCTCTTGTATGCACCGTTGACAAAGGCATCTAGTTGAAACCTTTGGTACCCCAAATAAATGAATTTTTTTTTGACTTAAAAGGTTGATTGATTAAGAAAATGTAAAAAAGTCCCAGAAAATGGAACCCCCATTTTAGAGTTGTACAGATTACATTTGTTGTTCTCTGCTGTCTATTACCACTTTCCAGTGAGTTGTGAGCTCTCTGAAGTTAATAAACTTGAAGATTTTTTCCTTTCTTCCCCAGTTGTACAAGAGTAATTTGATATCTAGAATTGTTTCTGGCCGCTTTATGCCTGTGGCTTGTCATCACTCTTGAGTTTCTTTCGTTCCATAATGCCCAACAAACAAAAAAATTATAAGTGGCCATATTTTTCTTCCTCTATTCCTTCCTCTTCTAAATTTCCATGCTTGCAGCTCCATTGTTATGTTTCTTGCCTGAACCCATTTTATGTTGTAACCTCCACAGAAAAAGCTCCAAACTTTATGTGAGTAAGTGCAATGTAGAAGAAGATGATCCACTGTTTCTGGTTGGTCACTGCACAAAGAACACATGGTGTTCTGAATCTGACATCCTCTCCTGATAAGATTATCAGTTGTTGCTATTGAGTTGTGAGCAGCCCAAATAAATGAATACAAATAAATGAATACAAATAACAAGTTGCTTGTTGTCACAATTTGCACCCCGGCCTTTACCTTCACTCTGTATGTATCCAGTGACCACTATATAACAAATGCGAAAATCCTACCCAGGGCAGGATATATATATATATACCTCCAAGATTGTCAACTAGACTTGTTGCCTATGTAGCATGGAGAGGGACACGGGGCAAGGAGACTACACGATACGGTTACGCGAACTGGTTAAATCTCAAAGAAGTTGCACGTTACGGCAAAATTTCATTTTGCAATCACCGTTAAATGTTTTATCCCTTCACGAACCGTGAGTTTTTTTCAGCCACTGAGAGAGAGAGAATAAATTAGCAGAATTTGTAGAGGGGGCAACATTAAAAAACCTCAATTTTTACTATAATTGTACCCACTGTCGATTTTACCTTATTGCCAAAGTTCTAATCTAACGGGTTAAAATCTTGCTGCCATGCCATGCAAACATGGTTTTTATTTTACATACCATGCCATGCCATACGAACAAAACAAAAACCTGGTTAAGTGGTTATCGGTAAGTTTTCTCACGGCCAGTTAACTTTTGTTGGTTTTCCTGCTGGTAAATTTATTTCTCTTTGCTTGGTCGGATCTCAGGCTGTTCTTGGCAATGAACATGTTCCCATTGAGACTTGAAACAGTTTTTTCGCCCATTCAGAAAACGAGAAGCAGTCAAAGAGACTGAGTGAGTGATTAGCTCATCCATTTTCTTATTTTGAGTGCTTCAATTTTCAAAATATAATCAAACGGGGTTGATCATTTAATCTTCCATGATTTCCCAACATTTTTGGAGTACATAGTAATTCTCAATAGATGATGCATGTCAAAGTCATAATATTAAAATCAAAAGCAGTAAATATGAAATGAGACCAAGAACAACTAAACTAATTATACCATTAATCACTAAATCATATTATTACTCGACGAAGTAAAACAAACAAATCCTAACATTTCCAGCAACTAAACATAGCTAACTTCCCATTCTATCATCACAAAGTGAAACCAAAATGAAATTTGTTTCTCCGTTACTTGAATATTTGCATCTTTCACTTAGTTACTTGAATGTAAATATTGTTTGTTTTCAATCGGTTTATCTTCTTGATACTAACAATAACTGTACCATGAACAGAAACAGCTTTGATAATATCTGAGTCTGCGTCAATTGGGCGCTCTAACCTTGCCCTAAAGAGAACAACATCAGGAGATTTTACAGCTTCAATACAAATCACTTGATCATCATCCTCAAGCTTAACTTTTATTAGAACGGTACCACAAATACCTGACTCACTTATTATGAACACGTAAGAATCAGCTGTTTCTGTCATCGGTGAAGGATCAATAGTGTTCATGGTGAATCGGTGACAGGGCCGTTTGTTTGTACCCTAATATTCTACACAAGAAAATGGGCTAACCTAGGCCAACAAAACTCCTCTTACTAGCTAAGAAGGGTTCATTGGGCCTTAAGTGTTTCCTATGGATAGCCATGAAGGCCTTGCAAAGACTCCATGTGCAACAAACCAAGCTAGGCCCCACTAGCAAACACTCAACTCACAAGCCCATGGGCATAAAACTCCAAGTTGAGCTAACAAGTCCCACATAAGCGTGCCACATCACCAACCCACGACCAACAGGAAGCTGCCACGTCAGCACCCTGCCACGTCAGCGAGGGTGACGTCAGCAAACGGGTGCCACGCCATCGGAAATATTGCCACGTCGGTAGACTCGCTGCCGTGGCACTAGATACGTCAGCGAAAAGGTTGCCACGTCACCAGTGGAAGTGACGTGGCAGTTGACACGTTTGTAAACCCGTTAGGACTAACACCGTTATTAACGGCGTCAGAATATGCTAAGCATATTCCGTTAATCTTAACGGCGTCAGCATATTCAGTTAAATTTAACGGCGTCAGCATATGCCTAACGCCGTCAGAATATTTCGTACCTTAACAAACAGCAGCAGCAGGTTGCCGCCGGCGGCCAGAGCCGGCGGCCAATCGGCGATTAATTGACGATTATTGATGGGACAGTTTTTGGTGCTACTCGATGTTGTTTAATCCCGTAGCCCCCGGATATTTGCGCCCCATTCCTATTACTCTACGGATATTTGCGCCCCGACTGCTTACACCCATTCCTCTTACACCTTTGGTTATCCACACCCAACGTAATTCCTTTACCATAATGATGGGAGTTTCTGGAATTGATATTTGCATGGACTGTAATTGCAGGGAGGCATGCAGGGACTGTAATTGCAGGGAGGCATGCAGGGACTGTAATTGCAGGGAGGCATGTAGGGGCCAGTTATGGCAATTGATATCTGTCATAAAGTCAAAGAAATAAAACTGAAATTCGCCACATATAAATAGACAGTTTTATAAGCCAAAAGGGTAAGCAATCTTCATACCAAAAAAATACCTGTTAGAAAAATCTTATTTTGACTTTAGCATTGGAGGGTTTTTTGCAGGTACCCCCCCCACCCCTGTGCTTGGGGTAAAAATAATTTTACCTTACAAACAGTGGCGCCGACTAACGGTTTCGAAAAAAGAAAATCGTGTTTTACTAGATCGAGATATGGCAATAATAAGACAGACTGCACGAAGGTCTGATTCTGAGACCGATTCTCAACCGCGCAAGAGACGCGAAATTGAGAGGGACGAAATTGAGGTCAAATCTGCACATGTTATACCCATTGGAAACAGACAGGGTCAAGATCATACAAATAACAGATCCCTGGATCATGGACGAGATCGAGATCGTTTTCATGACGGAGCTACAAATCCGAATCGGAGAAAGGAAAAACAACCAGTGATCGATAACGAAGTGATCGACGTTGATGGGGAAAACCAAGATGTCCGTTGAAACAAAGGGTATACGTTCGACAGCCCCTCTAGGAAGAATCGCAATCGACAAGATCTGCGTGATGTCCGCACTGCGACTCCCAGTACAGAGGAGGAACAGCTACTGCATCGGCTAAAGGATCTAGAGAAGGAAAATGCTATCCTGAGATTAGAACGTGAAAACCAACATCGACCTAGGACTGGTGTTTTGAATAACCAGAGGGTACGATCTGTATGGCAACGCCTTGGAGGTCGAATTGGACCACAGGTCGCAGATCCTAATAGAGAAGTAGTAGATCTTGATCGAAGAGACAAGAAGTTACTAGTCACCGGAGATTTACCGAAATGACCTAAGCGAGCAATGGATCGGCTAGCTGCAACACAGCAGAGTGCAGCCAGGAATACATCTCATTCAAAACGCCACAGAAATGATGAGAAAGAGGTTCAAGATTGGAACGATGATGAATATTTTTCGCACGATTATGGTGCTCATTCGGAGCAAATAAGAGCTGGAAAAGAACCTACCGGAACCCATAGGGAAAAAAGGAGATCGGATAATCATATTCCAGAGGACCGGGATTATGAACAGTAAGGCAGTTCCGCGGATGGAAACCTAAACGCAATAACATAAGCTTGTCTTGCTAAGTTGATCGAGAAAGTGATGATGAAAAAACAATCCAGAGAAGAAAATATGGACAGGCTACATCGAGCAGCAGAAGCACCTTTCAAGAAGAATATAAGAGAATTTAGACCGCCAATGAATTTTCTAGTTCTAAAATTACTGGAATTCGACGAGAAAATTGATGATCCAGATCAGTACGTTTTAGACTATGAGAATTCCATGTCCTTGTGGCAGTACAACGACGAGTTGATGTGTAAAATGTTCCCGCAATCCCTTACGGGAGGAGCTATAACGTCGTTCAATCAGCTTCCAGCACAGTCGATCGGGACTTACCATAAGATGATTGATGATTTTTGCTCTAACTATAAGTACAACAAACGTGATCGGAAAGGTTGCCATTCACTGTTCCTTCTAGGAATCCGGAAGGAGGAAAGCATCATACAATTCACTAGGCGTTTCAAGCAAGAGTTAGCGGACGTGGATGGAGCCAACGACCAAGTTGTAATTGCGGCATATAAATAGGCTTACCAACATGATCAAAGAGGTGTGTACGGTTCTTTGGTCAAGATACCACCAAAAACTTTGGAGGAACTATATGATCGAGTTGAAGAGTACGCTCGAGTGGAAGACGATTCTAAATCCCGAGAAGAAGTTAACAGATCATCCAATCATCCAAATGATGGGAAGAAATAAAAATCCAAGAACCGTTCAAACGGACATCATAATGATCGTGGGGATGCTCGAGAGAAAAATCAAGGTGAACGCACGGAAACGGGGTATCAGAAATTTCACGATATGAAACTGACCCCACTGAACGTAAGTCTTACAGAGCTGTACGAAAAAATACATAAAGATTTGATCCCCCCACGTCCTTTGGCAGCATAAACACGAGATAAACGTGATAGGAGAAAATACTGCAAGTTCCATAAAGACCATGGTCACTAAACTGAGAACTGCCGCTCTTTACAGATCGAGATTCAACGAATGATCGATGCTGGAAAGATGCAACAGTACGTGAAAAAGGACTTTGGGAAAGGTCATGGTAAGTTTGGCACTGCACATGTGATTAACGCACGTGTTATTAATGTCAGTCATGCCAGGATTCATTCAATGACCAGGCGGGCATCGGAAGACGAGACCAGGAGAAAACTCAGACAGTTGAAAGAATGGTACCTGACAAATCACATTGATTTTTTCAGCGGTAACGGAGCAGAAACTAAGGAGCTTAGGTGTAAAAAGATCGAGTTATCTGATGCATACATGATAGGTGTATATGTTCCACACAACGATGTCGTCGTTATAACTGCTTGGATTGGCATGTTTCGTGTGCACCGGATTTTAGTGGATACTGGAAGCTCAGTGAGTGTGTTGTTTTCAGGAGATTACGCCTCTATGAATCTCCCACATGACCTGATCGAGGAGGATGAAAACCCAATTATCGGTTTCAGCGGCGAAGTTACAAAGGCGATTGGAAAAATAAAGATACCGATAACAGTGGCTGACAAGTCTGTCTTGGGAACTTTCTTGTTGCTGGATTGCAGGGCACCCAACAACGCAATCGTAGGATGAGATTAGATGCATGAGATCGGTGCAGTTACATCATCTAATCATCAGTGCCTGAAGTTTATTACCCCAGAAGGAGTTGTGAAAGATAGAGGCGATCAGATAGTCGCCCATAAGTGTCATGAGAATGCAATGGATGAGTACAAGAAGTCATAAGTCAGTGGAAACCAGATCATGCGAGTCGAGAAAAAATAGCAATTACAGAACCCTATCCCTCCAGAATCATATAGGGGAGAGGACGCAGCTGAACCACCGACGGTCGAGAAACTGATTGAAGTTAGGATTGGAGATGAGGAGCATAAGACAACATTCGTAGGGGCAGATCTGCCAGTACATGAACGCGATGATTTGATTACATTGCTAAGGGAAAACGCCGACGTTTTTGCATGGAGTTTTGCTTAGATGCTAGGGATAGATCCGAATGTATCCTGCCACAGGCTAAACATCGATGAGAAGTTTCATCTTGTTCGACAGAAAATCAGAAATATGGCGCAAAGCAAAAAAGATGGAGTGACTGAAGAGGTCGAAAAACTGTTCGAAGAAAGATTTATTCGACCGGTTCAATATCCTCGATGGCTGTCAAATGTGGTAGCCATTCCAAAGAAGAATAGTAAAATTCGTGTCTGTATCGATTTTACCGATTTGAATAAAGCATGTTCGACTGATCCGTACCCGCTGTCAATGATAAGAGATTTGGTGGATAAAACCGTAGGGTTTGGAAGACTGTCATTCATGGACGGTTTTTCTGGGTATAATCAAATACCTTTGTTCGACGACGATCAAGAGCATACTGCATTCGTGACTGACATGGGAGTTTACTGCTATACTGTAATGCCGTTCGGGCTAAAGAACGCAGGGGAAACCTACCAGCACTTGGTGGACCATATGTTCAAGGATCTGATCAGTAAGTCGATGGAGGTATACATTGATGATATGGTAGTGAAATCTCAGCAAAAAGAATCGCATTTTCTTGATCTGCAAAAGACGTTCGATATCTTAAGGCAATATTGTATGATGCTCAATCCAGCAAAATGTTCATTCGGGCTGTCATCAGGAAAATTCCTTGGATACTTGATGACACACAGAGGAATCGAGGCAAATCCAGATCAAATCAGATCCATCAGAGAAATTCCATCCCCAAGAACGAAAAAGGAAGTCCAGAAGCTAGCAGGACGATTGGCAGCTTTAAATCGTTTTATTTCACGCTCGTCGGATCGATTCAAGCCATTCTTTGACGTTTTGAAGAAAGCAGTGAATTTTGGTTGGATGACTGAGTGTAAAAGGGCTTTTGATGAGATAAAGCAGTATTTGTCAACCCCGCCAGTTTTGGTGAGTCCAAAAGATGGACAACCTATTGGAGTTTATCTGGCTGCAACGGAGAACGGTGTGAGTGCAGTGTTGTTTGTTACGGATCCATATGAGAATCCTATTTACTTTGTCAGCAAATCCTTGACGTGGGCGGAAGCACGGTACAAGAGAATTGAGAAGATAGCACTTGCACTGTTCCATGCATCCCGTCGCTTCAAGCCTTATTTCCAAGGAAGGCAGATCGTAGTATACTCGGAATACCCGCTGAAGAGAATCCTGGAACGTGCTGATGATTCAAGTAGACTAGCCATATGGTCAAATTTTCTGGGGGAGTATGAGATCAAGTACGAAACCAGAACTGCAGAAAAAGGACACGCACTGGCTGCACTGCTGGCATATTTTCCGGTGGACGATATAGAAATGGTTGCTAGAGAAGAAGAGGAGTTGTTCAAACCCATTGAGCCGGTCACTGATCAGACTGGGGGCGAGTCTGCAATGAAGATTGATACACCAGAACCATTATGGACCGTATTTACCGATGGGTATTCAAACATTAGTGGTGCTGGAGTTGGATGCGTAATCCTTACCCCCGAAGGTTCGAGGATCGAGAAATAGACCATGCAAGGTTTCCAAGCGTCAAACAATGAAGCTTAATATGAAGCTGCGATTATCGGTTTAAAATCGGTCAAGCAGTTAGATGCGAAGAACGTGAAGTTGGTGACTGATTCCATGCTAGTAGTCAACCAATTTCTGGGAACCTAGAGAGGAAATGAGGAGAGAATGGCATTGTATTTGTACCATATGAAAGAGATGGCAGATGAGTTCGACCGATTCTCTATTAGGCAGCGACCACGATTGGTGAACAGTCATGCAGATGCTTTAGCATATCTGTCTTCCGCAGTGCCTACAGATACCGCCAGATACGTTGTAGTATATTTCCAAGAGTTACCTAGCATCTCCGACAGCCATTCTGTTCTGGCTTTCGAACACGCTAGTGGGGGCGAGAGGGAAGCTACATCATCACAGGGAGAAACGGAGTACATCGACAGCAATATGGATATTGATAGTCCAGTGATAGACAATTCAGGAGATCATGTCGAAAACATTGCAGACTGGCATCAACCTTACATCCAGTACCTGACAACTGGCAAACTCCTTGAAGATGAGAAACTTGCTGAAAAAGTGAAAAGGGACTCATGGAGATACTCAGTGATCTAAGGGCTGTTATACCGCAAACATGTAGCTTTGGAGCCATTTTTACGATGTGTATCAGCCGAGGAAGGAAAACTAATACTGGCAGAGGCTTATGAGGGAATCTATGGAATCCATTCTGGAGGGCGCAGTCTCGCACACATGATACTTACCCAGGGATATTTCTGGCCATACATGCAGAGAGATGCTAAAGAATATGCACAAAAATGTGTGCCATGCCAAGAACACGCTCCAATTCCGAAAAGTCCATCCAACGAGTTGCATCCAGTTTTCAGTCCCTGGACATTCTCTATGTGGGGATTGTACATCGTCGGACCACTTCCAAAAGATCCTGGAGGCGTCAGATTCGTATTAGCTGCTATTGACTATTTCACCAAATGGGTTGAAGCAGTGGCACTAGTACACGTTACCAGACATGATGTGAAAAGATGCATATGGGAGAATATCGTCTGCAGATTTGGAATCCCAGACGCGATAATATAAGACAATGGGAAATAGTTTGATTCCGGATGGTCAAAGATTTCTGCAAGGGCCTGAATATTCACCACAATTTCTCCTCCTCTTATTATGATCAGAACAATGGGCAGGCAGAAGCGACCAACCGCGTTATTATAGATAATCTCAATAAACGACTGGAAAAGGAGAATGGAAAATGGACCGAGGAATTCCCTGGAGTATTATGGTCCTATCGAACAATCCCAAAAAGATCCACTGGGTTCTCACCATTTACATTGGCGTATGGGACAGAGGCGGTCATACCTACCGAGGTACAACTCAAGACTACCAAAACTCGTGCTGTCAAATTAGGGAAAAATAACAACATCCTAACTTTAGATAAAAAGTTGCTGGAGGAACAGAGGAAACAGCTTGCAGCAGTTAGTTCGATATCAGCAGGCAATCAAGCTGAGGTATGATCGCAAAGTCAGAGAACGGTTATTCAATCCAGGGGAATATGTCTTGAAGAAAACCCGAGCGGCCACAATGGAACCGAACTGTGGGAAGCTCGGAGCAAACTGGGAAGGACCATACATAGTGGATAGGCCAACATATCTAGGATCATACTACTTGAGGAACCTCGATGGAAAAGAGGATTCAAAGACATGGATTTCGTTCCACTTGAAGAAGTTTTATCATTAGGAGTAGATTCAAATCCTGCTGTGCTGCACTCTTTTTCCTTTTTGATGGTTTTATCCCACTGGGTTTTCCACTCAAAGGTTTTAATGAGGCAGCTGTTGTCGAAGCATTAGGTATTTATCTTGTTATTTCAATTCAGAAATTCAATTCAGCATTATTTTGGTATTCCATGCTTTATCATTGTTATTCGAGTTAACTTTAAGCTATTGCGGATGATCGGATCCGCATTCGGCCCTAAATGACAAAACAGTACAGTTCGAGTTTACTGTCAGCAATGTCTCTAACAACTCTCAGATAGGTTGAATGCGATGTTCGAGCATTTCAACCCTATCTCAATTTTATCCCCATCATGCGGGACAACAAAAAATGTGGCAAACGTTTTCATCCGTCCAGGAACGTGAGAGTGTACATAAATCAAACTCTGCGCGCATCTTGAATAGCAGGATTTCCCCCCTGTGCAAATTCAAGGTAGCAGAAAAACTCAACTTTTCATTCCATGCGCAAGCAAAATGTAGCAGGTAGGTGCACCCCTGCGCAGGCATTGAGCAGCATGACACAAAATATTGCCACGTCAGCAGACTCGCTGACGTGGCACTAGACACGTCAGCGGAAAAGGGTGCCACGTCACCAGTGGAAGTGTTGTGGCAGTTGACACGTCTGTAAACCCGTTAGGACTAACACCGTTATTAACGGCGTCGGAATATGCTAAGCATATTCTGTTAACCTTAACGGCGTCAGCATATTCAGTTAAATTTAACGGCGTTATTAACGGGGTCAGCATATGCCTAACGCCGTCAGAATATTCCGTACCTTAACGAACATCAGCACTAGGTAGCCGTCGGCGGCCAATCGGCAATGTATTGCCGATTAATCGGAAGTGTACGAGCGGGACGCGTTAATCGGGTCATAATCGGCGATTAATTGACGATTAT
Organism: Papaver bracteatum; assembly: GCA_023529315.1. Lineage (NCBI taxonomy): Eukaryota > Viridiplantae > Streptophyta > Magnoliopsida > Ranunculales > Papaveraceae > Papaver > Papaver bracteatum. Next base: position 24,262 of record JAJJWX010001056.1, on the reverse strand, counting down.
TGGTGGGACAGTTTTTGGTGCTACTCGATGTTGTTTAATCCCGTAGCCCCGGGATATTTGTGCCCAATTCCTATTACTCTACTAATATTTGCGCCCCGACTGCTTACACCCATTCCTCTTACACCTTTGGTTATCCACACCCAACGTAATTCCTTTACCATAATGATGGGAGTTTCTGGAATTGATATCTGCATGGACTGTTATTGCAGGGAGGCATGCAGGGACTGTAATTGCAGGGAGGCATGCAGAGGCCAGTTATGGCAATTTATATCTGCCATAAAGTCAAAGAAATAAAACTGAAATTCGCCACATATAAATAGACAGTTTTATAAGCCAAAAGGGTAAGCAATCTTCATACCAAAAAAATACCTGTTAGAAAAATCCTATTTTGACTTTAGCATCGGAGGGTTTTTTGCAGGTACCCCCCCTTCTCCTTTCTCCTTTCTCCTTTCTCCAGAAATTACAAACACCATTCCTGGAAAAAATTGCCCCAAAGCAAAAAAAAAAAAAAAAACAAACAAACAAACATTAAGCCCCCACAATATACAAGAATCAAGATTAACGAATTTTCTTGTAAATGAAAGAATACAATTTAATTATGCTTGCAATTTGTTATGACTTATGTATACAGGTAATAGCTACTGAATATGGTGCTCTAACTATGAGAAAAAATGGAAATTGACAGCCAAAATATTAAATGAATCCTGGAAAATGGAAATTGCTTTAACACTTTCTGTTAAATCATCATATTCCCACGACTGGCAACAACAAACAAAGGCATAGTTACCCTAATCCAAATGTTCTGTATAAACCTAATAAATAGAACAGCCCCAAAACTATATTATTTTGAATCTAGACTAATCATGGTGCTGACCCAATTCAAACCACCAAAGTTAATTAATCATAGAATTAAATTACAATTATACAAACCCCCAAAACTTCAAAACCCTAAATTCCAATCTTTCAAAGGTTTAACAGATCGAAATAAAACACACCAAAATCAATGAAGTGAACACCCTAAACAAGGCCAAGTCCTAAATAATTGTAGATGCATTTTACTACAAACTACATCCAAAGGATAGAAATCTTCTACTCATGCAAGCGAAAGTAAGAGCTAAACAAAGGATACAAAGATTTACGTGGTTCAGTATGATTACCTATGTCCACGGGGGTGATAGGATGAATCTTATTACTTCAAGGTGTTACAATGGTGTTACTCTCCAAGTTGAGCTCTCTTACAACCTGAACTAGTTCCAACTCTCTTTCTCTCTAGTGAGATTTCAAGTTTCTCTCCCAAAATTACAACCTACCTCTCTTGGATACAAGTTCTTCTATTTATAGGGGTGGTTACATACAATCAAACTATGGTGTTGGTCAAAATACATCTAATTTGAAGTCTTTTTGTCGGGCCCGCTCGCGTCGTCCCCTCTTCTGTGATTATGGCCGATGTGCTTTGGTTCCTTAGCAGTCTCTCGTCCGAGCCGATCCTTTCGGGTGTTCTCTGGGTGCGATGTCGCCCTTGCGATTGGCCGATATGACGTGTGTCTTCTTATCCCTTTGACTACCGCTGCTCGTTTGACCCAATACGTCTCGTCTGTCAGCTTTGTCAGAGGCCTGGGGTCGAGTCTTGTCCGACAGCTGTAGAGTGATCACGTCCGATTCATGTGGCTCCTTAATTCTCGCGCCAGCCAACCTCTATTCTGTGTTTCTCGCCTCTTCATCTTTAGGTACATCATAGCTTAAGATGTTGCCACCTAGCCTTGTGGATATTCTACACCTACAATAATGTTGAATTAATCATGCAAATATAATTAGATCGACATGAAAAAACCCTAAATATTTTAACAAAAGAGTTATTTTGTAAAAGGGTCTTATGTTTGGTGCCTAATTAGGGTCTGGGTCGTAGAACATGCAGTTAATGCATTAGGGTCGTAGACTAACCAATGACCGTTAAAAAATCGTTAGTTGACTTTCTTTATTTTTCCAAAGACCTTGGCTGTTAGTTGAATAGCATTGAAAATTTAAATGTCAAAACATTTAGTTAGCTCTCTCAAGTCTCATTCCTTTTCCATCTTATTCAATTTCTGTGAATTCTTCCACTTTTTTCAGTAACATGGAGTTCTCCGTGTTGCAATGGAACCATACAACCTCAATGTGACACAAAATCATAACACTATCATTTGGCAATATTCCTACACACGGGTGATAATGACTATTTTGAAAGATTCATCTAGTATCTTTGCAAAACTTCCTCTTCCAAATGGGTTTGGACCGTTTCGTGGTAGAATAATTCTCAAAGGGTGTTCCTGTATATACCCCATAGAAATACTAATGATACCCCTTTATCCCTGTACCCTAAAAGCTTTTCTTCCTACCCATCAAACTTTGTATACCCCGTGTACAGACAAAAAACCATTGTAAAAAATGCTATTGTCTTCATTTTTCTGTAACTCGAAGGATGGAAGAGATGGATAATTATTTTAACAAGGGAGGGAAGATTAAACACTTGTTCTTCAGTGCCCGAAAAATAAAAAATAAACCGTAGAAAATTTGAGTTTTTTTTGTTTTTCTGATTATACTTAGATGTAGGGTCTGATTGATTTGATACTCACAACTTGTTTTAGAGTAGAAAGGTTGTCGAGAATCAAATTCACATCTGTTAGATTTAGCATTGGTAATCTGTTAGTCTTTCATCATCGAGAAGGGAAAAGACTTTCATTCCTTCCAATCAATACAAACAAAGATGGGTTTTCTTCATTCATCTCTTGTTGATTCAGAAAAAAAACACCAAATCTTATGTTAGCTCTACTGATGACAATTACCCAAATTCATCATTGTCAACCACCACCACTACCTCTCCTACTGATTATTTAGAAGATTTAGCAAAAGCAATTTCCCCTTTGTTTCTATGCCATTTCTGTAACATATATTTACTTTGGACAATATCTTAGGTCGATGATGATCAAGCTAATGTTGTTACATATGATGTACGTCATCTATTATTCAAGATCAGTGATTATTGTTATTGTTGCTAATCAACTGTTTGTCAAGGAAATGGACGGATTAGGATGAAAAAACTCAACTATTACAACTTATGCCGAAGTTCTCTATTTTGGATCCTCACCATCGTTTAGGGAAATTTTTTTAGCTACGGAAAGTTGGGAAAGTTGGGGGTATCGTTATCTAAGTTTCCAAAAATAAATATCTTGATTTTTAAGTTAACCGAATTCTAACTAACATAACTAACGCATGGGGTATCATCAACATTTTCTAGGGGTACATAAAAGACCACCCACTACGGGAAAAATTATCATTTACGACACTTGATTAGCGTTGTCGTACACCTACGACAACGCTTTTTTATGCATTGTGTAGGTGGGGTATTGTAGAAAGTCCAAGCTTTTCTACAATACTTGACTAAGAGTTGTAAAGGGTGATGTGATTCATGGTTCGACAATATTTTTCCGTAGTTGTGATTCTCTTTCGATTTTTTTTGAAAGCCTAACACCACTCTTGCTTGTGTTGTAGGACTATCTTGAACGACACAAGCGGGATATCGTGAAAATATATGTAACAACAGTTACTAGTATTATGAATAAGATTTGCCCGACTCTTGTATGAGATGTCGAACTATCTTGGACAACATATAGTTATGTTGTAAAGAAACTATTTCACAATATTTGGCTTGTGTAGTTGAAATCTGGAAGACAATATCTATTAGTATTATGAATACTGCTGTCACAACACTTCATTGAGTTGTATAACTGTCATGAACAACTCCTGATGATGTAGCAAGATTTTATTTTACAATGATTGTTGTGGGTAGTAGAACTTCTTAACACAACACTTATTAGAAGTTGTGTGCATAAAATTATTTTGAAAAAAAAAAAATGTATAGCTGAAACCGAATTGCCGAAAGCATTTCACATTCATAATTTCATATTAACCTGCCAGTATAACATATTTACATTCATTCAAGACCTTCCACTCAAATTACATTACCTATCTAACTTCAAATCACATTGAATGAAAGTGTGTTGCGCAACGAAAGAAAAGAAAATGATAGCATCAGGACCACAACGAACTGAAACTAAGTCTTGGCAAAAATGCCACAGACCAACCCATCTTGCCATGACTTGTATCAATAATCTTTTCCAATTCCTGCAACCCATACCCATGGCAGAGCACTTAGCTTCTTCTTTCAATTCAGAATCAAACCAGTTTCTTGTCCTTTCTAAACTGATCATGACTTAGCATTTTGCATCCTCCACATTCATTTGCCTAAGGGTACATTTCAGCTACAATTTCAGCAGCTCAGGCCATTTAGCATTTTCATTCCAAACTATAGCTCTAGCACCATGATCCATTCCCTGCATATCAGCACCATTCTTCTATTTTATTGCAAGGTTCGTTCACAACACCCAACTTTACCTATAACCACCGTAGACACTACTTCCTACTTTGTAACTTAAGTACGGGCAGCAGAAGGAGGAGCTAGCTTCACCAGGAGTGGCACCAGCAGCACCACCAGTACCGGTACGTGCACCTTGTCCTGGCTTAGCTGCATCGTCCTGTACATAAAAAAAAGAAAATCAAATAACAAATCAACAACAATAATTAAAATATCAACAATTCAACTTAACTGAATCAAAGATATAATCTCACCAATAACTAATTAAAGTCTTCCCAGTCTCAACACAACTTCGATTTAGACCCAATTCATAGTTAAGGTTACCATTTATTTTTTTTCTTTTTCAGACAGAATCAAATTCATTATCTACTACCATTTGTAATTACGATTTTGTTCCTTTTCGCTTAACTATTGATGATCAACAATAAAACGAATCCGAAAAAAAATCCCTTTACATCTTTAATAATGGGACCAAAACTTACTAATTGAGTAATGGGGTTAGATCAGCTGAAGATAAGAAAAAAAAATGGTAACCCTTGCTATCTAGCTAGTAAGGAAACTGAAATATTGATAATGGGAACGTTGGGACAATCCTCATTAAGAGGTCATTCCTTATACTTCATAATGGGACCAAAAAATGAACTTATTAGTTACATTTTGTTGTATGCAAAAAATAAGCTATTAACAAAAAATAACAATATTGAATATTCTAAAGAACTCCATAAGTTCTAATGATTTGGAAAGGCATTGCGGAATGACAATAAATCAAAATCTAGCCTAATAATTTATTGACTATTTACAATTACCTTTAGTGATTCCTGCAGATTCCAGCACTAAAGATTGTGAGAAGGACGAGAATATCGAGAGCCATAACTTGGGAATTCTGGGATTGAGTAATAATGGTGGCTGTGGTGATCAAATCCACCATTTCCAGCTGAATTTCTCCCTGGGTGAGACTAAGTGAAGCTGAAATCAGCACAGATGACAATGATTTAAGTTACCAATAAGCAAATTCTATCCTACATGAGCTCAATTCAGAAGCTAACAATATTGCACGACATTGTAAATCACAGAATGTACTAGTGATCTAACACAATGTACGAATTACCAAAATATGTAGCACTAATCCTGTATTTGTCCGTCTGTAGTCACACCATCTGCACTGATCATCTGTAGGATTGGGTTTTAAATTTTCAAAAACCTCTTTATTCCTACATTTCCAAATAGCGAGCCCAGGCATAAGCCATTTGTGCACCACTGAAGATGATTTTTCCCGTAGTGCAGTATCATCTTCTGTAGATTCACAACCACCTTGGACATGTAAACAACTCACGGAGAACCACATAAACTACCTGCAACTTGGATTACACAGCACCTTCAGTTCATAGTGGAAAAACTGGGCAGAAATGTCGCAAAACTGACGTCTCAAACAGCCTGCGTTGTCGAGGCTCCACAGACTTCATTATAATTCCAAATTCTGAGCTTCACCCCAATTCTAAAACTAGAAAGACCCAGCTTTCAAATTCACCTGAAAAATCCAGATTTGAGGTTCGTTTGGTCTGTGAATAATATGCGCAAAAATGGTCACAGAACTGCGAAGCTACAGATTTCAGTTCTGTCAAGCTGTGTTTCAGGGGACAGATCTCCTAAACGATGAATCCAAAATCTAAGCCCTTTTAAATCATTATAGTGGAGACATATATGAACATTTTATGTCAAGGAAGTACTATCTAAATCCCTTCCTATTGGCGGCAGTTTCGCAGATAAAAGAGAACAGAGAACAAGTGACATAAAAACATGGTCTTCAACATTCATTTTACATCTAACTCTCAAAGACAAATCACCATTTAATAAATCCTTTAACGTGTATAAAATAAACTTATAGGATAGTAATTCACATGTCTAAGTATTCCACATTGATTCCTTGAAAGAAAAACACCAAAATACATACTTAGCCTTGAAATCAAAGAAAAACACCATTATGACGCCAAGAGCAAATACTTGTATATGGAGTACTTAGCCTTGAAATAAAAATACGATAAACATAGAATACTAATTGGAAAGCTAGTAGTGTGAAACATTACCTTTGAACATCTGAAGAATTTTCCTTCGCTAGCTTCTTTCCGTTCTCGGTTTCCTCGTGTGCAAACTTCATACCAGAACGGCCGAATTCCATGAGCACCAACTCCTGAATCACAAAATCAAACACAACAGTAAAAAAAAATTCGGTTCATAATGTATCAAGGCTAGCTAATTTATATCATAATTACTAAGGTTCACTTGCTGAATGACAACCCCATATTTGCCTGTATCAAATCAACACACAACAACAACAAAAAAAAATCAAAATCTAATCCCATTACCTAAACCAACACAGAACATTGTTTTCAAATTAAAAAAATCAAAATCTACATGATAACTCAAATCCAATCCAAACCCAGCTTCTAAATCTTGTTGTAGAACCTCATTCTCCATTTTTCGATTCAAACCATCTCACATAAGTAACATAAAGAAACCCAATCTATGATCATTGCAACACCAACTTCACAAATTATCCCTTGATTTCCTCTCGAGTTGAACATAAACACAAATCTATCTCTGTATTTCTTGAAACCCTAACTTCTCTGCTTCAATTTCTTCATCCATCAAACCCATCTAAGAAACCTTCGGAGCAACCACCATCACTTCCTCATCTTCATCTAGTTCCCTGGATTAGGTTAATGCTTATCGAGATTTAGGCTTTGAAGGTCGAATCGGTCGATTTTTGATATTCGATTTAGGTTTTTCAAATTGATGTGAATTGAATCGAGTATTTCCAATGCAGATTTGGGTTTCTGAAACGCATATGAGAAGAAGAAAAAATTCCCAAATATCCTCGAAGTCTGTTCTTCCCTGAGTCTATGTTCTTCCCGACCAAGACCTAACCTAACCTAGGATAACCATAGAAAGTAAATGGTTTTATTTTATGTAAAATAATTAGGGTTTTTGAAAAGATTTGGTGAAGCAGGTAAAGAGAGGGAGAGGAGATGGCAATGAAGAGTAGAGATGGGTTGAGTAGTAATGCCGCCGGTCATCTGTGGTGTGTGGAGGAGACGAAGAGTAGAGGAGATGAAGATGGAGAAAAACAGATTGAGCTCGATTGGTTGAGGGAGGGTTTGGTGGGTGAATAAAAAATATGGACGGACCAGATTTACTTTGATCCCCTCATACGGATTGGGAAATTAATCTAACGGTTGATATTCTATTTGTTATAGTCATACGGATTGAGAACCATTTGTTTTTCTATTTGTGCTAATACGATCTCATGTATCCGATTTATTATCAACCTTCGACATGAAGAAAAAAATCCAAAAAAATATTAATAAATTTAGGACATTGTTATCGACATTCTGATATAAAAAAATCCAAAAAATGTATAAGAATGAATCGGGAAATCAAAAATGAATTCGATAATTGGTGTGTTTCTTTGTTCTTCAGATATGGTATAACGGCATACATACTATGAACCAAGAAGCTCCGGGAGGGTTCTGACTTCAAACTAAGCATGATACATCATCGAAATCGATAAATATGAAGTTTATGGTTGATTCGAACTTCAAATGTGGTATAACGACATACAAACTATGAACCAAGAAGCTCTGAGAGGGTTCATACTTCAAACTTATCAGGATACATCATCCAAATCAATAAATATGAAGCTCAGTGTTGATTCGAACTTCAAATTTGATATAACGACATTCAAACTATGAACCAATAGTCTCCGGGAGGGTTCTGACTTCAAACTAAGCATGATACATCATCGAAATCGATAAATATGAAGCTTAGCGTTGATTCGAACTTCAGATATGGTATAACGACATACATACTATGAACCAAGAAGATCCGGGAGGGTTCTGACTTCAAACTAAGCATGATACATCATCGAAATCGATAAATATGAAGCTTAGGGTTGATTCGAACTTCAAATGTGGTATAACGACATACAAACTATGAACCTAGAAGCTCCGGGAGGGTTATGACTTCAAACTTAGCATGGTACAACATCGAAATCGATAAATATGAAGCTCAGTGTTGATTAGAACTTTAAATATGATATAACGGCGTACAAAGTATTATCAACAAAGCTCCGAGAGGGTTATGACTTCAAACTTAGCATGTTACACCATCAAAATCGATAAATATGAAGCTCAGTAGGCTCAGGATGGTTGATGGGCTAGACTTCCATGCAGTAGGCTCAGGATCGAATCCCCCCTACCTCATTTTTCCCAACATTATATATTTTTACTTCAACAACACTTATAAGTGTTTTTATAGGTTTCTATTTAAAAAAAAATGAAAAAAACCAAAACTGGTGAAGTGAAAAGATGGTTGACGAGCTAGACTTCCATGCAGCAGGTTCATGTTCGAATCTCCCCTCTAACATATTTTCATTATCATATTTTTTTGTTCTTCAACAACATTTGTGAGAGTTGTGATAGGATAAGTCACTACACTAATAAAACAGAGTTGTTATAGCTAAATGTCGTCACAACCTTTTTTCCTAAAGAGTTGTTGTTTGTTTTCTTAGCGCAACCCCTTGGTCCTAAGTGTTGGTAGTGATGATATACGACAACGCTTCCTTTGAAATCAGTTGTAAAAGATAGGACTTTCTACAATGTTTAGAAAAGTGTTGTAAAACCCCAGTTGTAGATGTGTATTTTTCCCGTAGTGACCCTTGCAATTTCCGTCCACTCTGGTCCGCATGGTAGACAAACATTTCATTCAGATTAATTATTTAATGCAAACCTCTATTAAGAATTTTTTTTGTTTCTCTTTAGTAACAGAGTGCCCTGAGGACTGATCTTAATATGAACTCCAATTTCTTCCAAGTCCCTACGGTCGAGCCAAACACCTCACACTGAGTCCGTATCCCATCTTTGTTCAGATAAACAAAATATCTTGAATTGCAGCTTTGAGTCAAGTACACCGGTGAAACAAGTGGTAAGAGTCATCTTTCTCCATCAGGATGTAGTAAGTTGGAATCCTGATAGTCTTGGATATAGTGATGGTAATGAATATAAATGAACTTTTTATGGCAATTTTAGGTGATTCTGGTAAAAATGGAGAGAAGGAGAAGCAATCTAGGACGAGTGTTGTGCTCACGAGAAATGTAGTTAACATGTTCGATAAAATGTCGTTGAATAGTCTGGTTAGTATATAACTGGGGTTAGAATATAATGCCATTTAACTATTCTATAAGGGTATTATAGTAAAAAAATAGACGGTCAAAGTAAGTCTACGACCCTAACACATCAACTGCATGTTCCGCGACCCAGACCCTAATTAGGCACAAAACATACGACCTTTTTGCAAAATAACTCTTAACAAAAATATAAACCCTGACTACTCTATATTATGTGTGTTAGAATTAAAAAAAAAAAAAAAAAAAAAAGGAAAAATGAAATCATAGTATTGATACAATATCAATCAACGATTTAAGATTCAAAGAATACAAAAGAAGAGGAAAAAGGGAAAAAAGAAAAAGATAAAAAGGTCTGTTGAAAACTCCAAAGAAAATATTTATGTAGCTTCACTTTACTATGTTTACTGGGCTCAACCTCTCGTGCGCCTTTGGGATTGGGACACGCTCTTGCGAGTTCCGCGTAGTCGGTAGAATTTTTAACACCATCCTTGTGCGCTCATTATCCACTCTTTGGCGTCGTCTTTGTGGGCTCATATTTCTATGTCCACAAATTCGTTGGTGTCAAATACACTCCAGAAAGCTATATAGCGATTGCCAACACATTTTCTAGCACAAAAAATTTCTATCAGATACAAAAATGTTGTGCATGCGTGAATCAGAAATACTGTTATTGTACGCTTAGGCATAAATCCAATGACCTAGTTTACTTATATTATTTCTCTTCTCGCGAGACATGCATGTAATCAGAATCCTTGAAATATCTACCACCCCAAACTTTACCTTCCAAGTAAGTTGCGGTACCATTTGTACTTTGACCTATATCAACATCTCTGTAGTTCAAATATGCTTATCTAGGATTTTTGGATACAAAAGGTGTCATATACTCATAGAGTTTTCTAATCCAGCTTAGTCGTTCTTCGGTTTCTTTCAAATCTTCGTAACGTACTACATAAAGGTTTTTGTATAGATTTCCTTGTCTATGTGGGAAAGGAGTTGATAATTCAGAAATATCGTTCAATTTTTCACCGTAAGGAATGAAAACCAAAAGAGGGTATTCTTCTTCCAATAATCTTTTGCAGATTCCTTCCAACCCCACTGTTGGAATGGGTACTTTCACGTAATCAGATTTCCCTTTGAAAGTTAATTTTGTTAAGGATACAGCTATACATCATTAATGGCGTAATTGTTGCTGATTATCCTATATTACAGCTCAAAGATTTTCAGTTACTGCCATACATTAGTCAATGCCTCAATCACCGGATTCTTGTTATTCTTATTCATTGTAAATGATACTCTATTTGGGTTACCGTAATAATCTATATATATATGTTCGTCTGTCCACCAAGTTAAGTGTGGAATCATTCACCCAAATATTGTGTTCTTTTTAACTTGGGTTGATCCGTTCTATCGAGTAGATTTTCAAGAGGACCATTAACGGGAAACCCCCAAAAATATAGATTAGATTGAACCCAGCTCATTTCGGTACAATCCGTATGCTCCAAACCTAACTCGGGAAATCTTTGTTTCATCAGACTTGAAAGGTTTTCCGTATTTCCAAGATATAAGGAGTTGAATGAAGATCGCACTCTTTTATACCCATTTTCATTAGCATTAACAACGCCGAGTAGGAATCTGATGAACAGTTCCCTGGGAAGATTATACCCAAGATCTTGCCATTTATCCACAAGTTGAGTTGCACCTTGTTGTACAGTTTTTTCTTTTCGATAAACCAGACGCACCGTGAATTTTCGTTTTCCCTGACTTTCATAACTCACGGTAAGTTAATTCATTATTGGACCGTGCACTTTAATGTTCTCGTTACATGTCTTCTGTTGCATAAGTTTTCATTGTTCCATTATCAGTGCCAATGCAGCAATACCATAAATCACCGCATCGAGTTCCATTCAAACACTAGCGACAACTTCCTCCATATGCTTCTCTGAACTCGATCTCGACCACCATATATCAGTATCATCATGATTTGTTGATCATCACTCCCATGCTCAAGTCTTTCTCAACTTAGCTCCATCATCATCTCCGTCAACTACCATCAATGGCAGCATTAATATTGCAGCTTCATCGTCACCAGGAAACAGAGAGCCGATCCTGTGCGTATTATGGCTTTGTGCGAACTTAATCGCAAGGCCTTTTTATGTTCAAATTTTTTTTTCTCTACGACAATAAGAATACGAAACTAAAATGATTCATATACATAGCTAGGATAAACATAACAAGTTTTTTACGGTTATAAGCATTGCTTTTATACATATTGTCTAGTTCAACAAAAAAAAAAAGGTCCAAAAAAAAATTGTCGACTAGTTTTTCCATTACAGGTCTTACATTTTCATAAAAAAAAATTTTGATTACCTTGAATTGAATCCTTGAAAGAGGAAGGAGGAGGGTGCTAATTGTTAGCCTACTTCACTAAATAAGAGTGATTGAATAGCCTTATGAATTGATCTGAGGCAAACAAAAGGCAAGAGAAGAGTGGAGTAGCTTGGTTTTGTTTTGAGAGAAATTTGGGAATTCTTAAGAAATCTTCCCCTCACAAATTGATAGAAGACGTGGTCAGTGGAAGAAGTAAGAAGAGAAAGAAAACGTGGCTAATAATTATAACTGGGCTTGTATACCAAAAAAAAAAGAATTATACTGGGCTTAGTTTTGTGCATGAAAAAAAGGTCTTGGCCTGAGATGGGCCCGGTGCGTCGCACCTCTTGCAACCCCTCAGGCCCAGCTCTGCCAGGAAAACCCAATGACCAATGATTCTATCGTCATTTATCAACTATCACTACCATATATAATCCACAACACCATCACTGCTAGCTCTACCGAACGTCTCTCCCTGTCCATCACACAAATGGGAGAAAGACACTCATATCCAATTAACCAAAATCTCACTCCATCCAATTATTTGAACAGAAGCTAACTCTCATCACTGGCAGAATGCCAGTCATAACCTTCTCGTCATTATTACTTCCAACATCAGCATCACAGTCTCATCACCGATCAATATTCCATACCATTATCGTCTCTGTCTTCTCTTTTCTCGCTGCGAGCCATCTTGCTTCTTTTGGAACAGAACCGGAGCACCAAATGGAGCTTTAGACGGTTGTATGTATCATGCCTCCAGTAGTTTAGAAATCTTCTTGCGCTCTCCTAAAGTTCTAGCGGTGACATGCGATAAGGCGCTTGTGCAGGAAGCCTCGCCCGTGGCACCAACTCAATCATATGATCGATCCTACACCGTGGAGGTAGCGTCTTAGGCAGTTCTGCAGGCATCGTGTCTACAAACTCTTCTAAGACCTCAACTATTCCAACTTCAACTTCTACTACCTTTCCTAGTTTGATCTCTGCCAACACTCCTAGGAAAGTATCCAAGCCTTGGCGTATTCCTTCTATCACTTGAATCGCAGATAGATATGGCTTATGTATCTTGTCTGGTTCACTTTGCCTAATCATAGAGACAAAACATGGTTATTGAGGGTGTTGTATCAATAACCCATTTCTATGAGGTAATGGCGATGCCTTCGCCGCGCAAAAGAAATCCATGCCCAAAATCAGGTCATAATCATCCATGACCATAACTAGCAAATCTAGTTTTCCTTTCCATTCTCCAACTTGCACATCTGCATTGCGAACTTTCTCTCGACTGACTTGTGGTTCTGTGTTAACAGTTTTGATGGTGATAGCCGCGCTAGTAACTGTTAAGTTCAATGTCATGGCAAAGTCTGGATGAATAAAGGACTTCGAAGCACCGGTATTAGCCATCGCTAATACCCATTTTTTGTTGATCTTCACATTAACGTACATCAGTCCTGAAGATATTTTATTCTTACTGTGTGCTTTTCTCCCTTGCAAAAGACTGATGTATGGACATTGGAATCATGTTGAGCCTTCCCAGCATCGTTTTGTTTCTCATCAGCACTTGCAGCATCTCCGGTACCCTTGGTGCAGTTCTGATATGTAAAACAACTTGTTTCACCCTCATCAAGTTGTTCTGAGGACATCCTTCGTGCATGATTATCACTTGCAGATTCTTGAATATAATGTTCACATAGCCTTAAGGTGAACTTCTGATTTGATCTTCTACTTGGATTCTACATGCCTTACACTCTTAGTGTGGATCCTTCACTTTAAATGCAATTCTCAGCAAACTTTAGGAAATAAGCGAACTCAATCAGCCTTATATTTCAACGTAAACAGAGAGACCCTTAACCAGGGCCCTGATACCCGAATTGTCACAGGTTCGCAACACCCAAATGATACAACCAACTTGACAATGACAATTATGCTCTACATCACAATTTCATCCAACTCGCACTTAGCCAATACTTCAACTTCTTGACTAATTTTCTATTCAGCCCTTACTAAATAGAGGTTCTGCTCACAAACCTTCCAAGCTTTCAATAAAATGCACACACTCCGCTTGATGCACAAACAATAAGCCAAAATAAAAGGGGAATATGCACCAACAGAACTTTTCTATAAATCAGGCCTTAGCCTTTTTATTTATTACACACTTAGGGTTACAAACTATTCTTGTTCCGGATTACCCAATCTCTTCACAAGATTAGGCTTATATAGCCTTAAAAAATCTATGTACAAGTAACCTACAGGCAGTTACATATTTACTTTACATGTGGCAGTTAGCTAACTATGCCAACCTTTGCCAAACCGTTTTACTAGCCAAACGGGACCTTTCCATCAGTTATAAATCATAAAGTAAACCCACTCTCGTGTAACCAACTATAAACCGTCAAGGCCATGTGCCCTGCACATGTCATCTGGCCTTGTTGCAAGATCAACGCATTTGCCAGCCAAATATTGCGCCATCACGGCTGTGCATCATTCTTCCAATGATTAAAGTGTGCTAACGCAAATCTTGGTTGCATGTATGCACGCCCCATGCATAAATGTTACATTCCAAACTCATTTGGCATCTCGTGATGCTAATCTCGTATCCTTGGCCATGTCCAAACCCTGTTTGGCACATGCCATTCTCTTGCTGCAACTCAGATATGAACTTGTACTGAATACCGCTATTATGGATTATATTGCGCTATTATGGATTCATTGCACCATTAAGGCAGAATACTTGCATCTCTGACACTTTGGACAAGCCACTGGTGATGCATCATCATTATGCATCATTACTTGGCCACTTGACAACACCGTTATACCAAGCCAACCACACCTTGCCTTGGCCCAAACCTGCTAGACACACCATGTGCCAATGGCATGCCAAACCCTTGGTTCCACCATTCCAAGCCAACTGCACCTTTCCTTGGACCCACCATGCAAGCCTTCTGTGCCAAACCCTTGGCCCCATTATGCCAATCCATCTGCGCCATTTGCATTGGCCCCACCATACCGGACATCCCTATGTGATTACCAAAACGAAGGCGTGCGAATATCAACGGCCACCCCTCAATCCTAAATGCAAATCCTTGCCGTCCAAGGTCGCCAAACAACGCATGGTAATCTTTGGCCCAAAACCCTAGGTTTGTCCACGCCAAACCGCGCCAAGGCATGCCATGCCACATGTTCCAACCACCTTGTCGCGCCATACCATGCCGGCCTTCCCTATGCGGCTACCAAAACGAAGGCGTGCGATGATCAACGGCTACCCTTCAATCCTAGATGCAAATCCTATCCGTCTAAGGTCGCCAAACAATGGATGGTAACCTTTGGCCCAAAACCCTAGTTTTGGCCACGCCAAAGCCATTCCGGCCATGCAACTATGTCGCTGGCTACCAACATCCCTCTTGAATTCTTCCTGAGTTTTACTTTCGGGTTGTTTTCACCTCCCGAACGAGCTCAAAACCTAGTTATTCCCTCGTAAGGAGATATGAAATTATTTTCCATATAGAATGGAATGGCGGGCCATCAAAATCCGAGTCCGTATGAGAATTCTACATCGATTCTAGTAAAGGGCGCTAATTAGGGTTTTAGCATACCAAACCCTAATTTAAACAAAACTGCGAGCGCTTTCCTTCCAAGCCGCACAATGCCAGTGGCTCCACTCCACGTTAAGGCCATGCCGATCATATTTTCATGTCGCTGGCCACCAAAAGAAGGGTTGAAATAATCAACGGTTGCCCTTCTATCTGAGATGCAGATCTCAACCGTTCAAGTTTTCCACCTAACGCATGGCAACTTCCGGCCCAAGGCCAAACATCACGGTTTGTACTAAAACCCTAATTTTGGCCACGCATAAACTATTCCAAGCCATGCCGGCTTTAAATCATGCCACTGGCTACCAAATGAAAGGTTTCAACAATCAATGACCACCCTTCCATATAATATGCAGATTTTAACCATCCAAAGTCACCATCTAACGCATGGCTACCTTTGGCCCAATGCCAAAATCCTAGCTTGGCCATGCCTAACCACGTTAAAGACATGACCGACCATGCTTTCATGTCGGTGGCTACCAAGCGAAGGGTTGCAATAATCAACGACTACCCTTCCTCTCAAGATGCAAAATCTCGACCGTCGAGGGTCACCACCGAGCCGGCAAGTCTCCCAAGACCAACTTGCCAAACAACAACAACACGCTACACGTTTTCCACGAAAACACTCGAGACATCAACACATATCACAAATTTGGGGATGCTCATTGGGTATTGGTTTGGCGGTTTACAACATGCGGCGTACACTACGCCTGTTATAAGAAAGTGTCATAAGGATGAGGCGGTTAGTAAATACAGGGAGTAATGGTGAAACGCTTTCTTTTATGGAACATCAATTCTTGACGTTACCGGTTACCACCTCCTCCCATTTACTCACCCGTTTTCCATTTCTTAATGAGACCAGAGTACGTTTCACTTCGACTTGTAAAGATAGGCATTACCTATTTCCACCGAACAACAAGCTCAGGACAGGAGCATACAACACTCAGAAAACATTTTTCTATCTTTCCATCTGTTAGCTATCTACTTTCTGATACAAGTCGTAAAACAACTACTCTTCCAGAAGCAACTATTCTGGTCTCAACACTTTCTTCGCTTCCCTCCCCAAAACCAACCCTTTTCCTTCACTTTGTGACCGAAGCAAGTCTGGAACGAAAATTTCTTGGTTTAGGCCGTATTTGTACAGATTGATCTCTCGAATCTAAAGTACTCCCTTGCAGTACATTGTTTAGGGTTTAAATTTGTTTCTCAACCACACACCCAAAATTACCAAAATCAGCAAAAACCGTTTTCACCCTCAAACACCTGTGTATCAATTCTATCTTAGTATTCCAGACCCTCCAAGTACACAAATATTCAAGCTTCAATATTTATCAATTATTAACTAACACAACCTATAAAAACGAAGTATTCTCATTTGGTTTTCAATTTAAAATTTTAAAAATTACTAACCTTGAAATATCTTGTGAAGTTGATTTGATTCTTTCTTCTTTAGTTCGTCCTATGATGATTTGATTGATTGATTTTTTCAACCAATTTTGAAAAGAAATTTTAGCGTTTATAGCTAGAGGGTGTGGTTGGCCGGTTTTAGAAAAACAGGGTTTGTGAATATCGTTTTAGAATCTAGTTTTAAAAACTGAAACTGAGTTGGATCGTTTGAACTTTACTAAATAGAAACTGATTTGTGCTAACTCGGTTTGGGCTATGATATGGGCTATGGTTAATAACTTGAAAAATATCGTGGGCCATCGTTAAAAGGGGCTTTGGTTAATAAAAGTGTGGGCTATATTTAAGAGAACCCATAACAAATAATCATGGCTACCTTCCGTGAAATAAAAAAACGAACCATGAGCTTTTTTTAGACCCAGAGAGAGAAAAAAATCGCCGAATTTGTAATCATAGGGGTTCTCTATAAACCGCCACAAAAAAAAAACGATATAAAAACCATCATCTCACATGAGGATGGGTCCCACCTGTATTGTTATTAGTAGGGGCACTTTTGGCCACCCAAAATGTGAAAGATGCAATTTTTAAATGGTTTTTTGCATGGTCTATCAAGATTTTTGATTAAAAAAACTCAATTTTTACTACAATTGTACCCACTGTCGATTTTACCTTATCTGCCAAAGTTCTAATCTAGGGGCTTAAAATCTTGTTGTTTAAGAAGCCGTCCATGCCATACAAATATATTGAAATTATCGGTTTCCGTAACGTTTGAATGTTGGTCTCGAATCGTTTTTGATTTTTCATACCATGCCATACAAACAAAACAAAGAATAGTTCTACATGAACCCAACCTTTAAACCTTGGGAAAACTGTGTAGAGACATGAATAGTGGACCCCACAACCGGAGAGAAACAGGGTCCCATTTATGGGTATAGTTTGTGTTTACACGATTTTCACTTTTAGATTTTATTTTCACAGGTCATGAAGAATTTTTGCTAAACAAAACCTGGTTATGGTAAAGTTTTTTCACGGCCAATTATTTTGTGGTTTTCCAGGATCAGGTGGTAAATTTATTTCTGTTTGACTGGTCGGATCTCAGGCTGTTCTTGGCACTGAACATGTGCCCGTTGAGACTTGAAACAGTTTTTTAGCCCATTCAGAAAACTAGAGGCAGTCAAACACAATGGGTGAATAGCTCATCCATTTTCTTATTTTGAGTGCTACAATTTTCAAAATATAATCGAACGGAGTTGAATCATTTAATCTTGCATGACTTGGCAACATTTTTGGAGTACATAGTAATTCTCAAAAGATGCTCGTCGACTTCCAAGTCCAAAAAACAAAAAACTTAAAATCTAAAGCAATTAATCGTAACATTACTTAGATGCAGTAAAACAAACAACTCATTTCCAACAATATGTAAACGTAGCTAACTTCAGTATTTGTATCTTTCACTTAGTTACTTGACTCAAAATCTTGTTTATTTTTAATCGATTTATCTTCTTGACACTAACAATAACTGTACCATGAACAGAAACAGCTTTGATAGTATCTGAAAAACTTCACTGTCCAATGCTTTCAAACATTTTTGGTTTTGATTTTATCCTTAACAGATTCATTCGTAGTAGATGTGTTGAGGCAAAAATAGGAGGAAACCAAAAATATCCGAGTCCAAGAAACTAAAATGAGACGAAGAACAATTTAATTAATTAATTGTACCATTGATCACTGAATCATAACATTACTTAGCTGAAGTAAAGCAAACAACGCTAAACATTTCCAACAATATGTAAACGTAGCTAAACTATCCATTCTATCATGACAAAGTGAAACCAATAGGAAATTTGTTTCTCCGTTACTTCCATATTTTTGATCTTTCACTTAGTTACTTGAATGTAAATATTGTTTTTTTTCAATCGATTTATCTTCTTGACACTAACAATAACTGTACCATGAACAGAAAGAGCTTTGATAGTATCCGAGTCAGCGTCAATGGGGAGCTCTAACCTTGCCCTGTAGAGAACAACGTTCGGAGATTTTACAGCTTCAATACAAATCACTTGATCATCATCCTCAAGCTTAACCTGTATTTGATAGGCAGTAGAAATACCTGACTCACTTATGATGAACACGTCTGAATCATCTGTTTCTGTCATCGGTAAAGGATCAGTAGTGTTCATGGTGATCAACCAAAACTATAACTTTCAAAGGCTCGTAAGGTAAGTATGATCAAGAAAAAGATGGAAGAGTTGATGTGTGTAGTAGTTTAAGCGTAAGGAATGCCATTTATTAATAAAGTTTTGCTAACCAATCCCAGCCTGAGAGGTGTGGCTGGCCCCATTTTTTCCCCATCGGCTTTCCTAATGAGAGTAGATACGCCAGACACCGTTGGATCCTCCTCTCTCCGATTTTACGATACGCCAGACACGTATGAATGCTACCTTGACAAAAAAATTCTAACAGGGCTAATCCCGTGAGAGAATCAAAGGGTTGTCCTTCAATGACTCGTACATTGGGATAGGACGAGTGAAAGTGGGATCTACCGTTTATCTCACACGGTATTTTATGCCGGTCAAAACTGCCGGTACATAAAGCATTACTGGAGTCTTTAAGGGGCAGTTGTAGAATTTACTCTTATTAAATTGGCTAATTCACTTTTTTTTTACTTCTTTGTCTTTGATGACTGACGACAGGGCGGCTCTACTGCATGGTGCGTGCTAGCTAGTACTCTTCCCGCATCCATCTACTGCTTCTTATCCGTATGCGAAGGGCGACAAGACCATACAATGACAAGAGAGTGTTTTCAACTGGTGTACTCTACCACGCATAAATGCGTGGTTCAATTTTCAAAAATTCAATTGGGGGGCCGATTGAATCATTTCATCTTCCAAGAATGTCAAACTTTTTTTTGTTTCTTTTTTTTTATCTATACTAGTAAGACCCCTAATTAACAATTCGGCGAATTATTCCCGAATCCGAACGAATTGTCCGAATCCGTTGCATTCGTCCGAACATGGTACGCGAATATTATGGAGTTGCCGAATTAACAGCGAATAATTAGTTCGGGTATCCGTTGCATTCGTCCGAACATGGTACGCGAATATTATGGAGTTCCCGAATTAATAGCGAATAATTCGGATACCCGAACTATTCGTCTAGCTGGCTAACCCATCTAAGTCCGACTCGTAGCTGAGTTAGCATCCAACTCGGCCGATTAGTCACATGAATTTGTCAAAAATAAAAGCTTAGGCGTGGAGAGTTGATCCCACGACCTCAAAATCGTTGACTAACCCCTAAACCACCAGACCAACCATGCGTTGGTGATATCACTACCAGCTATTTAATATATATACATATTTAAACTACAAATCATCAATCCCCAATTAAAATTCTTCATTTTTATTATTTAATGCATCCCGAATTTTTTAAACCGAACTCATATTTCGAAAACGAATTATACACGAACGTATGCCGTTCCGAACTACCGCCCGAACACGAATCGTTGACCGGATTTTTGACCGAACCCGATCTACCTAAATCCGTATAATTCTCGTACGTATGTCGTCCCGAACTCCACTCCGTATCACGAATTACTAACTAAGACCACATGTGCAATGCACATGCTTGATTTTGATTGCTTTAACAACTCCAAATTTGATGGTAATGAAAAAAAATCTTAATAATTTTTTTTAATATTCTTATTTATACTTATTACGTAGATAATTAAAAGAGCTTTTCGAATATATTAATTTTGCAAAAGTCCGGTATGTATATTGAAAGATATCAAGTTTTAAAATTTTTAGATCTAATTTTAAAATAATGGCATTCATGTAAATATATAATTATTGGTTTAATATACATTTTTACCCTTGAATATATGCATAGTAATAATTGATATTTAAGGTCATATTAGTAATATGAAGGAGATACCAAACTATTTTGTTTTTTTTGTGACCAACCAAAAAAGGCTTCACCAAAAATGGGTCTTTTCTTTATTATAGTAAGATAAGATATAAGTTGTTTCAAGTTTCAACAAGAGAACATCCTCGGCCTGGACACTGACATGACACGGACATAAGTATCGGTAAAAATCAAAATCGTTTATATATATATTAATTAAATAAGATTTATAAGGTAAGATCATACTGTTATAACATATCAAATACATTATTCAAGCGAATACATGAATAAAACTCAATTTTATGGCGTTAGATGAGCCCATTTGTTAAAAAACTAACAATTATATTAATTTTTGTAACACACTAGACCCAACTAGTAAAATAGAGTACAAATTTCAACAGGTGCACGCGTCGGTGTCCCATGCGTGTCGTGTGTCTAACTCGCATCCGACACGGATACGACTCCAATACTGGTGTGTCCGTGCCTCATAGTCCTCGACTTATCACAGGAGAGAATAATATCTACTTATCAGGTACCATGGTTGCAAATATGGTCCATGCAGGCGATTCGTATTTGTACATATTAGAAACTGCTATTCTAAGGCTAAAGAAACACATGCTAGTGTGGGGGAATACATATCTGATGATGGCATGGCATTTCAAGTTCGTGGTATCTTACTGCAAAGGTTTTGGGTATTGATGGCAGTGTTTGTATTACCAAACGTGTTAAGCCTGAAAATTGCAGATTTAATTCAATAACAGCTGTTTTTGTTAATGGTTTTGTAATTGTTAGTTTCAAGAAAATCGCACTACCCAAGTACGAAGACACCGTCGTTACGGTTCAAGCAATAGGTTCTGGCTAACAGTAATGGGAACCTGAATCTTATGGTTCTATTTAAGATGGTCAAATTATTCATCTATAGTGTTTTTCACTTGTAGAGGTGTAAATTTGGCTGTGCCAGCACGAGCACAGCCCAGCACAACACGCTAAAATTTGAGCACAGCCCAGCTCAGCACGTGATTTAGCCCAGCACGGCACAACACGTTAGTTAAATGGGACGTCTTTGGTTTGACTAATTGGCACAGTACAAAGAGACGCATACGAATAAGCACGTGGCCCAAAGACAAAGACGTTAAGAAAGCACGACATAACATGTACAAATACACCATATAACAAGGCATAATACATCACATTTTTTGTATATTTCACAAAAGAGTCACTATTCTAGCTAGTTGTTAACATTTTATGCTGGCTTATTTATAAGAACACATATAATACCTTAATATTTGGAAAATATATTTCAATATCGTTGTTATAATGTCGTCACCTATATTTAACTAGAACATTAATTTACATGACAATAATTTAATTTTATATTTGATGGGCTATTTCTTTTTATTGAATAAACTTGTTAGTTTACTTGAAATAATTTCAAATGATATGTTGTCTAATTAAATTCTTGTGATAATGTCCGACTTAATGTATACATTAAGTGATTTCAAATTGTTTATATCACGTGTGCCAGCACGGCACAGCATGGCACGTTTATTCGTGTGATGTGCCCGTGGGATGTGTTGTGCCTACACGTGAAGCACGCGATTTCATGTGTCGGGCCGGCACGTTTTACACCTCTATTCACTTGAAATGTTAATTATCTTTTTCTTCTGTGCCTGTTTATTCTTTTCAACGGTTGACTCAATGTGATTTACAATCTGTGCAAGGAATACGCCCTTTTTTATAACTTTGGCTTTTAGTCAAAATCAGTGCACTTTTTTTCTTCTAAAAAATACAATACAACACAGCAGTGTACTCCTCTCCCTTTTTCTCACTATGAGAAGACAGGAAGAGTGTTCGAGCAGCTCTTCCCAAGTCTACTGCGACATTAATAGTAATACTAGTACCAGTAGATGCAGGCAGAGAGCTACTGAATGGCTCCACATCCTCTGTGACCAATTCCAGTCCCTCTGTCCCACCCAATTACATAGCGACACGTGGTTATATAAAGATTAATCTAAAAATCAAATTTTAGTTTATCCAGAATCAGAGATAAATAAAGAATTATTTATGTTCTTTCCAGAAAAAAATATCGTATTGGGGCTGTTTGGTAACCATTATTTTAATGGATTGTCAGCCCATAATCTATTATGCAGATTATAATGGATTTCATATGCGTTTGGTTACCATTATAATAAATGTTTATTTTAATCATAATTGAAAAAAATCCATTATTTTCATAAACAATAAAAAATTATTTTGAAAATTTATTATAATCAATTATTTTTTCTAAGAAACTTAAATTGTATTTTTTTCTTCTTATTTTCTCTAAACTATCAAAAGAGAGATAAAAAAACAATATAGGATTAAAAAAATATCCTAGATCATTGTTCCATCCTCTTCTTTTTGAGATCATTATTCTAAGATAATCAATTATTTGAAAAAAGTGTTTGGAAAAAATTATTTTGAAAATGATTATATCAAAATCATTTATCTATTTATGATTATAAATAATCATAAATAAATAATCATAAATTTTACCAAACAAGGCCATTACTTCTTCTAAAAAACTGAAACACTCAAACGCCTTTGATGATCATCACGTTTCATATATGCGTTAAAAAGAAAGGGATGATCATTGGGATGTAGATGATTAATAACTAACATTTAATTAATTCTCTAATTCGGATAAAAAATAATCAACCAAATGATCTCACTCTAATCTCTTTTTTAACATTGGTTCCAAAGATGATCTCAAATGATGTTACAATCTCATTCATGATCCATAAATCTATATATTGACCAGGAAGAAGTCTCATCAAACGATAAAAGCAACAGTAAACTTTCATCAAAATCGAAATCTAATCCGATCCTAAGAGCATCTCCAATGGATCCTCGGTGAGTTTCCTATGTGGACGTTTGGGAAGACATCTTTTGGTGATGTTTAATAAGTTTTTCCTTAATTTTAGCAAATTTAAGAAAACCATCTCCAATTATTTTTCCTTCCACTTTTAGGGGCGACTTTTTTATTCCCAACCCAAAGGCCACGTTAAGGGATATCCAAAAATGTGGAAATTACGTTAATGCCTTATATAATCGGAAGAAATTTAGTGTCCGATTGTGTAACACCAAATCGGAAGGTTAGTAACGCTATTTGACTACCGATTAGTATAAATTTCGTGCCAACCGTGAATCTTGGTCCTATAACAATCGGTAGTAATA
Organism: Papaver bracteatum; assembly: GCA_023529315.1. Classification (NCBI taxonomy): domain Eukaryota; kingdom Viridiplantae; phylum Streptophyta; class Magnoliopsida; order Ranunculales; family Papaveraceae; genus Papaver; species Papaver bracteatum. Next base: position 195 of record JAJJWX010001056.1, on the reverse strand, counting down.
ATAACCTCACTATACTACCGATTATAGTATCTCCCAAAGAAGAGATTTGGGGCAACTTTATAATCGGTAGTCATACTAACTACCGATTATTATAGTTCTCAAATCCGGAAAATTTTAGATTTCTCCCAAAACAAAATTTGGGGCAACTGTATAATCGGTAGATAAATACCTTCAATTGTTTAACTTCGTCATCGT
>JAJJWX010001054.1:0-85139 GCA_023529315.1 Papaver bracteatum | reverse complement strand
GTGATCTTTGAACCCTGGATGTTCAATTCTGATATATTTCAACTTCAGTTCATCCGAATCAGAAACTCATGTCTTACTCTAGTGATCTTTGACCCCGAAATGTTCAATTCTGATATATTTCATCTTTAGTTCATCCGAATCAGAAACTCATGTCTTACTCTAGTGATCTTTGAACCCGGAATGTTTAATTATGATATATTTCATCTTCAATTCATCCGTATCAGAAACTCATGTCTTACTCTAGTGATCATTGAACCCTGGATGTTTAATTCTGATATATTTCATCTTCAGTTCATCCGAATCAGAAATTCGGGCCTTACTCTATGGATCTTTGATCTCGGGATGTTCAATTTCGATATATTTCATCTTCAGTTCATCCGAATCAGAAACTCAGGTCCAACTCTAATAATCTTTGAACCCGTGATGTTCAATTCTGATATATTTCATCTCTCCAGTTCATCCGGAAGAGAAACTAAGGTCCAACTCTAGTAATATTTGAACCCGGAATGTTTAAATATGATATATTTCATCTTCAGTTCATCCGAATCAGCAACTCATGTCTTACTCTAGTGATCTTTGAACCCTGGATGTTCAATTCTGATATATTTTACCTTCAGTTCGTCTGAATCAGAAACTCATGTCCTACTCTAGTGATCTTTGAACCCGGGATGTTCAATTCTGATATATTTCATCTCTCCAGTTCATCCGGAAGAGAAACTAAGGTTCAACTCTAATAATCTTTGAACCCAGAATGTTCAATTCTGATATATTTCATCTTTAGTTCATTCGAATCAAAACTCGGATCTAACTCTAGCGATATTTGAACCCGGAATGTTCAATTCTGATATATTTCATCTTCATTTCATCCGAATCAGAAACTCATGTCTTACTCTAGTGATCTTTGAACCCTGGATGTTCAATTCTGATATATTTCAACTTTAGTTCATCCGAATCAGAAACTCATGTCTTACTCTAGTGATCTTTGACCCCGAAATGTTCAATTCTGATATATTTCATCTTTAGTTCATCCGAAAAAGAAACTCTGGTCCAACTCTAATAATCTTTGAACCCGGAATGTTCAATTCCGATATATTTCATCTTCAGTTCATCCGAATCAGAAACTCATGTCTTACTCAAGTGATCTTTGAACCATGGATATTCAATTTTGATATATTTCATCTTCAGTTCATCCGAATTAGAAACTCATGTCTTACTCTAGTGATCTTTGAACCTGAGATGTTCAATTCTGATATATTTCATTTTCAGTTTATCCGAAAAAGAAACTCGAGGTCTAACTCTAGTGATCTTTGAACCTTCGGATGTTTAAATTCGATATATTTCATCTTACTCTAGTGATCTTCATCCGAATCGAAACTCATGCCTTACTCTAGTAATCTTTGAACCCTGGATGTTCAATTTCGATATATTTCATCTTCGATTCATCCGAATCAGAAACTCGGGTCTAACTCTAGTAATCTTTGAACCTTGGATGTGATGTTCAATTTCGATATATTTCATCTCTCAGTTCATCCTAAGAAGAAAACTAAGGTCCAACTCTAGTAATATTTGAACCCGAATGTTTAAATATGATATATTTCATCTTTAATTCATCCGAATCAAAAACTCATGTCTTACTCTAGTGATCTTTGAACCCGGATGTTCAATTTCGATATATTTCACCTTCAATCATTCATCCTCTAGAATCAAAACTCATGTCTATTTCACCCTCTAGTGATCTTTGAACCCGGGATGTTCAATTCTGATATATTTCATCTCTCCAGTTCATCCGGAAGAGAAACTAAGGTCCAACTCTAATAATCTTTGAACCAGGAATGTTCAATTCTGATATATTTCATCTTTAGTTCATTCGAATCAAAACTCGGATCTAACTCTAGCGATATTTGAACCCGGAATGTTCAATTCTGATATATTTCATCTTCATTTCATCCGAATCAGAAACTCATGTCTTACTCTAGTGATCTTTGAACCCTGGATGTTCAATTCTGATATATTTCAACTTTAGTTCATCCGAATCAGAAACTCATGTCTTACTCTAGTGATCTTTAAGCCCGAAATGTTCAATTCTGATATATTTCATCTTTAGTTCATCCTAAAAAGAAACTCTGGTCCAACTCTAATAATCTTTGAACCCGGAATGTTCAATTCTGATATATTTCATCTTCAGTTCATCCGAATCAGAAACTCATGTCTTACTCAAGTGATCTTTGAACCATGGATATTCAATTCTGATATATTTCATCTTCAGTTCATCCGAATCAGAAACTCATGTCTTACTCTAGTGATCTTTGAACCCGGGATGTTCAATTATTATATATTTCATTTTCAGTTCATCAGAAAAAGAATATCAGGTCTAACTCTAGTGATCTTTGAACCCGGAATGTTCAATTCCGATATATTTCATCTTCAATTCATCCGAATCAGAAATTCATGTATTACTCTAGTGATCTTTGAACCTGGATGTTCAATTGATATATTTCATCTTCTAGTTCATCCGAATCGAAACTCATGTCTTACTCTAGTGATCTTTGAACCTCGAAATGTTCAATTATGATATATTTCATCTTTAGTTCATCCGAAAAGAAACTCATGTCTAACTCTAGTAATCTTTGAACCCGGATGTTCAATTATTATATATTTCATCTTCCAGTTCATCCGAAAAAGAAACTCAGTCTAACTCTAGTGATCTTTGAACCCTAATGTTCAATTATGATATATTTCATCTTTAGTTCATCCAATCTTTGAAACTCATGTCTTACTCTAGTGATCTTTGAACCCTGGATGTTCAATTATGATATATTTCACCTTCAGTTCGTCTGAATCAGAAACTCATGTCCTACTCTAGTGATCTTTGAACCCGGGATGTTCAATTCTGATATATTTCATCTTCAGTTCATCCGGAAAAAAAAACCAGGTCTTACTCTAGTGATCTTTGAACCCGGAATGTTCAATTCTGATATATTTACTCTTCAGTTAATCCGAATCAGAAACTCGGGCCTTACTCTATGGATCTTTGATCTCGGGATGTTCAATTTCGATATGTTTCATCTTCAGTTCATCCGAATCAGAAACTCAGGTCTAACTCTAGTAATATTTGAACCTGTGATGTTCAATTCTGATATATTTCATCTCTCCAGTTCATCCGGAAGAGAAACTAAGGTCCAACTCTAGTAATCTTTGAACCCGGAATGTTTAATTATGATATATTTCATCTTCAGTTCATCCGAAAAAAAAAACCAGGTCTTACTCTAGTGATCTTTGAACCCGGAATGTTCAATTCTGATATATTTACTCTTCAGTTCATCCGAATCAGAAACTCGGGCCTTACTCTATGGATCTTTGATCTCGGGATGTTCAATTTCGATATGTTTCATCTTTAGTTCATCCGAATCAGAAACTCAGGTCTAACTCTGGTAATATTTGAACCTGTGATGTTCAATTCTGATATATTTCATCTCTCCAGTTCATCCGGAAGAGAAACTAAGGTCCAACTCTAGTAATCTTTGAACCCGGAATGTTTAATTATGATATATTTCATCTTCAATTCATCCGAATCAGAAACTCATGTCTTACTCTAGTGATCATTGAACCCTGGATGTTTAATTCTGATATATTTCATCTTCAGTTCATCTGAATTAGAAACTCATGTCTTACTCTAGTGATCTTTGAACCCGAGATGTTCAATTCTGATATATTTCATTTTCAGTTTATCCGAAAAAGAAACTCAGGTCTAACTCTAGTGATCTTTGAACCCTGAATGTTCAATTCTGATATATTTCATCTTCAGTTCATCCTAATCAGAAACTCATGTCTTATTCTAGTGATCTTTGACCCCAGAATGTTCAATTCAGATATATTTCATCTTGAGTTCATCCGAAAAAGAAACTCTGGTCTAACTCTAGTAATCTTTGAACCCAGAATGTTCAATTCTGATATATTTCATCTTCAGCTCATCCGAATCAGAAACTCAGGTCTAACTCTAGTGATATTTGAATCCGAAATGTTCAATTCTGATATATTTCATCTTCAGTTCATCAGAATCAGAAACTCATGTCTTACTCTAGTGATCTTTGAACCCTGGATGTTCAATTCTGATATATTTCATCTTCAGTTCATCCGAATCAGAAACTCATGTCTTACTCTAGTGATCTTTGAACCCGGGATGTTCAATTCTTATATATTTCATCTTCAGTTCATCCGAAAAAGAAACTAAGGTCTAATTCTAGTGTTCTTTGAACCTGAAATGTTCAATTATAATATATTACATCTTCAGTTCATCCGAATCAGAAACTCAGGATTTACTCTAGTGATCTTTGAACCTAGGGTGTTCAATTCTGATATATTTCATCTTCCACTACAAAAACAGGTCTCAATTGTGAGGTTTTTTTAAGGGGGGGCGTCACAAATATAGGTTATTTTCAAGGATCCGACCCAACAATTTGTGAGGGTTTGCTGGACCAAGCGCCACAAATACGGTTAGTCAAAGTCCAATAGACTTTTCTTAGTCAGTTTTGAGTGTCCGACAAAACAAATCTCATCAGTTTTTGATTCCGACAGATGAAACTTTCATCACTTGCTACGGTTTTCCAATCCGTCAAAAACAATTCAGAAAAGGCAGTGAAATTTCATTCTCTCCCGCTGAAATTTTCGCCAAAATTTTGTATATTTTATTTCCTTTCTCTTATCCTCTTGTAAAACTCACTCAGATCTGGTTTTCCTTTTCTCTTTCCTTCTGTTCTTCTCCAGTGAAGAAGTTTGCTTAGAGGTTTGATTCTGTTATCTGCTCTCCATCTCGTCTATCTCGTTTGCAACCATCACCACTCTTAAGTTTACTCTCATCTATTAATGGTTTTTTTTTTTTTTTTTTTTTTTTTGCAGGATTTAAAGGAGTCAATCGAAGGTGATTTCCCCCCTTTTTTTTTGTTCTACTTTTAATTTTCCTTTCTTTGTTTAAGGACTGGATTTGCTTAAATCTTTTTCGATCTGTTTTGCTTAATATTACTTTTAATTCCTATTTTTTTGTTCTGTATGCAGGATCTAAAGGAGTAAACTTGAAGGTGAAATTTCCCCCTTTTTTGTATTACTTTTAATCTCTTTTTGTTTCTTTGATTAAGGACTGGTTTTGCTTTTAATTGCTTGTTTTCATTGTTTTACAGGAGCTAAAGGAGTAAACTTTCAGGTGAAATTTCCTCTATTTTTCTTAGTATTCACTACTGGGATTAAATAAATAATGTTTGTTTTCTTAAGTTTCAATTTCTTAGGGTTAACTGGAAAATTACTTAGGGTTTGTGTTATGGGTTTCTTTAATTTCTTAGGGTATGTGTTGGATTTCATATCTTTTTAAATTTCTTAGGGTTTGTATTATGGATTTGTAGTCTAGAAACAAAATATGGATATGGGTTTCTGTTTATCACTACACCAAAATGCCCAATTTACCATGTTTATTTTCGTTGCTATGAATTTAAGCAACGCTTATGTATGTTGCTTACACGGCGTGACAAATATTTGGCAACGTTTTTATATGTTGCTTAAATTAATGAAAGCAACGCATTTATCCGTTGCATTAATTAGATTTAATGCGACGTATAAAATAATTTAAGCAACATATATATACGTTGCAAAATATATTACTAGAATTAAAAAAAATACTAAATTAAAAAATCCATACTGGTATTTTCAAAATTCAGTAATTACAAATAACATTATTCCCTGACCTGATAAGAAAATCACTTATATATCCTTACAACATTTTACAACATTACAAATTTAGTTTGAATGTACACAATCAGATTCTTTAAAACAAGGTACAGGTGCAAGGACTCATTAATAGTAAACAAGCTAGGTACCTTGATTCTTTTTCTGAGAAAGATGTAATGAACCAATGCATCCTTTAACATTACCAGCTTCACAAACGACTATCTTCTAAGACTTCTCAACCAGATTCTTATAGTAGATTGATTCTTTGGATATGCGGAAGACATTGCCACCTGAAATTTAAAATAAAATGTCATCGTAACAAAATTACGAGTGCGCAATTTAAAATTAACTGCATGATGCAAGAATGCAGGCATAATAGAAATAGCAGTGAATTATCATTCTTGGCATTCACTGCAAACGACTTAGGAAAATTGGAGTAATATCTCTAAATAGAAATGTATATTATGTAAGGAAGAACAACACTCACGTGATTTTACTCGGTAATAACAGAACTGCCGCGATGATTGTTCATTATTCCACTTGTTGGAAGATCTTCTATATTTATGATCAGGAGAAGGGTCACATAAACCAGAATATGAAGAATCTCCATCACTTTCTACAAACACTGAAGATGGGTCCCGAAACATATCCAAAATCTGAAAATCAAAAACATAAACTTTAGCATCTATAATTAGTCAGTACAATATCGATTTTACTATAATTGAGATAATGCTACACTGAGACTTCGGAGCTTCCAAAATAGCTATGACAACATTCAGATACCAATATAACAAACTGGGACCAATATAAGAAACTAAGCACTAGTTTAATTTTCAAGACAAAAGAGGTACAAATAAATTATATCTTCACCCAGGGATGATGGTGTTATTGATGACTAGTTATATTACTCAACCAGAGTAGCATTTTCAAGCTTGCTTAGCCTTGGAATTCTAATAATTATAACTCCTTTTGATTCATCTTCCTCCATTAATCTTGACTGCATCTTTACTTGACCCTCTGCATACTACTCAAAATAATCAAACAAAAAATAGGTCAACTCCATATGAGAAGGTTCATAATATCATACTGATATACTAGATAAAATTATGTAAGTTCCAAATAAATCATATCTAAAACAAAAACCTTTTCCTTAAAAGTCAGAATCTCCTCCTGATTAACACCGCCGATCATTCTCCATCTTAGTTGATCGATTTCTTCTTTGAGGTTCAATATATCCTTCTGGTAGCTAATTAGGTGCATCACTCTCCAAGTATCCACATATGCAAGTAAATAACTCACAATTAGCTTACAAATTAAATACCAAGAAAGAATAAAACTAATAAAACCAAAGTTTCAAAGCTTGATTGATGCATTTCCTTTCTTATCAACTTCATATAGTTGGAAATTTCAAAAAGGTATAACATATAAAGGAACACAGAACATCATAAAAATATGAGATATCGATCAAAAGATAATTGTAGTACCTCAATCAATCAGTATGGACCTATTGAAATAGTTCAATCTTTGTACTCTCCTATAAAATAAGTATACATTGCTAAGAAGTCACATAAGAAGTCAGATACCATTAACTTTAACTCAAAAGTGTGCTGGACAAAGATTATACCTTTCATGTAGTTGTGTCCTTGTTTAATCCGTGAAAGAGTCTCACTGCTAGGTAAAGTATTATCTCTGTAAGTCATTATAAGTTTAAAATGACATCAAAATCTGACAGTAACAATGCAATTCACTCTGTGGCATCATATATAACATCAAACATGAAATTGAGTTAAGAAAAATGCTGGAAAAAATAACAACCTCTGCAAGGGAAGGAGTGTTATTTCTGCTGATGCTGGGAGCCATGGAAACTAAAGTCACTGTCTTGGACAAGCAGCCTAAGAATTGAATGGTGGTCTTCATGAGATGTCGAATGAATGAATTGATCTTGACAAAAAAATTTTGAGACCAACTAACACTTCCATTAGTGGATCAACCTTAGACGATAGAAAACCCATTTAAGAGATTCAAAAGGTATATATCCATGGATAGTAAGCAACTGTGTAAACTATTGAACATAGTTTAAGCGATAAAAATAGATTGATATATCAACCGAAGTTCCTACCCATTTTGCATCGGTGCATTAACGGATACTTCACTATCACCATTTCCCTCAACTTACCCATTACCATTACGAATCCAAACATGTCCGTCCTGCAGATTTATTAAAAACCATTACATAGATAGCAACAAAGATACACCTTGACAAACAAGATCCAAACATGGATAAAATTCTATCCATAATTGCAGATTTTGAACAAAGAACAATACCCAAATAAAAATATAAAATCAAGACATAAATACAGATTTCAGTCAAGTCTCCACCAATTTCTACCTGCATCACCACCACCAACATCCATTTTCATAACATATCAAAGGGTTTTATCATAAACACATAACAAATGATGCACCACCAACTAAACCCAAAAATATGTAGTACTGACCATCCTACGGATACCAACATCCCACACCATCAATTGTAACCATCAACAATACTCACAAACTGTTAAATCACCAAAAACCTGAAATCAAATAAAACCCATGCTTAATAAGTCCATCAAATACATCAAACAAAAAGAAAAAAATGAGAAATTTTACCGAATTAAACAATAATAGCAAAAATAAAATCAAGCAATGATAACAAAAAAAAGGCGAAAAGATTAGGGTTTACACCTGCTGATGTCTTCTTCTTATACTTTCAGCTTTGTCGAGTATGAGATGAGGGTTTGCTTTGATTTCAGCAGAAAAATCAACTAGAACTCGGGTTACAAAATTAGGGAATGTTAAACGATTATGGTTCTGATTCTGAGATGGGTTCTGATTCAAAGATGTGGCTAAGACTAATTTTTGAAATCAAATTTAATTCAACGATGAGAGGTGTTTGCATATGAACAAATAAACTAAAATTAGATGAGAGTTTGCATTTGGTTTTTGCGAACTAATAATCTAAATTTAGGTCACAAAAGAGCGGTTTTCTTTTAGATCTGATACATGGGTTTTGATTTTTAGATGAGGTTCGGATTAGTCATTGATTATGAGAGTTGAAGTTGGATCTAAGAAATTTCAGAGTTGGGTCTAGGAGGAAGATAAGAGAGAGAAGATGTGTTTGTGGAGATATTCATTTCTCTAAATTCACGAGTTTGAGATAAATAACAAAAATAAAAATAAATCCCTTATAATAAAACAATTTAGATTAACCGTAGGATTGCATCATATATCAATGGTGCACAAATTACACTCAATTACTAAAAGTTATTTTACTAATGAAGCAACGGAAATCCTACTGTGCAATGTATATATGCGTTGCTTCATCTATAACGCTTATATACGTTGCAAATCAAAATATTCTGGCGTTGCAAAACCCAGGATATGGTGTAGTGTATGGAACTTGATATTGTTCTTTGAGATTTGAATTTCTTAGATTTGAGCTTATTTGAGCTTATAATTTCTGATTGGGGTTACAAATATTTGGGTTTTGTGAAATTTCTTAAGAGTTTCTGGTTGTATTTATGTTGTTGTCTCTAATTTTTGTTGAATGGGAAAGCATGAGAAATGGCTGAGCCTTGAAATAAAGAACCCCTTACTATTTTTTTGCTCATTCTTAGCTATGATTGATTGGGTCTCCCTTATATCAACTTATCGGATTATAAAGATATTTTGATGTTGGAAATGAAATTTCAGTTCTTAGAGAGGTATGATAAGAAACTATAAGATGTTCTGGCCATTTATGGTGTATGCTATCTAGTCCATTGTAATTGTGCTATAGGAGAGGTTTCTAATAGGCGAGATGGGTTACTATGTCTGGACATGCAATATATATTACTTATGAGATGCTCAGTTCATTACCAGGCTTACTTTGTTAACTTGCTGTTATGATTGTGTTATGCTCAGTTACTTATGAATGCTCCAATTGATGAACCTTTTTACAAAGTTTTTGCTATTTATGGAATGCTCCAATTGACGAACCTTCCTTTCATTAAGGACCGATTATGCTTTTAATTGCTTGATTTTATTGTTTTGCAGGATCCAAAGGACCACAGGAGTAAATTTTCAGGTGAAATTTCCCCTCTTTTTCTTTGTATTCACTAGGGATTAAACATAATTAATTTGTTTTTCTTTAGTTTCAATTTCTTAGGGTTTACTGGAAACTTTTATTTTCTTTAATTTCTGAGGGTCTGTGTTGGATTTCATTTGTTAAATTTCTTAAGGTTTGTGTTATGGATTTGTGGTCATATGGGTTTTTGTTGATGGAACTTGATATTGTGCTTTGAGCTTTGATTTTCTTCGATTTGAGCTTTGAATTTCTGATTGGAGTCTGAGTTTTATCTGTTTTGTACTTATGTTGGTGTTTTGTGACATTTCTTAGTTTCTGATTGTGTTTGTGTTGTTTTCTGTTGAATGGGAAAGCTTGAGAAAAGGCTGAGCCTTGAAATAAAGAACCCCTTACCCCTTATATCAACTTATTGGATTATAAAGATATTATGATGTTGGAAATGAAATTTTAGTTCTTAGAGAGATACAATAGCTAGGAAACTATAAGATGTTCTGCTATTTTTTTTGTGTGTTTGGTGCTTCTCGGCACTGTTTTATTTACATAGTTGATCTTTTCTGAAAGAAAATACAAACTCATCTAACCACTGTAGTTACTATAAACTTTGTTAGATTGCATTATGAGGCCTTTGTGTCAATCAGTTCCATGGTAGTGGTAAGATTGTTGAATTCCATTATATGATGGTGTATGATGTGTTTGAATACTAGCTTTGAAATCCATTGTAATGTTCTGCCCATTTAGGCTTTTCTCTTAGACTTGAACATTTTGGTTAAAATCTGATGAGCACTAAATGATGATGGATGGACCACTTTTAAAATCTGTATATATTATGTTTTCTTAAAGTGAAATGTGAAAACCTTATCAAGATAAAAGAATCGAAAAGCTATTTGTTTTTTGTTTTGAAAAATATAAAGTAGTATGTTTGATTTTAGCCAATTTGGACTAAATTTTTGATTCAGCTGGAATTCAGATCAATAGTTTTTGAATGCTCTAATTTGGAAAGGGATTCTTTAGGGATTACATGTTATGATTTCTATTTAGTGGAGAAGTATGCGCATTATGATGATGAAACAGTGAGTGTCCAATTTATTTGTTGATGTGCTTGGAATATGGTAGTTGAATCTTTGTGATATGCAAAGAACAGTCTTTTGGATGTATATTAGCTAGCAATTTTGCCATTTTTAGACGTGCTTCGCTTTTGATAGATATGTTCATGCTAATATGTAGCTAACTAATTAATTCTTGAAGAGTAAAACGATTGTTTCTTGCGAGTGACTGCAACTGTCAGTTTTATGCCATGCACTTTCGTGCATCTGCACAAGAATGACATAACTTTGTATATCTATTATATAATTTATGGGGTTCAGTTGAAGGAGTAAGAGCTAAACCTTTTGGTTATGCTGTGTTCGAATACTAGCTTTGAAATCCACATAGGTATCTTCATGTGCTTCTTTCATTAAATACTTGAATGTTTGAGTAAACACTTCACTGTGTATTCTTGTTGGATAATTTTAACATATTATTCTTGGATAAATTAGAACGATGCACATGTATTAATATTTATCTCTCCATACTATTGTCTCTCTAGTGTTTTCGATCTAGAGGTTTAGTCCGTTTATGGTGTATGCTACCTAGTCCATTGGAATGTTCAGGCCATTTAAGATTTTCTTGGTCTTAGACTTGCACATTAGTTATGACTGTGTTTCAATACCAGTTGTGTGTTAATCTCGAACATGTTTGATAAAGATATATTGGGTACTCTAAAATGTCACTGAAATACTTTTTATTTGGTTTTCATGTAGTTTCTTTTGTTAGATGCTTCCATTATTTCTACTGTAAGTCTGTAACTCTAATTTTCTAATATTCCTTCCTTCCAAGGTGTCACGCCCCGAAGATTTTGAAGAGTTGGAGAAGCGCATTGTTATCATTGTCTGTGAATTAGAGAGGATTTTTCCAACTGCATTCTTCGACATTATGGTTCACTTGCCTATACACCTGGCGACAGAAGCACGTTTAGGAGGACTTGTGCAGTATCGGTGGATGTATCCCATTGAACGGTATACATTTTAAGCTTCTGTTTTCTTTGTTTGTTTTTTACTTATTTTTGTTCAATAAGTTATATGCTCTCTTTATTGTTGGTTTTCTGTTCACTGGCTTATTATTCTTTTTTGGCAGGTATTTGTACACTTTGAAGAAATATGTAAGGAATAAAGCTCATCCAGAGGAATCTATTGCTGAAGGCTATTTGGCTGATGAATGTGTTACATTCTTGTCGAGGTACCTCAAAGATATCGAGTCAAGAACCAATAAACCACCTAGATACGTAGATGATACTCCCATTGGAAAACCTGTGAGATTTTCTTTAACTGGCGATCAAAAGAAGAAGATGCATGACTATATCTTGTCTAATGATGATGATGTAGCTCCTTACATAGTGTAAGAAGCACTCTATTTATGTTTTATGTTAAGTCTTTTACTTTCCACACCATTTAATTTAGCTGCTTTGATTACATTTTTCAGGCAACACAAAACTACACTGGCTATGATGCACCCAAGAATGAGTGACCTTCAACGCCTGCTAAAGCACAAACATGAGTTTGCTGATTGGTTTAAGAATCATATTAGGTTGCTTATAAGATCTAAAGTGAGTATTGATTAAGGATTAGATTTGCTTGATGAAGGTCCTTTTTCAACTGCGAGAAAATTAACTGGCTATACAACACAAGGCTATAATTTCAAAGTTGTAAGTAAAGAAAATGGAGCAAAGACACAGAATAATAGTGTGGTAGTCGATTCAACAACGCCTTCCTTTAGAAATGGAGCAGCTCAGAACCCAAGCAATGATACGGAGCGCACTTACTATGGAGTACTTACCAACATAATTGAGTTGACATATAGACAAGGTCACTCGTACGTGTTGTTTGAGTGCAAATGGGCTAATGTGGTGAATACTTCAGGCAGAACAAGGACTGCTGGTTTGAAGACTGATAGCTTGGGGTTCACTCTTGTGAATTTTAACCATTTGTTGGGGACACAACGGGAGGAGCCTTATGTGTTGGCCTCTCAATGCCGACAAGTGTTTTATGCCCAAGACCCCGTAGAACCTGAATGGAATGTTGTGGTCAGGAATAAACCGAGGGATATTTTTGACATGGGTGATGATAATCCAGATAAACTACTGGATAACCTTCCATTTGGAAATGAAATAAACAATGAAGAGGATGACAGTATTGGTGTTATGAATAATGGGACTGGGGTGATAGTTGATGCTCCTACGAGAAATGGCAAAGGAGATCAGATATGGGTTGAAGAAGAAGAAGAAGAAGAAGAAGAAGAAGAAGAAGAAGAAGAAGAAGAAGAAGAAGAAGAAGAAGAAGAAGAAGAAGAAGTAGTAGAGGAAAACGCCGACAAAGAAATACAGTCAGAAGATGAGGAATTTGTGGATGGGTTTTCAGAAGATGAGAATGATGACTCTGATGTTGAATTTGACAGTGGATCAGATGATTCTTAAAAATATTTTAATTTTTCATTCCTGCATTGGTTGTTCTCTTTGTAGTGTGTTCTTAATATAACATTTGAATAAATAGTTCTTTTGAAATTGTCTTTATAGAAGTTTTTGCTTATTTCAGTTCTCTAATTGTTAGATTATCAATTAAGTATACTTACATTGTAACTTTGCTATTTTTTGTAGGATGCCTCGAGGTGGAGCAGCTATGAGGTTCTTGCACGACCTATTACCATATCAGAGAATTGCAGTTGAAGTTGACATGGAACACCTTTTCCCTATGGGGGTTAATGGTACGTATATAACCAAATATATCAGTCATCTAGCGAATGATGGACACAAACTACCATTGAAAATAGATGACTGGAAACGCATGCCTTCATAGTTAATTGAGAATGTGATGCTTTAAATAAAGGTACAATAACAAATGCATGTATTTTTGTATAACCATTAAATCCATATCTTTTCAAAATCTGAAATGTTTTTTTCTTTTGTGGTTGTATATTTGATGTCAGCAAATATTTGAGTACCCAGAAGTATTGGATGGCTGGATCAACACCAAGATAAATGATAGGTGGAAGGATCACAAATTTCATGTTAAAAATGCTGCTTATACAAAATGGAACATGGTGGAAGAACGTCTTGCTAATCCACCACACGATGTTGTTGAGAGCCAGTGGAGGGTACTCGTTGAGGTTTGGAATACTGATTTGAAGAAACAAGTAAGAATTATTACTCTTGTTTTTCATGAGAAATCTCATAATTTAGCAGGCATGACATTATAAGATCTTATATTTGGTGCAGGAAATAAGCCAAATAAACAAAGAAAACAGGGAGAAACAAAAATTTCACCATACTACTGGCTCTAAACCACATGCTAAGTCTTAAATACTCTTTCCTATGCTACAAGTTTTAACATCTTTCAACTGAACAATGTTAACCTACCTGTAAATATAGAGAATCTGGATTTATTATAGCAAAGAGAAGTTAGTATACACAGCATAACTGTTTCCCCTCTTTTGGAATTTACTGGAACTTTACATTGAATGACACCATGTTATTTATGTAGCTCAATAGTGATGGATCTTCCTTGATGTTAAAAAGTAGAACTTATAATTGAATTTAATCATTACGGCCCTACCTTCCTTAGTTACTTTTTCCCACTAATGTTTGTTATGTGTGATTCTTAAGCTGGAAATTCATCCATTGTCTCTGAATATCTGAGTCTATTATGCTAGGTGCTATCTAGATCTGCAATATGTTGTGTATATGATTTCAAAAACTAGCTCTTGATTCCCATAAGCATGATCCTGCAATATTTTCGCCCCCAATAATCTTTTATGGTTGTGAATATCTTTGAACCTGTCTGTCTACTCTCCATCTGTGGCCTGAATTGGGAAGTTGTTGCTGATTTTGGGTGGTATAACATAGTATTTGGGATGTCCCCTAGGCTATGATAGTAGTTTGATGACTGAACTAATTTCTTGCATATGATTTATTCAAACTTTCTACGTGAAATACCATTTCCAGTTGTTGACATGACTATCCAAGCTGAGAAAATGGGTGAAGTTATGAATCTGCCACGTACCCTTCATGATTACATGTATCCTGCGAGATCAAGTTTGGCCTCATGAATGTTCTAACTCAAACTGATAGTCCATTTGAATTGAATGCAAACATGTTATAACTGCTTCCGATTATGTATCCAATGAGTTTATATGTATGTTTCTGTTTTTATATGTATGTTGATTTTCTTATTGAATTCTCTTTATATAGCTGGGGAAGAAACTAGGACGGCGTCCTAAACGTCACGATATCTTTGAAGTTACCCATACCAAAAAGAAGAAAAATGAAGACCCAGAAGAAGTTTTGATGGATCCAGATGTGGCTGCAGAGCTGGTATGTATTTTTGATTTATTATTAATCAATTTTGAATTTGTTTTATGTATCATTACTTACATATTTGATCTTGAAAATGATATTTCTGTAGAAGGAAATGGAGGAAGTAGAGATCCAAGCTAGCTTACCAAGTTCTGATATTGTTCTACAAGGACGACATGATGCTTTTTCCCAAGTGCGAGGACGAGATAAAGGGGCCGTATTCGTTGTCTAGGCAATGGTATAAATCCAAAGAACTATTGGGGTGAAGAATCATCCACCAACCCTTCCACTGACCCAAATGCTGAAATTGTGAACTTCGACAACAACTGGAGAATACTGTTGAACAACTTCAAGTAGCAATGCAAAGGATAGCTGATTTGGAGGCACTACTTGCTGCGCATGATGAACTGGGAACTGCTTAACATTGTTACTCCATCAAATGACGCAGAGATTATGAGAAGTCCATGAATGGAAGATCTTGGTGCACAAATGCTTGACCGATATACTACTTATATAACTCCGGTGACTCAGGTGCTTGTTTTTTTGAGTATAATGGAATGGGATCTTTTTTTTTTTCATGCCATCAGGCATGTTCTTATCATGTCCCAAACTTTCCACAGGCATTTGGATGTTGATAATCTTAGTTACCAGCTTTCTAACTATCTGGGTGTTTTCTTGTTGCCTAGATATATATTTTTTGATCAGTTAAACATCTAACTTTCGGATATGTAGGTTTCTATATATATATAATGCATCAATGTAAAACTTTGTTATGAATGGTATAAATTTCGTTTTCTGAAAAGCTTTTTAATTTTTGTGTTAATGACTTGAGATTTCTGAGAAATTCAGGGAATGTAAATCCGGTACTGGAAAAAATTAACCGGTAACCGATGACCGGTATCGATGTTCGGCAGCGTCGGATAAATCCGGTGCCAATAATAAATATAGTAGTGAGGGTTTCTAAACCGTCACAATAGAAAAATCCGGTGACGGAATACTTCTGACGGCGGGTATTAAACTATTTATGACGGTTTCTAAACCATCACAATAAAAAATTCCGGTAACAGAAGCGGTGCCGGAATATTTCCGACATCGGGGATAAAACTATTTATGACGGTTTGACCGCACGCCACAAATATATTACATAATCGTGACGGTTGACCAAACGTCACAAATAGTGCTCAACCGTCACAAAAAACATTTATGACGGTTGACCCCAGTATACACGACGGATTATGACCTGTCACAAACTATTTTTTGTGACGGTGTTTTGGTTATTTATGACGGTTTTTTATTATTTGTGACGGTTTAAAAACCGTCACAAAAGGCCCTCTGTTTTGTAGTGTTCAGTTCATTCGAATCAGAAACTCATGCCTTACTCGGGTAATCTTTGAACCCGGGATGTTCAATTCTGATATTTTTAGTCTCCAGTTCATCCGAAAGAGAAACTAAGGTCCAACTATAGTAATCTTTGAATCTGTGATGTTCAATTCTGATATATTTCGTCTCAAGTTCATCCGGAAGATAAACCAAGGTCTAAGTCTAGTAATGTTTGTACCTGTGATGTTCAATTATGATATATTTCGTCTCCAGTTCACCCGGAAGATAAACTAAGGTCCAATTCTAGTAATCTTTGAATCTGTGATGTTTAATTTTGATATATTTCGTCTCCAGTTCATCCGGAAGAGAAACCAAGGTCTAAGTCTAGTAATCTTTGTACATGTGATGTTCAATTCTAATATATTTTGTCTCCAGTTCATCCTGGCGAGAAACTCGGGTCTAACTCTAGTTATCTTTGAACCTGTGATGTTCAATTCTAATTTATTTTGTCTCAAGTTCACCCGGAAGAGAAACTCAGGTCTAACTCTAGTAATCTTTGAACCTGTGATGTTCAATTCTGATATATTTTGTCTCCAGTTCATCTGGACGAGGAACACAGGTCTAACTCTAGTAATCTTTGAACCTGTGATGTTCAATTCTGATATATTTCGCCTCCATTTCATCCGAAAGAGAAACTCAGGTCTAACTCTATTAATATTTGAACATGTGATGCTTAATTCTGATATATTTCGTCTCCAGTTCATCCAGACGATAAACTCATGTCTAACTCTAGTAATATTTGAACCTGTGATGTTTAATTCTGATATATTTCGTTTCCAGTTCATCTGGAAGAGAAACCAAGGTCTAAGTCTAGTTATCTTTGTACCTATGATGTTCAATTCTGATATATTTCGTCTCCAGTTCATCGTGACGAGAAACTCAGGTCTAACTTTAGTAATCTTTGAATCTGTGATGTTCAATTCTGATATATTTCGTCTCCAGTTCATCGGGAAAAGGAACTCAGGTCTAACTCTAGTAATATTTTAACATGTGATGTTCAATTCTGATATATTTCGTCTCTAGTTCATCCGGAAGTGAAACTCAGGTATAACTCTATTAATATTTGAACATGTGATTCTTAATTCTGATATATTTCTTCTCTAGTTCATCCGGACGAGAAACTCAGGTATAATTCTAGTAATATTTGAACCTCTGATGTTTAATTATGATGTATTTCTTCTCCAGTTCATCCGTAAGAGAAACTCCGGTCTAACTCTAGTAATCTTTGAACCTGTGATGTTCAATTCTGATATATTTCGTCTCCAGTTCATCCGGAAGAGAAACTCAGGTCTAACTCTAGTAATATTTGAACATGTGATGTTCAATTATGATATATTTCGTCTCCAGTTCATCCGGAAGAGAAACTCAGGTCCAACTCTAGTAATCTTTGAACCTGTGTTGTTCAATTATGATATATTTCGTCTCCAGTTCACCGGAAGAGAAACTAATGTCCAACTCTAGTAATCTTTGAAGCTGTGTTGTTCAATTCTGATATATTTCATCTTTAGTTCATTCGAATCAAAAACTCGGATCTAACTCTAGTGATATTTGAACCCGGAATGTTCAATTCTGTTATATTTCATCTTCAGTTCATCCGAATCAGAAACTCATGTCTTACTCTAGTGATCTTTGAACCCTGGATATTCAATTCTGATATATTTCAACTTCAGTTCATCTGAATCAGAAACTCATGTCTTACTCTAGTGATCTTTGACCCCGAAATGTTCAATTCTGATATATTTCATCTTTAGTTCATCCGAAAAAGAAACTCTGGTCCAACTCTAATAATCTTTGAACCCGGAATGTTCAATTCTGATATATTTCATCTTTAGTTCATTCGAATCAAAAACTCGGATCTAACTCTAGTTATATTTGAACCCGGAATGTTCAATTCTGATATATTTACTCTTCAGTTCATCCGAATCAGAAACTCGCGCCTTACTCTATGGATCTTTGATCTCGGGATGTTCAATTTCGATATGTTTCATCTTCAGTTCATCCGAATCAGAAACTCAGGTCTAACTCTGGTAATATTTGAACCTGTGATGTTCAATTCTGATATATTTCATCTCTCCAGTTCATCCGGAAGAGAAACTAAGGTCCAACTCTAGTAATCTTTGAACCCGGAATGTTTAATTATGATATATTTCATCTTCAATTCATCCGAATCAGAAACTCATGTCTTACTCTAGTGATCATTGAACCCTGGATGTTTTATTCTGATATATTTCATCTTTAGTTCATCTGAATTAGAAACTCATGTCTTACTCTAGTGATCTTTGAACCCGAGATGTTCAATTATGATATATTTCATTTTCAGTTTATCCGAAAAAGAAACTCAGGTCTAACTCTAGTGATCTTTGAACCCTGAATGTTCAATTCTGATATATTTCATCTTCAGTTCATCCTAATCAGAAACTCATGTCTTACTCTAGTGATCTTTGACCCCAGAATGTTCAATTCAGATATATTTCATCTTGAGTTCATCCGAAAAATAAACTCTGGTCTAACTCTAGTAATCTTTGAACTCGGAATGTTCAATTCTGATATATTTCATCTTCAGCTCATCCGAATCAGAAACTCAGGTCTAACTCTAGTGATATTTGAATCCGAAATGTTCAATTCGGATATATTTCATCTTCAGTTCATCAGAATCAGAAACTCATGTCTTACTCTAGTGATCTTTGAACCCTGGATGTTCAATTCTGATATATTTCATCTTCAGTTCATCCGAATCAGAAACTCATGTCTTACTCTAGTGATCTTTGAACCCGGGATGTTCAATTATTATATATTTCATCTTCAGTTCATCCGAAAAAGAAACTAAGGTCTAATTCTAGTGTTCTTTGAACCTGAAATGTTCAATTATGATATATTACATCTTCGGTTCATCCGAATCAGAAACTCAGGACTTACTCTAGTTATCTTTGAACCTAGGGTGTTCAATTCTGATATATTTCATCTTCCACTACAAAAACAGGTCTCAATTGTGAGGTTTTTTTTAAGGGGGGGGCGTCACAAATATAGGTTATTTGTGAGGGTTTATGACAAACCGCCACAAATATTCTAAGTAGTCAAAGTCAGCTAAGCCTCGGTCAGTTTCAAGGATCCGACCCAACAATTTGTGAGGGTTTGCTGGACCAAGCGCCACAAATACGGTTATTCAAAGTCCAATAGACTTTTCTTAGTCAGTTTTGAGTGTCCAACAAAACAAATCTCATCAGTTTTTAATTCCGACAGATGAAACTTTCATCACTTGCTATGGTTTTCCAATCCGTCAAAAACAATTCAGAAAAGGCAGTGAAATTTCATTCTCTCCCGCTGAAATTTTCGCCAAAATTTTGTATATTTTAATTCCTTTCTCTTATCCTCTTGTAAAACTCACTCAGATCTGGTTTTCCTTTTCTCTTTCCTTCTGTTCTTCTCCAGTGAAGAAGTTTGCTGAGAGGTTTGATTCTGTTACCTGCTCTCCATCTCGTCTATCTCGTTTGCAACCATCACCACTCTTAAGTTTACTCTCATCTATTAATGGTTTTTTTTTGTTCTACTTTTAATTTTCCTTTCTTTGTTTAAGGACTGGATTTGCTTAAATCTTTTTCGATCTGTTTTGCTTAATATTACTTTTAATTCCTATTTTTTTGTTCTGTATGCAGGATCTAAAGGAGTAAACTTGAAGGTGAAATTTCCCCCTTTTTGTATTACTTTTAATCTCTTTTTGTTTCTTTGATTAAGGACTGATTTTGCTTTTAATTGCTTGTTTTCATTGTTTTACAGGAGCTAAAGGAGTAAACTTTCAGGTGAAATTTCCCCTCTTTTTCTTAGTATTCACTACTGGGATTAAATAAATAATGTTTTTTTTCTTAAGTTTCAATTTCTTAGGGTTAAATGGAAAATTACTTAGGGTTTGTGTTATGGGTTTCTTTAATTTCTTAGGGTATGTGTTGGATTTCATATCTTTATAAATTTCTTAGGGTTTGTATTATGGATTTGTAGTCTAGAAACAAAATATGGATATGGGTTTCTGTTTATCACTACACCAAAATGCCCAATTTACCATGTTTATTTTCGTTGCTATGAATTTAAGCAACGCTTATGTATGTTGCTTACACGGCGTGACAAATATTTGGCAACGTTTTTATACGTTGCTTAAATTAATGAAAGCAACGCATTTATCCGTTGCTTTAATTAGATTTAATGCGACGTATAAAATAATTTAAGCAACATATATATACGTTGAAAAATATATTACTAGAATTAAAAAAAATACTAAATTACAAAATCCATACTGGTATTTTCAAAATTCAGTAATTACAAATAACATTATTCCCTGACCTGATAAGAAAATCACTTATATATCCTTACAACATTTTACAACATTACAAATTTAGTTTGAATGTACACAATCAGATTCTTTAAAACAAGGTACAGGTGCAAGGACTCATTAATAGTAAACAAGCTAGGTACCTTGATTCTTTTTCTGAGAAAGATGTAATGAACCAATGCATCCTTTAACATTACCAGCTTCACAAACGACTATCTTCTAAGACTTCTCAACCAGATTCTTATAGTAGATTGATTCTTTGGATATGCGGAAGACATTGCCACCTGAAATTTAAAATAAAATGTCATCGTAACAAAATTACGAGTGCGCAATTTAAAATTAACTGCATGATGCAAGAATGCAGGCATAACAGAAATAGCAGTGAATTATCATTCTTGGCATTCACTGCAAACGACTTAGGAAAATTGGAGTAATATCTCTAAATAGAAATGTATATTATGTAAGGAAGAACAACACTCACGTGATTTTACTCGGTAATAACAGAACTGCCGCGATGATTGTTCATTATTCCACTTGTTGGAAGATCTTCTATATTTATGATCAGGAGAAGGGTCACATAAACCAGAATATGAAGAATCTCCATCACTTTCTACAAACACTGAAGATGGGTCCCGAAACATATCCAAAATCTGAAAATCAAAAACATAAACTTTAGCATCTATAATTAGTCAGTACAATATCGATTTTACTATAATTGAGATAATGCTACACTGAGACTTCGGAGCTTCCAAAATAGCTATGACAACATTCAGATACCAATATAACAAACTGGGACCAATATAAGAAACTAAGCACTAGTTTAATTTTCAAGACAAAAGAGGTACAAATAAATTATATCTTCACCCAGGGGATGATGGTGTTATTGATGACTAGTTATATTACTCAACCAGGAGTAGCATTTTTCAAGCTTGCTTAGCCTTGGAATTCTAATAATTATAACTTCTTTTGCTTCATCTTCCTCCATTAATCTTGACTGCATCTTTACTTGACCCTCTGCATACTACTCAAAATAATCAGCGCAAAATAGGTCAACTCCATATGAGAAGGTTCATAATATCATACTGATATACTAGATAAAATATGTAAGTTCCAAATAAATCATATCTAAAACAAAAACCTTTTCCTTAAAAGTCAGAATCTCCTCCTGATTAACACCGCCGATCATTCTCCATCTTAGTTGATCGATTTCTTCTTTGAGGTTCAATATATCCTTCTGGTAGCTAATTCGTGCATCACTGCCGAAGTATCCACATATGCAAGTAAATAACTCACAATTAGCTTACAAATTAAATACCAAGAAAGAATAAAACTAATAAAACCAAAGGTTCAAAGCTTGATTGCTGCATTTCCTTTCTTATCAACTTCATATAGTTGGAAATTTCAAAAAGGTATAACATATAAAGGAACACAGAACATCATAAAAATATGAGATATCGATCAGTATACTGTAGTACCTCAATCAATCAGTATGGACCTATTGAAATAGTTCAATCTTTGTACTCTCCTATAAAATAAGTAAGAAGTCACATAAGAAGTCAGATACCATTAACTTTAACTCAAAAGTGTGCTGGACAAATATTATACCTTTCATGTAGTTGTGTCCTTGTTTAATCCGTGAAAGAGTCTCACTGCTAGGTAAAGTATTATCTCCGTAAGTCATTATAAGTTTAAAATGACATCAAAATCTTACAGTAACAAGGCAATTCACTCTGTGGCATCATATATAAAATCAAACATGAAATTGAGTTAAGAAAAATGCTGGAAAAAATAACAACCTCTGCATGGGAAGTAGTGTTCTTTCTGCTGATGCTGGGAGCCATGGAAACTACAGTCACTGTCTTGGACAAGCAGCCTAAGAATTGAATGGTGGTCTTCATGAGATGTTGAATGAATGGATTGATCTCGACAAAACTTTTTTGAGACCAACTAACACTTCCATTAGTGGATCAACCTTAGACGATAGAAAACCCATTTAAGAGATTCAAAAGGTATATATCCATGGATAGTAAGCAACTGTGTAAACTATTGAACATAGTTTAAGCGATAAAAATAGATTGATATATCAACCGAAGTTCCTACCCATTTTGCATCGGTGCATTAACGGATACTTCACTATCACCATTTCCCTCAACTTACCCATTACCATTACGAATCCAAACATGTCTGTCCTGCAGATTTATTAAAAACCATTACATAGATAGCAACAAAGATACACCTTGACAAACAAGATCCAAACATGGATAAAATTCTATCCATAATTGCAGATTTTGAACAAAGAACAATACCCAAATAAAAATATAAAATCAAGACATAAATACAGATTTCAGTCAAGTCTCCACCAATTTCTACCTGCATCACCACCACCAACATCAATTTTCATAACATATCAAAGGGTTTTATCATAAACACATAACAAATGATGCACCACCAACTAAACCCAAAAATATGTAGTACTGACCATCCTACGGATACCAACATCCCACACCATCAACTGTAACCATCAACAATACTCACAAACTGTTAAATCACCAAAAACCTGAAATCAAATAAAACCCATGCTTAATAAGTCCATCAAATACATCAAACAAAAAGAAAAAAATGAGAAATTTTACCGAATTAAACAATAATAGCAAAAATAAAATCAAGCAATGATAACAAAAAAAGGCGAAAAGATTAGGGTTTACACCTGCTGATGTCTTCTTCTTATACTTTCAGCTCTGTCGAGTATGAGATGAGGGTTTGCTTTGATTTCAGAAGAAAAATCAACTAGAACTCGGGTTACAAAATTAGGGAATGTTAAACGATTATGGTTCTGATTCTGAGATGGGTTCTGATTCAAAGATGTGGCTAAGACTAATTTTTGAAATCAAATTTAATTCAACGATGAGAGGTGTTTGCATATGAACAAATAAACTAAAATTAGATGAGAGTTTGCATTTGGTTTTTGCGAACTAATAATCTAAATTTAGGTCACAAAAGACTGGTTTTCTTTTAGATCTGATACATGGGTTTTGATTTTTAGATGAGGTTCGGATTAGTCATTGATTATGAGAGTTGAAGTTGGATTTAATAAATTTCAGAGTTGGGTCTAGGAGGAAGATAAGAGAGAGAAGATGTGTTTGTGGAGATATTCATTTCTCTAAATTCACGAGTTTGAGATAAATAACAAAAATAAAAATAAATCCCTTATAATAAAACAATTTAGATTAACCGTAGGATTGCAGCCTATATCAATGGTGCACAAATTACACTCAATTACTAAAAGTTATTTTACTAATGAAGCAACGGAAATCCTACTGTGCAATGTATATATGCGTTGCTTCATCTATAACACTTATATACGTTGCAAATCAAAATATTCTGGCGTTGCAAAACCCAGGATATGGTGTAGTGTATGGAACTTGATATTGTTCTTTGAGATTTGAATTTCTTAGATTTGAGCTTATTTGAGCTTATAATTTCTGATTGGGGTTACAAATATTTGGGTTTTGTGAAATTTCTTAAGAGTTTCTGGTTGTATTTATGTTGTTGTCTCTAATTTTTGTTGAATGGGAAAGCATGAGAAATGGCTGAGCCTTGAAATAAAGAACCCCTTACTATTTTTTTGCTCATTCTTAGCTATGATTGATTGGGTCTCCCTTATATCAACTTATCGGATTATAAAGATATTTTGATGTTGGAAATGAAATTTCAGTTCTTAGAGAGGTATGATAGGAAACTATAAGATGTTCTGGCCATTTATGGTGTATGCTATCTAGTCCATTGTAATTGTGCTGTAGGAGAGGTTGCTAATAGGCGAGATGGGTTACTATGTCTGGACATGAAATATATATTACTTATGAGATGCTCACTTCATTACCAGGCTTACTTTGTTAACTTGCTGTTATGATTGTGTTATGCTCAGTTACTTATGAATGCTCCAATTGATGAACCTTTTTACAAAGTTTTTGCTGTTTATGGAATGCTCCAATTGACAAACCTTCCTTTCATTAAAGACTGATTATGCTTTTAATTGCTTGATTTTATTGTTTTGCAGGATCCAAAGGACCACAGGAGTAAATTTTCAGGTGAAATTTCCCCTCTTTTTCTTTGTATTCAATAGGGATTAAACATAATCAATTTGTTTTTCTTTAGTTTCAATTTCTTAGGGTTTACTGGAAACTTTTATTTTCTTTAATTTCTGAGGGTCTGTGTTGGATTTCATTTGTTAAATTTCTTAAGGTTTGTGTTATGGATTTGTGGTCATATGGGTTTTTGTTGATGGAACTTGATATTGTGCTTTGAGCTTTGATTTTATTCGATTTGAGCTTTGAATTTCTGATTGGAGTCTGAGTTTTATCTGTTTTGTACATATGTTGGTGTTTTGTGACATTTCTTAGTTTCTGATTGTGTTTGTGTTGTTTTCTGTTGAATGGGAAAGCTTGAGAAAAGGCTGATCCTTGAAATAAAGAACCCCTTACCCCTTATATCAACTTATTGGATTATAAAGATATTATGATGTTAGAAATGAAATTTTAGTTCTTAGAGAGATACAATAGCTAGGAAACTATAAGATGTTCTGCTATTTTTGTTGTGTGTTTGGTGCTTCTCGGCACTGTTTTATTTACATAGTTGATCTTTTCTGAAAGAAAATACAAACTGTCCAACTGCCTGTAGTTACTATAAACTTTGTTAGATTGCATTATGAGGCCTTTGTGTCAATCAGTTCCATGGTAGTGGTAAGATTGTTGAATTCCATTATATGATGGTGTATGATGTGTTTGAATACTAGCTTTGAAATCCATTGTAATGTTCTGCCCATTTAGGCTTTTCTCTTAGACTTGAACATTTTGGTTAAAATCTGATGAGCACTAAATGATGATGGATGGACCACTTTTAAAATCTGTATATATTATGTTTTCTTAAAGTGAAATGTGAAAACCTTATCAAGAGAAAAGAATCGAAAAGCTATTTGTTTTTTGTTTTGAAAAATATAAATTAGTATGTTTGATTTTAGCCAATTTGGACTAAATTTTTGATTCAGCTGGAATTCAGATCAATAGTTTTTGAATGCTCTAATTTGGAAAGGGATTCTTTAGGGATTACATGTTATGATTTCTATTTAGTGGAGAAGTATGCGCATTATGATGATGAAACAGTGAGTGTCCAATTTATTTGTTGATGTGCTTGGAATATGGTAGTTGAATGCTGTGATATGCAAAGAACAGTCTTTTGGATGTATATTAGCTAGCAATTTTGCCATTTTTAGACGTGCTTCGCTTTTGATAGATATGTTGATGCTAATATGTAGCTAACTAATTAATTCTTGAAGAGTAAAACGACTGTTTCTTGCGAAGTGATCATGAATCTGTCGCTTTTATGCCATGCACTTTCGTGCATCTGCACAAGAATGACATAACTTTGTATATCTATTATATAATTTATGGGGTTCAGTTGAAGGAGTAAGAGCTAAAACTTTTGGTTATGCTGTGTTCGAATACTAGCTTTGAAATCCACATAGGTATCTTCATGTGCTTCTTTCATTAAATACTTGAATGTTTGAGTAAACACTTCACTGTGTATTCTTGTTGGATAATTTTAACATATTATTCTTGGATAAATTAGAACGATGCACATGTATTAATATTTATCTCTCCATACTATTGTCTCTCTGGTGTTTTCGATCTAGAGGTTTAGTCCGTTTATGGTGTATGCTACCTAGTCCATTGGAATGTTCAGGCCATTTAAGATTTTCTTGGTCTTAGACTTGCACATTAGTTATGACTGTGTTTCAATACCAGTTGTGTGTTAATCTCGAACATGTTTGATAAAGATATATTGGGTACTCTAAAATGTCACTGAAATACTTTTTATTTGGTTTTCATGTAGTTTCTTTTGTTAGATGCTTCCATTATTTCTACTGTAAGTCTGTAACTCTAATTTTCTAATGTTCCTTCCTTCCAAGGTGTCACGCCCCGAAGATTTTGAAGAGTTGGAGAAGCGCATTGTTATCATTGTCTGTGAATTAGAGAGGATTTTTCCAACTGCATTCTTCGACATTATGGTTCACTTGCCTATACACCTGGCGACAGAAGCACGTTTAGGAGGACTTGTGCAGTATCGGTGGATGTATCCCATTGAATGATATACATTTTAAACTTCTGTTTTCTTTGTTTGTTTTTTTACTTATTTCTGTTCAATAAGTTATATGCTCTCTTTATTGTTGGTTTTCTGTTCACTGGCTTATTATTCTTTTTTGGCAGGTATTTGTACACTTTGAAGAAATATGTAAGGAATAAAGCTCATCCAGAGGGATCTATTGCTGAAGTCTATTTGGCTGATGAATGTGTTACATTCTTGTCGAGGTACCTCAAAGATATCGAGTCAAGAACCAATAAACCACCTAGATACGTAGATGATACTCCCATTGGAAAACCTGTGAGATTTGCTTTAACTGGCGATCAAAAGAAGAAGATGCATGACTATATCTTGTCTAATGATGATGATGTAGCTCCTTACATAGTGTAAGAAGCACTCTATTTATGTTTTATGTTAAGTATTTTATTTTCCACACCATTTAATTTAGCTGCTTTGATTACATTTTTCAGGCAACACAAAACTACACTGGCTATGATGCACCCAAGAATGAGTGACCTTCAACGTCTGCTAAAGCACAAACATGAGTTTGCTGATTGGTTTAAGAATCATATTAGGTTGCTTATAAGATCTAAAGTGAGTATTGCTGAAGGATTAGATTTGCTTGATGAAGGTCCTTTTTCAACTGCGAGAAAATTCACTGGATATACAACACAAGGCTATAATTTCAAAGTTGTAAGTAAAGAAAATGGAGCAAAGACACAGAATAATGGTGTGGTAGTCGATTCAACAACGCCTTCCTTTAGAAATGGAGCAGCTCAGAACCCAAGCAATGATACGGAGCGCACTTACTATGGAGTACTTACCAACATAATTGAGTTGACATATAGACAAGGTCACTCGTACGTGTTGTTTGAGTGCAAATGGGCTAATGTGGTGAATACTTCAGGCAGAACAAGGACTGCTGGTTTGAAGACTGATAGCTTGGGGTTCACTCTTGTGAATTTTAACCATTTGTTGGGGACACAACGGGAGGAGCCTTATGTGTTGGCCTCTCAATGCCGACAAGTTTTTTATGCCCAAGACCCCGTAGAACCTGAATGGAATGTTGTGGTCAGGAATAAACCGAGGGATATTTTTGACATGGGTGATGATAATCCAGATCAACTACTGGATAACCTTCCATTTGGAAATGAAATAAACAATGAAGAGGATGACAGTATTGGTGTTATGAATAATGGGACTGTTATAGAATAATGGAAATGGCAAAGGAGATGATAGTTGAAGAAGAATAAGAAATGGCAAAGAAGACGAAGAAGAAGAAGAAGAAGAAGAAGAAGAAGAAGAAGAAGAAGAAAGACAAGAAGAAGAAGAAGAAGAAGAAGAAGAAGAAGAAGAAGAAGAAGAAGAAGAAGAAGAAGAAGAAGAAGAAGTAGTAGAGGAAAACGCCGACAAAGAAATACAGTCAGAAGATGAGGAATTTGTGGATGGGTTTTCAGAAGATGAGAATGATGACTCTGATGTTGAATTTGACAGTGGATCAGATGATTCTTAAAAATATTTTAATTTTTCATTCCTGCATTGGTTGTTCTCTTTGTAGTGTGTTCTTAATATAACATTTGAATAAATAGTTCTTTTGAAATTGTCTTTATAAAAGTTTTTGCTTATTTCAGTTCTCTAATTGTTAGATTATCAATTAAGTATACTTACATTGTAACTTTGCTATTTTTTGTAGGATGCCTCGAGGTGGAGCAGCTATGAGGTTCTTGCACGACCTATTACCAGATCATAGAATTGCAGTTGAAGTTGACATGGAACACCTTTTCCCTATGGGGGTTAATGGTACGTATATAACCAAATATATCAGTCATCTAGCGAATGATGGACACAAACTACCATTGAAAATAGATGACTGGAAACGCATGCCTTCATAGTTAATTGAGAATGTGGTGCTTGAAATAAAGGTACAATAACAAATGCATGTATTTTTGTATAACCATTAAATCCATATCTTTTCAAAATCTGAAATGTTTTTTTCTTTTGTGGTTGTATATTTGATGTCAGCAAATATTTGAGTACCCAGAAGTATTGGATGGATGGATCTACACCAAGATAAATGATAGGTGGAAGGATCACAAATTTCATGTTAAAAAGGCTGCTTATACAAAATGGAACACGGTGGAAGAACGTCTTGCTAATCCACCACACGATGTTGTTGAGAGACAGTGGAGGGTACTCGTTGAGGTTTGGAATACTGATTTGAAGAAACAAGTAAGAATTATTACTCTTGTTTTTCATGAGAAGTCTCAAAATTTAGCAGGCATGAAATTATAAGATCTTATATTTGGTGCAGGCAATAAGCCAAACAAACAAAGAAAACAGGGAGAAACAAAAATTTCACCATACTACTGGCTCTAAACCACATGCTAAGTCTTAAATACTCTTTCCTATGCTACAAGTTTTAACATCTTTCAACTGAACAATGTTAACCTACCTGTAAATATAGAGAATCTGGATTTATTATAGCAAAGAGAAGTTAGTATACACATCATAACTGTTTTCCCTCTTTTGGAATTTACTGGAACTTTACATTGAATGACACCATGTTATTTATGTAGCTCAATAGTGATGGATCTTCCTTGATGTTAAAAAGTAGAACTTATAATTGAATTTAATCATTACGGCCCTACCTTCCTTAGTTACTTTTTTCCCACTAATGTTTGTTATGTGTGATTCTTAAGATGGAAATTCATCCATTGTCTCTGAATATCTGAGTCTGTTATGCTAGGTGCTATCTAGATCTGCAATATGTTGTGTATATGATTTCAAAAACTAGCTCTTGATTCCCATAAGCATGATCCTGCAATATTTTCGCCCCCAATAATCTTTTATGGTTGTGAATATCTTTGAACTTGTCTGTCTACTCTCCATCTGTGGCCTGAATTGGGAAGTTGTTGCTGATTTTGGGTGGTATAACATAGTATTTGGGATGTCCCCTAGGCTATGATAGTAGTTTGATGACTGAACTAATTTCTTGCATATGATTTATTCAAACTTTCTACGTGAAATACCATTTCCAGTTGTTGACATGACTATCCAAGCTGAGAAAATGGGTGAAGTTATGAATCTTCCACGTACCCTTCATGATTACATGTATCCTGCGAGATCAAGTTTGGCCTCATGAATGTTCTAACTCAAACTGATAGTCCATTTGAATTGAATGCAAACATGTTATAACTGCTTCCGATTATGTATCCAATGAGTTTATATGTATGTTTCTGTTTTTATATGTATGTTGATTTTCTTATTGAATTCTCTTTATATAGCTGGGGAAGAAACTAGGACGGCGTCCTAAACGTCACGATATCTTTGAAGTTACCCATACCAAAAAGAAGAAAACTGAAGACCCAGAAGAAGTTTTGATGGATCCGAGATGTGGTCACAGAGCTGGTATGTATTTTTGATTTATTATTAATCAATTTTGAATTTGTTTTATGTATCATTACTTACATATTTGATCTTGAAAATGATATTTCTGTAGAAGGAAATGGAGGAAGTAGAGATCCAAGATAGCTTACCAGGTTCTGATATTGTTCTACAAGGACGACATGATGCTTTTTCCCAAGTGCGAGGACGAGATAAAGGGGCCGTATTCGTTGTCTAGGAAATGGTATAAATCCAAAGAACTATTGGGGTGAAGAATCATCCACCAACCCTTCCACTGACCCAAATGCTGAAATTGTGAACTTCGACAACAACTGGAGAATACTGTTGAACAACTTCAAGTAGCAATGCAAAGGATAGATGATTTGGAGGCACTACTTGCTGCGCATGATGAACTGGGAATTGCTGACATTGTTACTCCATCTAATGACGCAGAGATTATGAGCAGTCCATGAATGGAAGATCTTGGTGCACAAATGCTTGACCGATATACTACTTATATAACTCCGGTGACTCAGGTGCTTGTTTTTTTGAGTATAAGGGAATGGGATCTTTTTTTTTTCATGCCATCAGGCGTGTTCTTATCATGTCCCAAACTTTCCACAGGCATTTGTATGTTGATAATCTTAGTTACCAGCTTTCTAACTATCTGGGTGTTTTCTTGTTGCCTAGATATATATTTTTTGATCAGTTAAACATCTAACTTTCGGATATGTAGGTTTCTATATATATATAATGCATCAATGTAAAACTTTGTTATGAATGGTATAAATTTCGTTTTCTGAAAAGCTTTTTAATTTTTGTGTTAATGACTTGAGATTTCTGAGAAATTCTGGGAATGTAAATCCGGTACTGGAAAAAATTAACCGGTAAACCGAACCGGTAGATCATCGATATTTAAGTAAAGTCGGATAAAAATCCGCCAATAATAAATATAGTAGTGAGGGTTTCTAAACCGTCACAATAGAAAAATCCGGTGACGGAATACTTCTGACGGCGGGTATTAAACTATTTATGACGGTTTCTAAACCATCACAATAAAAAATTCCGGTAACAGAAGCGGTGCCGGAATATTTCCGACATCGGGGATAAAACTATTTATGACGGTTTGACAGCACGCCACAAATAGATTACATAATCGTGACGGTTGACCAAACGTCACAAATAGTGCTCAACCGTCACAAAAAACATTTGTGACCCCAGTATACACGACGGATTATGACCTGTCACAAACTATTTTTTGTGACGGTGTTTTGGCTATTTGTGACGGTTCAAAAACCGTCACAAAAGGCCCTCTGTTTTGTAGTGTTCAGTTCATTCGAATCAGAAATTCAGGCCTTACTCTGGTAATCTTTGAACCCGGGATGTTCAATTCTGATATATTTAGTCTCCAGTTCATCCGAAAGAGAAACTAAGGTCCAACTCTAGTAATCTTTGAATCTGTGATGTTCAATTCTGATATATTTCGTCTCAAGTTCATCCGGAAGATAAACCAAGGTCTAAGTCTAGTAATGTTTGTACCTGTGATGTTCAATTATGATATATTTCGTCTCCAGTTCACCCGGAAGATAAACTAAGGTCCAAATCTAGTAATATTTGAATATGTGATGTTTAATTTTGATATATTTCGTCTCCAGTTCATCCGGAAGAGAAACCAAGGTCTAAGTCTAGTAATCTTTGTACCTGTGATGGTCAATTCTAATATATTTTGTCTCCAGTTCATCCTGACGAGAAACTCGGGTCTAACTCTAGTTATCTTTGAACCTGTGATGTTCAATTCTAATTTATTTTGTCTCAAGTTCACCCGGAAGATAAACTCAGGTCTAACTCTAGTAATCTTTGAACCCGTGATGTTCAATTCTGATATATTTTGTCTCCAGTTCATCTGGACGAGGAACACAGGTCTAACTCTAGTAATCTTTGAACCTGTGATGTTCAATTTCGATATATTTCGCTCTCTATTTCATCCGAAAGAGAAACTCGTGGTCTAACTCTATTAATATTTGAACATGTGATGCTTAATTCGATATATTTCATCTCCAGTTCATCCCGACGATAAACTCATGTCTAACTCTAGTAATATTTGAACTTTAATGATGTTTAATTCGATATATTTCGTTTCAGTTCATCCGGAAGAGAAACCAAGGTCTAAGTCTAGTTATCTTTGTACCTATGATGTTCAATTCTGATATATTTCGTCTCCAATTCATCGTGACGAGAAACTCAGGTCTAACTTTAGTAATCTTTGAACCTGTGATGTTCAATTCTGATATATTTCGTCTCCAGTTCATCGGGAAAAGGAACTCAAGTCTAACTCTAGTAATCTTTTAACCTGTGATGTTCAATTCTGATATATTTCGTCTCTAGTTCATCCGTAAGTGAAAATCAGGTCTAACTCTATTAATATTTGAACATGTGATTCTTAATTCTGATATATTTCTTCTCTAGTTCATCCTATTTACGAGAAACTCGTATAATTCTAGTAATATTTGAACCTCTGATGTTTAATTATGATGTATTTCGTCTCCAGTTCATCCGTAAGAGAAACTCCGGTCTAACTCTAGTAATCTTTGAACCTGTGATGTTCAATTCTGATATATTTCGTCTCCAGTTCATCCGGAAGAGAAACTCAGGTCTAACTCTAGTAATATTTGAACATGTGATGTTCAATTATGATATATTTCGTCTCCAGTTCATCCGGAAGAGAAACTCAGGTCCAACTCTAGTAATATTTGAACCTGTGTTGTTCAATTATGATATATTTCGACGTCTCCAGTTCATCCGGAAGAGAAACTAATGTCCAACTCTAGTAATCTTTGAAGCTGTGTTGTTCAATTCTAATATATTTCGTCTCCAGTTCATCCGGAAGAGAAACCAAGGTCTAAGTCTAGTAATCTTTGTACCTGTGATGTTCAATTCCGATATATTTCGTCTCCAGTTCATCATGACGAGAATCTCAGGTCTAACTCTAGTAATCTTTAAACCTGTGGTGTTCAATTCTGATATATTTCGTCTCCATTTTATCCGGAAGTGAAACTCATGTCTAACTCTAGTAATCTTTGTACCTGTGATGTTCAATTTTGATATATTTTGTCTTCAGTTCATCCGAACGAGAAACTCAGGTATAACTCTAGCAAGTACTACCTCCATCTTTAAATGATAGGCAGGTTTGTGTGTAAATCTACACACAAACATGCCTATCTTTTAGAGACGGAGGGAGTATAATTTTTGACACATGGCAAGAAGCTGATCATCAAATATTTGTGGACCAATTAAATTAGGGTCATATGTAATGATCGTATGGCTCTACCACACCAAAATCGAGTTAAGGTACATGTGGGGAAAACACAAACAAGATATCGTGTCCCTTTATATCGTTGATTAGTTAGACTATTAGGTTTTTGTATATATTCGTAGAAGAGAGAGAAAATTAAACCTAATCTCTTTCTATTTTTCCTCCGCCTCTCAAGTCTAACCCTCTCACTTTTTCCCCCCCTGATACTCCTCCTTCCCATTTTCTTCTCTTCAAAATCTCTTGAAATCGAACTCAATCTGTCCAAATCAAAAGAAATATTATCTGAAAGGAAACCCAATTCATGAGATCTGTTGAACTCTAGTCTGATTTGTGAGATTTCTTTTTTATAAGATTGAGCTTAAGCAATTTTATTTTATCTTTTTTCTGTTCTCAATCGGATTTCTGAGATCTCTTGAACTCATCTCATAATCAAAACCCATATTTCAGAAGGAAGATTCAATTTTCGGAAACTCGTTTTAAATCTAGGGTTTTAAACCTAATCTCTATATTTTTATGAATTTTAGTTTTGAGTTTGATTTATGTACATCTTCACATATGTTTCTATTAATTTGATAGGGTTTAATTTTGTTTGCTTTTAATTTTATATGGTATTTATAAGTAGACAGAGTCATTTAGGTTTAAGATTTACGGGGCTCTTTTACGTTTGGGTGTTGTTTTGGTTTATCCTAATTGAATTTAATCTCATAGATCTGAGATTTGTAGGGTTGGTGTTGAGTTAATCCAGATTTTCTGGTTTATCTGGTAGATTCATGAAGTTATGGATTTTTAAAAGAACGAAAGTGAGAAGAATGAGCCTTTGGTTCTTCAGAAAGAGATGGAGTTTCACACCTTATTGATTCTGATTTGATGAACTAATAAGGGAACAACCTTGGTGTCAATTCCTCAGCCTTTAATTCTTTGTCTGTTTATATGTAAGTTTGAGTTCAGTCCATAATGATTTGTGATTTGATTTCTGTGGTTACAATCTAACCTTCAAATAAAATGATTGTGATTGCAGGACTTATATAACTTCATTGCAGCAGAACTAGCATTATCTCTTTAGTACTTATTTTGCTTTGCAACTACATTGGCATGCAAAATGAATTCAGGGTAGTGAAACAGACCAAAGATTCAATCCTTGTGCTTGTAGTGTGGTTACTTAATCATAAACCAGTGAAGAGTGTACTGTTGCTTGATGTATGGTTATTTACCGCAGTTATTTTTTATCTTTCAATTCAAAACAGGGCCTACTAATATCGTTTTACTAAGAGTTGGAAACTTAAATTGTGTTATGCTTTCCTATGTAGGGGATGTAGGGTGAAGTTGCAGTCAGAAGTGTCAAATTAGTCGCTTAATCGAACTTGTGATTAAGAAGAAACCTTCTAAATTTCACACTGCTTAATTTACATTTTGTAATTCAGCGAGATGAACTTTCATATGGCAAGCCTTTAGACTCTAGAGATACATTTCGCAAATTGTAAGCAGCAGCATTACGACTTTCACTTTGTGTCTAGTCTGTTGATATCACATCTTAATTTTGCCTGTATGAAAGACTGTTTTGTTAATTAGGTCAATATGGAAGGCTGTCCTTAATAATCATGCTCATGGTATGGGTGCTATGAATTTCTCTTTTACCTGCTGATAGAAGAGCTCCTCTCTTAGCTGTGATTGATTCTCTATGTGATTGATTCTTTGAAAAACTTTGATGCAGGCTTTTGTTTTAAGTGTAATACGTCCATCTCTATGGTTTAGATTTTGATTATAATGATATTGTATAGCTAAAATAACATTATTCTGAAATCCAAAAAGAAAGATAAACTGAGTAACAATGAACACAAATAAGAACTAGTCAAAATCCATGTAAGCTGTTACATATAATTTCTGTAACCAGTGGAGTGCACTCATATGTATTAATTTGTTGTGAATCATGTTAATATCGTAGGCTATCCATACAGATCGTATGGAATGCGAATATCAGCTGGAAAACTTCCACTTAATACTACATTACTAAGAACTGACCCTCTGCGGTAAGCATTATTGACACTCATATCCTAAAAACTCTATACCAGTATGAATTCCATGTTACTTGGTGATCACTCATGTTTTCATTTTAATTTTTTTTTGCAACCTAAGAATTCTATTAACAAGCTTTTAACTTTGTTATGCAGTTTGAAGACTTCCTAATTGTGATCCAGGTAAAAGACTTTATTCACTTTTTCTAGTTTTTTTTCCTTGACATCCCAAAATGCAACCTTTGTTAGGGGAAGGTCTGATCATGTTGTGATGTTTTGCAGGGGGAAATCTCTAGTCCTTGCGTTGATTCTTTTGGCATTGGGTTTAGTTTTATGGGAATTTAACTGACCACATATTTTTGTTATTTTTTTTACTGCAATTTATAATCCTGAATCTAAGTTTTACATTTATGTTACCTAGTAATTTTTTTTCCAGCTGTCATATTTGTATAAGTTGCAAGAAGTGTAAGTTCTGTAGCTAATGAACTCTGTCAATTTGCAAGATGATCAAATGTGACAGCATGCTGGTCTACCTAGTATTTACATAACTATTTTCTATAGAGGAGTGCATTTCCTTGTTAAAATTTGACATTTAGTTTTCATTTGCAGGGTGAAAGTCTAGGATCTTTGTCGGACGTTGATGACCTTGCAAATACTTTTTTGAAGGTTAGTTTTCTGAAGTCATGCCAGTTATGGAAAATGTGATAAAATTGTACTTGCATAATCCAGTAGTGTAAGCATTTCATCTACCGCCTATCCTACAATTTGTAAAAGTATTTTATTTGTTAAACAATAGTTTTACTTGAGGTAATTCCTATGGCCGATAATCCATATGAGCTTAAAATTGAGAGTATGTCGATCACCTAAGGATGGTATTTAAGGTTGGTGTGGAAACACTTGTCTCGACCACTCACAAGTGATTGACCTACTTGCATTTAAGATACTTGTAAATCCCATATCTTCTCTAACTATCGCTAAATACTGCATATCGTAGTGAGTGATATTAACCTAATACATAGCACAGACGGTTTATTTAAAATGCATGCTTGTGGTTTGTAAAAATGGGTATATAAAGGAGGTAAAATGTTGGAAGAACTTTGAGCCCACATCCTCTTTGTGTGTATACTAGACTTATGAATTCTACATATAATGAGTGATAATAGTTTAATACACGGCATTGACAATTTTTTGGACATGCGCATGTATGTTTGTGATTGATGAAAATGTGTGAAAAGAGTCCACATCCTCTTTGTAAACCCTATGTTTGGTTCTCTGTTGTATAGTAAGTGCCGAAACTAAATATTACATCCTTGTAGACTTGTTTGGGTCATGCAAGTATATACTGCTGTATAACCAATGTCTTTATATATATATATATATATATGCTGCCTTAGTTTCAACTTGGTCAATGTTCTCTTATAAACTTTTAAACCGTGTCTTTTTCAGTATAGCCGTCATTCTGAAGCATTTTTTTATCTATTTTGCCTAATAGCAGATCCGTCAGCGAGCCAGTGAGACCAGGAGTCGTTGGTGATAGGGGAGGTTCTTTTTCTCGGCCTGCAATTTAGTAGTATTACAGGCCTGTAAACTGGAAGCCCAGGTCCATGAAAATGATCTGGGCTACCCATTTTTTTTATTGTTACTGAGAATTGTCACGGAGATAAGTGTAACAAAAATTGGGAAGTAAAAACAACACGTGTCATCATCTTACTGTTGTTACAAATGAGAGTAATAGTTTAATCGTCACAAAATCCGTGAGAAACGGACGACACGTGTCCAATAAGAAATCGTTATAAAACTAATGTCAACACTAATATGTGTTACTATATTCGTAACAAAATGGGACACGTGTTGCTGACCCAACCGTTGCAAGGTTTCAGTAACAATTATAACCGTTGTCATATATGTGACTTTTAAAGACACGTGTCACTCACTTAATTGTGGTAAATAGAGAGTAACCTTTTAAACCGTTACGATAAACGTTACTAATTTGACACGTGTCGCTATCATAAAATTAGGTCAATCGTGACTGTTAATTATTGTAACGGTAATTTTATGTGACTGTAGTGGGCGAATGTCACAGATAAAAGCGTTACAAAACCGTTTCACAATTATTTATGACGGCCTATTTTCAACAGGTTATAATCGTTACAAATATCATCAGTAACGGTTATAGCCTGTGACAAAATTCCTGAAATGGTGTAGTGAATCCAACCATTTACGGGTAAGAATCCATGGGAATATTCTCAAAAACCTTAAACACACAAAAATTCGTCAACTTCGAGAAAGAAACTCGCTTCGAGATCGAAACCTGACCAAGAGCGAACTATTATTAGTCTGACAGTTCGCAAGAATAATGAATCCAACCAGTTACGGGTAAGATTGCATGGTAATATTCTCAAAAAACATAAACACACACAAATTCGTCAACTTCGAGAAAGAAACTGGCTCCGAGATCGAAACCTATCCAGGAGAGGATTACAATAAGTCTAAGAGTTCGCAAAAACGATGAATCCAACCATTTACGGGTAAGATTTCATAGGAATATTTTTAGAAACCTTAAACACACACAAAATCGTCAAATTAGAGAAAGAAACTGGCTCTGAGATCGAAACCTGGACAAGAGCGGACTACTATAAGTCTGAGAGTTCGCAAAAATGATGAATCCAACCATTTACGGATATGATTCCATGGGAATAATATCAGAAACCTTAAGCACATACAAATTTGTCAACTTCGAGAAAGAAACTCGCTTTGAGATCCAAACTGGCCAGGAGTAATGGGATATTCATAGATCTTTAGCAAACTCAGTTAAAACAATTTATGATTCTCAAACTATTTTTTTAAAAAATTGATCGTTTGGAAAATTTTCCAAGCAAACAACCAACTGTTTAC
The DNA here is from genome assembly GCA_023529315.1 of Papaver bracteatum. Classification (NCBI taxonomy): domain Eukaryota; kingdom Viridiplantae; phylum Streptophyta; class Magnoliopsida; order Ranunculales; family Papaveraceae; genus Papaver; species Papaver bracteatum. The sequence goes on along the minus strand of JAJJWX010001054.1, from coordinate 46,490 downwards.
CATCAGTATGCATATCCTTTTGATGTAGTTGCAGGAAATCCTACAATACATCCCTCACAAGATTTCATGATAATCAACACATACTTAAGATCAACAATTATACTTTTTATTAATTGAATCTAGAATTTTAATAAGAAGGAAATAAAATCAAGAATACAATACTATTTTGGACTTTCTCTCTCCTCAAAACTTTCTCAACATTCCAAAAAGATCTCTCCCTTCCTTTACGCCTACTCTGCTCTTTATATAGGATATTATATAGTGGATGACATCTAAGTTGTCCTTTATTTTCGGATTTGGCTTGCGAGATTATCCCAAGAATACAAATGTTTTATTCGCAGCATATCTAAATGTCTCTAGATATTCACGTCTTTCTCGTGTTTATGCCGTCGTCACCTGTTGCGTCATTTTTGTAATCAGTCTGCGATGTCTTCGCAATGCTTTGTATTGGTGTTGCGATATTCTGATCCTACATCTTGCCTCTTCTCATGTCTTCTCTGCGAAGGGGAGAACGTCATGATAAATTGTACTTCAAAATGTTGCAGCTGTTTATCTTTCCATGTACTTCTGTACTGACATGATTCTGTACTTTACACAAGGTTTGCTACACGTATCTCTTCTTCAATCCATTTCTTGACACGTCTTTTTCAACCGTTACTTTTCAGACATTCACGTCTACTCTTTGTATTAAATGTGTTTATCTTCTCGAGAATTCTCCTCCCTATATATATTCTTCTCATTCTTCTCTTATTTTTTTACTTCTTTTTCAACTTCTCTGCAACTTTATTTCAATGTTCTTCCGTAAATTCCGTACCTGCTGCTGCTGTAATTTTTCATGTTTCTTCTTTTTTCGATCTTTACTTTCTTCTTCATTCCCATACTTAAAATGCCTCCAAGCGGTCATAAAGCTAAAACTTCTTTTGAGGGAATTCTGAAACTTATCAAAGAGAGAGGTTTTACAGTATCCACCATTCCCAATCAAGAAGCTACCTCTATTCTTTCTGCTAAACTATTTTCTTATCATCATTGTGATGATAAAGAAATCATAGTTTCACTCGGTCAAATTCTCGCTTGCCTTCCTATCCCTCTTTATGATCCTAACCTTCCTTTATTTTACGAGATACTCACTCATGCCAAGTTCTCGAGAGAAATATATCAATTAAGTGGGGATTGCATTCGCCTGATGCTTGAATTTGCTAACCGCGGTGCTGGCAAGTGATCTCTTTATTCAAAACACGTTAGGGATACTGAATTTAAGAATTTAAAAATTCTCGCCGAAAAATACACCGCAGAGAGCTTCTTTGAAAATTATGAATTAATACCTATGAAGAATGACAAAACTCGCTGGGGTGTTCGCTTGAAGAGTAAGGAAAATATTGACGATGATAAAAAACTTATGCTTGACATTGATTGGCATTCTGGCAAGAATAACATTCCTCGCCAATCTAAAGATGAGAAATGGTGTGTCTTTCCACTAATTCTGAGGGGTCCTTATATTTCTGGTTCAAACGTGCTTCCTGCGAATCTCGTTACTTACCAACCTTGGGTATTTAATTGGCATGAGAAAGAGAAAGAGGTACGTTTCTTTCATTCAGTTTATTGTCTTCACTTCTCCATATTTATTAATATTGCGAAATTTTTAGATTAACAAATTAAGAAGAAGCTACAAAAGAACTAGCAAATCAAGCACCTAGCAAGACTTTCGTTGATCAATGATGAAGTAAGAAATATTTTGTTTTATTATTTTTAACAATATTGTTTCCTCTGTTTCTTATCTTCATTCGTGTGCGAAGATTGGTGTTGTAGTTGTTGAAGATGAAGGATATAAGCAGCAAAGACCAAAGGCAAAGGTAAAAGTGTTATTCGCAAGGAGAAATATGTTCAAAGAAATGAAAAATTCACTCTCCTTCTCCCTCAAGTTCCCATTCTGATCAGAGTACAGATGACGATGTTGTATTCACAAAATAAGGTGCATCTCCTGAATCTTCAATGGCACAATTATCCAGCATCTTCTATGATTCTATGCAAGGAATTGGTGATACTCCTCTAACTAATGCCTGCAAGTCCATAGTTGCTATCGGTGATGCCCCCCTCTTAGAGAATAATGAGTCTCTACGCGGAGTTTCCATATTTGTATCCCCAAGTTTCTTACACTCGCTCAATAGTTTGGTAAATTTTCATACTTGTACTTTTCTTCTTTTACCTTTTGATTCGAAATTGTAGTTTATTTTGAAAATTCGCCTTATTCTTTCGCAGGCTTGAAAAGCTTCTTTCGTTGTTGCCTCAGATTTGGAAAAGAGGCGTGATATTCTAGAAAAGAAGAATCTTCAACTTCGCAAGATAAATGAAGAACTGGAGGCTGAAGCTATTGGCCTTCGCGAACAGAACAGACAATTAGAAGTTGATTCTTCACTCAAAAGAACAAAATATCTAGTCTTCAAGATGCCAATAAGCAACTTTATGGTATGAAATTTTTATTCTTCCCCTTTATTCTTCTATCCCACTATTTATCTTATTTGATCAACCATTTTTGCAGACATTTATGGTCTTTCTGATGAGGTAACAACCCTTCGTTCTTTTCCCGACCCTATATATGATAATACCCTTCTCGAGCGTCTTAATAATTCTTTAAATAGTTTTTCCAATGATAAGATTAAATCTCTTTCCATAAATGAACTCAGATCCAAACTTCGCCACTTAGAAATTGACCGTAGATCCAGTTTGGGCTTAGCCAATAAATTTAAGCCTTTCTATCTTAACTTTTTTTGTTTTTTTTGAAAATAAAAAGAAAGATATATTGAAACTTAGGAGGAAATTAACAATTTAAGGATCAAGAACAGTGACCTCATAGATGATAAAGATCGTATCGCTAACCAAGGTTCTAAAACTTTAGCGAAATTCCATGAAACCTTTCTCGAGGTTCAAATTGAACGAGATGAGGCTAACCGAAAAAATGTTGTGCTTAGCGAAAGACAGAATCAGATTCGTTCCCGTCTTCTCATAAATAATGATGATGAATTCGCTTGGGCTGAGAAAATTCTAGATGACACCAGAAATAATCTAGGTGTAAACGTTAGTCTCTACGCTGAGCACATGGCCTTGGATAGAGATATGATTTCTGACAGAGAAGGTTGTTAACTATTCTTCCTTATTTAATCGTCTATTTTTCATAAATTTCCATCAAGTTATTGATTCATTGTTATATGTTCACAGAAGCTGAAGAAAGATTTTGCAAAATAATTGAAGAACTTGAGGATGAAAAATAGCATCTCGCAAAGAATCTTTCTTCTCGCAATGATAAATGTTCTAAGCTAAAGAGCCAATTGAAGATTACTGTTGCGAACTTTAAGAATTATGCTATCCTTTTTCGCAATCAAACTATCAAGAAGGTCTATGATGACAATAACATTCTTCATTCTACATATCCTTGCCGGTGCCAGCATAGAAATTCAAGCAACATACCAGGCCGGTACCGGCATGCTCGAGAACTAAATGATTGTGCCTAAAGGGGACTCGTAAACCTGAAAAATATTCAAGACGATGTTCTCGCACTGGCTAGGGGAATCGCCTAGACCTCCCTCGACTCCGACAAAGTTGAACACAATCGTGAGGGCTACGCCCCGACCCCTGCACTATCCGCGTAAAATACAATTTTTGTACCTTTAAGATCGTATTCAACCTCAATTATATGCCGGTATTGATAACAAATTCCAAGGGTTTCCTGTGTACTTAAAATGGACTGTCGGCATACACGAATAAATTAAAATCAATACCTTGACATACTACCGGCATTGAAGTTAACCTAAAATCAATGTCGGGAAAAAACATTCATTTTCAGGTGATTCTGTAAATCAATACCGGCATAGCATTCATACTAAAATCATTGCCGTAACTAAATATTGGCATTGTATTCATTATAGATTGAATGTCGTAAAATACTACCGACACTGTATTCGTACAAAAATCAATGCCTATTTTCTTCAAATTCAATCGCTTGAGTTGGGTTCATGATTCTGACGATTCTAACCCAAACCCACTGCTATGAATCGATTCAAAATCACTTACCTTCTCACGGAAGCCATGTTTACGAGAAGTTGATCGTCCGAAGCCACTTGTTCTTCTTCTTCTTGCTCTTGATCAATCAAAGCTAGCCTTTATTCTAATTTTTTTTGAGCAATCGATTTTGACTTCGATTAGGCATCTGATTTCTTTCTTGGTTGCATGGTTATGATTCGGGTAGGTTAATCGACGAAGAATTTTTTTAATCATCGTCGACGAAGAACGATGAAGAAGAAGATGGAAGAAAAAAAAAATCAAAACCTAAACCTAATGAGTGCCGGAATTGATGGTGTAAATGGGGGATAATTGATTTGGTTTTTAGATTTTAAGTTTTAGGAGAAAGGGTAGTATAGTCTTTTCATAAAGTTTTTAATAAACTAAAGGGTATTTTAGTACTTTCATACCAAATGGTCACCCCTTAGCAGAAACAATGGGTTGGGGGAAGTAATCAATATCTCCCAATTAGATTGGGCATCCCCGAATTGCGTGTTCTTTTAAAAGATACAAAAGCATAAGCTTTGGCTCCACCTAAATTTAATGCTTGATTTATCTTTTTTATCCCTATTGAATTTTATAAATGACAAAAGTTACCCTTAAATTCAAATACAATTGATTTTTTATTTCTTATATTTTGTTCTTTAAATATTATTACTTTTTATTTTCAACCTATTTTATATACCATTTCATTTAATTTGTCAATAATAAAAATAAAAACAAATATTAAAATAGGTACTTTATTTTAGAACACGCAATTGGGGGATATGAAAAACTATTCCCATCCTTAGTATCTTGCTAAGGGCTGTCTTAAAAGTGTAAAAAGTCAAAGTTACCCCTTTCAAATATTTATTTTTTTTATTTTTTTAACTTTTTTTTAAAACTTTTTTTTTCATTAATTTTTTTTTTAACTTTTCTGTTTCTTTTTTAATTTTTTTTAAATTAATTTTTATTTTTTGAAAATTATTAATTTATCATGAAAAAGAAAAAAAAACAATTTAAAAATTATTTTTTATTAAAAAATACGATTTTCTTTTCTGACAATAATTTTTTTAAGAAAAAAATATTTTTTTTTATGAAAATTATTTTTTGTTAAAAAAATATTAATTTTTTTTATGAAAAATATTTTTATTACAAATGAAATTTTTAAATAAATAAATATGAAAATAAAAGGGCATTTCAGGAATAATAAAAATATATGGATAAGGGTTTTTGAAAATTACTTCAAAATAACCCTATTTTGTTTTATTATCATATCCTCCAATTAATATAAGTATCCCCCAATTATACGTGTGTGTGTGTATATATATATATATATTAAAAAGTGGCTAAGTAAAATAATTTTTTTAACAATCATAATAATAGTGACAATTAGTAAATTTAATATTATATATAATTATATTTAATAGTAAAAAATTATTTATTTTTAACCCCAATAAAATTGAGTAAAACTATATTCAGAGATGTCTTTTTTTGTCATTTGTTACAACAACAATGGATGAATCTCATATTTTACCAAACACACTTTGACCGCCTTTTTAATACACTTTAACTTTAAATAATTTTTTACCAAACGTCTAACTGCTTTTTTTCTCACAGCAACGTACAGCAGAAAAGTGCTTTTACAAAAGCTGCATCAATATCAAACTAAGCCTTAGTTTGGGAAATAAAGACTGGAAAATATACATGAGAATTAAGAAAAAAACAGACTACTAAAAAGTAAAAACCCAGAAAAACCATGATGTACAACGTTTTTATAAGTTTCGAGAACGTTGCACAATTAATTTCTTTTAATGAATTAAAATTACTTATTTTGCGCAACGGATTCTCTGGTGCGCAACGGATATACACGTTACAAAGGGTGCAACGTTTATATCCGTTGCACACCTCCGAAATTGAAGCGTTGTTAAAACCATGATATGGTGTAGAGTCTTGTGTATGTCTGGCCAGTCTTGTGTATCACTAGTGGATAATGGGTTTTAAACAACTTCCTAGGATTCACAAATACTACTGTTGTTGGGCTGACGTAACTATAAGTTATGTGAGTGAGAGTGGTTTTATTAAAGAAAAAAATGGAAAAGTAAAACTTGTCTCATAAACTGTGGTTTTTTTTAAAGGGTATTTTTGTAAAAATGAAAAGTTCTAAGAACCACTGCGAGAGAAAATTGTTTCTATAGCCCCCAGATTTCTTTTTGCCTCCTTCCAAACTTTATCTCTTTATCTCTTAAATCTTATCTAGATGCTTTTCTTTCCATCTTTTTCATATTTTTTCCTAATGTAAAACTACCAAACCCCATAAATCCCGTCCCTTGTTTCATTATAATTCGTTCTACGAATATACTTCATTCAAGATCGATCAAAAAAAATATTTTTCATTCAAACTAAACTCTTCTAGAACCCATGATTCGATCTGTAGCCTTGCATCAATTTCTTCGATCTATGATAATTTCTTCATTCTTCAATTTCTTCGATCTGTAGCATTTCCTTTTCTTAAATTTTTTCGATTGGTTCCAATCAACTATTCTTCGATCTGTAACCAAAGAAGAAATCAAGCTCCTTTTTATTTCATCATCAGAGAAAATTGAGAAGAGTTCAATGAAATCAGTTGATTAATTTTTTTTGGTTTGAAGAAATTGTTCAATTAGGAATTGTCAGTGATTTTTTGTGTTATGGGTAATTTTAGTATTATATCTACAAATGGCAGGTGGTAAGAAACACAAAATAAAAAAACAAATTTTCTTAGATTTTTTTGTAAATACTTTATTGATTATGTTGATTTTACAAATTTTAGTTGATGGGATTTTTATTGAACTTAATGATATTGGGTTTGTTATATATGTTCACAGAAGTCATGGTGATGATTTCCTGACAAGTTATGTTTATAGAAATATGATCCTGTTCTACAACTTGTTTATAGTCTTGGAGAGAATCACCATGAAGAATTTTGATTTATAGCAAGGTAATTGCTGATAAATTTGGTTGTGTATCTGTGATTTAATATGAAACTTCTTGCATGTGTAAGGGTATTTTGTGTTGCATTCAATTATACCGCCTTAAATTCACCGCTCCGATTGTTTTGTGGTTGATATATTCACTACTTTTTAAGTTTTTTGTTTGTTATATGATTGTAAGAAGTTGAAGAAAAGAATCTCAATGAAGATTGCCGAGCTCATGAGTCTCGAGTCAAAGGATGCATTGGTATTAATAGATTGATGCATTTTTGAAGATTGATGCATTTTTTGGTTACACTTTTGAAAATTTGTGCAATGGGATTGTTATGCAGACATCGATATGGAAGAGGATGCATTGGTATTAATGGATCATTTAGATTAACCATAAGTTCATTCCATGGGTAAGCAAAGCCTCTTCCGTCTTTCTTCGCTTTTCTAGATTGATTTTGGTGTTTAAAATTAGGATTCTTCTTTAACTTGTTTCATGTTGTATGTTTTCATCGTGGTCCATGATAGGGTACAAATTTGTCACAGACACCTGAAATTTAGTGAATAGATCAATAGCTTGTAATGTTTGTAAAGTAGATGCCTCACAAATTTGGCTAGAGTGATGGACCCTAATTGAGTTAATTTGTTGGTAAATGAAGGTATAATTAGTGAAGTCTGGTTGGAAGCTGCTAACTCATTCAAGGTTTTTGATTTGTTAAGTTTGTAAAAGGAATGTAGGTTGAGCTTTTTTACTTACCTGATCTTCGTGATTTATGATATCAATTTGTGCTTCCTTGTTGTGCGACTTGGCATGTCCGTACTCCAAGACCCTATGATTAAAACTTGCCACTAGCAGGTGACGAGTTGTATCCTTTTTTTTATAGAGTACCACTCAATGAATCATTTCGTTACCGGTCTACATGCAGCGTGTTCTCGATCCTCTTATGCCCTCAGTTCTCGATCCTTACTAATTTGGTTGTGAGCGACGGCCATTATTCAAGCCTTTCTAAGGTGGGGTTGTTGTTTATGGTTGATATATGTGCTGTAGATGTTGTAAACTCCTATCTGTACTAGCGCGTTTGTTACTAATTTGTAAGTAATTTTCAACCTTCTCTATTTCTATGTTCTAGTTAGTATTGTTGGTGTACCAAATTATCTTTGAAGGATTTGTAATCTGAGGATTCTTATCTGCTCTTGTATATTAGACTACAATAAATATTGGCCTCCTATGTCTTATAGAGTGTTCATTCTTTGTGGGACAGTTGTGGTGCTAAACAATCTAGGTATTTTGTTACATCCGCTAAAGCACATGATGGACTGCTTGGTTTTGGACAAGAAAACACGTCCATGATTTCGCAGCTAGCTGCGGATGGAATATGGATTCACAGTATTTCTCCGTCGTTTGTGTTGCTTAGAACATTTATTTCTAATTATTGCCTCTGTCTTCCATGTCTGTGTCGTGTCGGTACTTACCTAGTAATTTAATTAACGGATAAGTCAATAATATAATCTATGCTATGACTTTGCCGTTTATATCTTGAAGGGGTTCTCGACATTACTGCTTAGTATTTTGTTTGCTTATATTCATTCTTTCTTTCATTTCCATGTTTTTTGGTTTTCATCCTTCTTTGGATTACCGCCTATTTTGGTCACTGCTCTTAACATAACATGTATCTTTCTCATTATCTTTACTCATGGAGTCTGCATGCCTTCCTTCATGTGAACAATACACCAATGGCCAACCATGTAACTCAATGTAGTCATGAATTAATGACCTCTCTATTTTTCTATCAACCCAACCCTGTAATTCAATGTAGTCATGAATTAATGACCTCTCTATTTTTCTATTTTTTTAATGATGAAATTAAATGTCGCTTTGATAGTATGAGGTGATGGACCTAAATTAAATTATCCCATAAAGAATTTCTCTTACTTTCCTATCCCCTTTAGAAAAAAATATAAAAGAATACGACAATTTAGTTTTCTTTTTGTCTTTTTTAGAATGTTAGCTAGTCGCTAGTCCACGTACGACTTAAATATGACCACATTACTATATTAGTTTTCATATTCATATACATACAAAACGGAATCACCATATGCATTGTATACTTGTGAGTATATATAAGTTTGCATGGGCATATATGGACGTCTGTGTATATACTATATACCCGACAACAGAATTTCAATCTCATACCCTTTTGATTTCAAGAAGATATCTTGAGTGCTCGTCATTGCTGCAGGCGGCTGATAGTGTCCAGTTTAGTCTCCTCTTGCACCATTAATTTTAGTGTAAGAGAAGATGTTGACGCTCCATTTAGATATCAATTTGTTGGCCGGAAATACGTGGAACTGAAGCTGGAGATGATGGAGCAGGCTGAACTGGTTAATTTGCGAGAAGATTGTGGCTTGAGTTTCAGGAAGTTGAGGTGAAGTTCAACTGGTTTAGGTGGTAATTGGTGGTTGTAGCTGGGAAAGATAAATTGAACAAAAGATGGTGGATTTAAGCTATAGGGAGATGGAATTGCAGGGTGGTTGCTTGGCTGTAGATAATGAGGATAGTTCGAGTTGTTGTTGTCGTTTAAGAAGGAGAATGCTCAGGCTTACAACCTGCAGTGAGCTGGAATTGAATGAAGTTGTTGATCCTGCATTGAAGCTGTGGAGAGTCGATTGATACAAGGAACGGAGGGCATGTTGCTGGTGCTCGCAGTTCACAGAGGTTGAAATGACTGAGAAGATGGGATAAGGTTGATCAATTCGAGTATTGCATATCGAGAAGTGGAATCAGGAAGAACAGGAAGATGAAGGACTTGATTTGATCTAGTTTGTCAGAAGATGAAGGTACAGATGGTGAAGTCTTACTTTCAACTTAGTCTTGAAATTTTATTCTTGTAATCTTGTAATAGGAATATATGTTAAGGATTTCCAATTTAGTTTTAGAAGATTCTGGACTTGGAGCTCGCAGATTTTAGATAATTGAAATTGTAAACTGAATTCACTTTTCAAATAAAAAATGAGTTTTAAAGTCACTATTAAATTCTGATTTGAAGCCATTATTAATTTAATTTGATCTTCGCTTTTAGTTTTTTGATTCAAATAATCAGCTTTGGATTCAAATTAATCAATATCAATTTTTTTTTTATGAAATATCATAAGAAAAACTATTTTTCCATCGATTTATTGATTCTACCGGTAAAGAAAGTTGTTTTTTCAAAGAATTCAACCTTTGCCGTAAAATAGTCGTTTTGGAAAAAACCACTTCTAGATTGCAACGGATGGACACAGTCGTTTTTAGTGATATTACTTATTTTCTTGACAGTGGTATAACTTCCATTTTCCACTAGTGTATGTCTGACCAATCAGAAACTGATCAAATCGCTTGTACCACTGTCTTGGAGACTGCTTAAGCCCATACAACGATTTTTCTCAGCTTACATTTACAATCTTCTTTTCCAGCAAATGTGAACCCACTCGGCTGAGTCATATAGATCTTCTCTTCTAGATCATCATGTAAGAACACCGTCTTGACATCTAGCTGAACTAGGTCTAAATCATATTGTGCTACCAAGTCCAACAAAATTCTGATTGATGAGTGTTCCACAACTGGAGAGAATGCCACAAAGTAGTCAATCCATTCTTTTTGGGCATAACCTTTCGCAACTAACCTTGTCTTATAGAGTACTTGATTTTCCTGGGATCCTTCTTTCTTAGTATATACCCATTTGCACCCAATGGATTTCTTATCGTTCGGAAGCTTCGTAAGAATCCACGTGTCATTCTTGTAAAGAGACTCCTTCTCATCCTACACTGTGTATAGCTTCAAAATAGGTATTAGGAATGCCTTCTTCAATAACTGGTAATGCATAAGCTATAAAATCATCCATCCAACCAAAGTTTCCCCTTTTTCTTTTGGTTTGTCATTGTTTCTATGGTCTCAATGACCGTAGCTTCTGTATCTTCCACTACTTCTTGTTCCTCTTCATTAAGATCGTCATTATCATTTGGAACTTTAGTAGTTACCTCCATTGTAGATGTCATTCCTTCGAAAGTAGGATTAAAAGATACAGACTTAGATGGAAGTGGTGGAGTTGCATTAATCTCCACCTGCTGCAAAGGCTCACTGGTACTGGTAGTGTTCTCCACCTGCTAAGAACCCCAAGACTTCACCATAAACGCTTCATCAAATATAACATCTCTAATCATGACTATCTTCTTCTCTACCGGATTCCAAATTTTGAAGCCTTCCATTCCTTTCTTCACACTAGAGATGGCAATTTTCCCCACCCAAACTCATCCCCGTGGGGACCCGCCCCTATGGGTTAGGGTTTTACCCGTATTAACGGAATCAAGTGGTACCTGAACCCCGAAATTAGTGATGCGGGGATGGGTCGGGGATGGGATTCATGGTCCCCGCCCCATACCCGCCCCATATCTTAATGGCAGTAGCAATTATGTTGGATCCAAGGTTTAAGATAAAATTCATTCAGTTTTATTTCCAGCAAATTATGGTCCAGCTTTTTCAGACTTCGTAATTAATCGTGTAAGCAATTTATGTTTTGATGGCTAAATAGTATGAACTGAAAGTATTTGCTGATAAATCACTTGTCCAAAGTGAGTATCCGACGTACGTAACCGAATTCATCCAAAAACATTGGAAGATAGTGAAGAAGTCCATGATGATATGATTACCATAGAGAAAGATGGTTAATAATAAAGAACTAAGAAGTAAAAAGAACCATGATTCTTAATTGTTGTTTCCTTTATTTTTCGGTTTTCATTGGTTATGATAAATTTAAAATTTTAAAATGCATTGCATAGGTTATTATTATTGTTTGAAACATTAAAATTATTTTTAAACTATTATTATTTGCAAAATTTTAAATATTTATTATAGTGTTATGGTAACCCATGGGAAACCCATCCTCTACGGGGATTCCCCATACCCGTCCTCGATCCATTCTTACGGGGTACATGTAGGGGATGGGTTTTGGTTTTTTGAATGGGGTAGGGGATGGGATTCAAGGTCCCCGCCCCATACCCGCCCCATTGCCATCCCTACTTCACCCCCATAAATATCCCTTTAACAACACGGCTATCAAGCTTTTTTTCATTAACATGATACCAAGCAGGGCAACCAAAGATATGAATTGAGTCATAGTCATAAGCTGGTTTACCATACCACTTCTTTGTAGGAGTTCTACCTTCTAAAGCAGCTGATGGCAACCTATTAATGAGGAAGCACACATATGTAACTTCCTCAGCCCAAAACACTTTACCTAATCCAACATTACATAACATACATCGTACCTTGTTCAGTAAAGTATGATTCATGCGTTCAGCTACCCCATTTTTTGTGATGTCTTTTTAACTATGAAATGCCTCTGTATTCCCTCATCCTGACATACTTGTAAGAATGGATCACTTTTGTACTCTTCATCACTGTCCGAATGTAGTACTTTGATATTTTTGCCTGTTTGAGTCTCAGTTGGCTTCTTCCACTTCACAAAGACTTTTAGGACATCACTTTTATGCGTCATGATGTACACCCATACGCTCCTAGAATAGTCATTAATAAACGACACAAACCAATGTTTCCCTCCAAATTGATTCGAACACTACCAATCTCGATCACCCTGCAGGTCTGATTATTCCCCATACGTACTTCTCCATAAAACTCTTCAAATATGGAGAACCAGTCCCAATGAGGACAAATATGATAAATTGCAACAAAATCTAGTACCCACGTACAGTAAGTTACGTTAAAAGTTGATGGTGTCACAGTCAGCGAGAAATCTGAAGCTTCATCTGAATCTTCACTTTCCTTAGCAATGTTCACCTCATTCTTATTGTTATCTCTTTCTCTATCTTTACTCTTGGTACAATCCTTAGCCCAATGGCAAAAGTCATGACAACATGTACATTCATCATTCTGTAGACACGCTCTTGACTTTGCACGCCCTTTGACTTTATCACAATCACCAGTCTTCTTTCTCCTGTCTGTCGAACGACTTCTTGCAAGAAGAAAATCATTGTTAGTTTCACTTGACATATCTTCACGGTCCATATTCCTGGACTCCTCAATACGCAATGATAAAGTGACCTAAACGTATGTCATCTTATCCTTCCCATTCATTAAAGCCTTAATCACGGGTTCATACCTTTCTGGAAGAGAGTTTATCATACATAAAGCTTTTTCCTCGTCCTAAATTTTCTCATCATAGTTAACCAACTCAGCAAGAATTTTATTATATGAATGAATCTAGGTGATCAGTTAGAGAGGCACCCTTGTTCATGTTCAAGGTAGTTAATATCGCGTGTCGGTCTCGTATCGTCCGGGTACGATACACTTATACAAAAGATAATATTGGTTTTTATCGGTGATACATCATAAGAACTAGAATTTCGAATATTTATAAAACCATAGTATAAAAAATAATAAGAATGATGCATATATCTCAAATTTCCAAAATACAAGGTATTTTATTAGCCAGCATTGTGATTCTTGTCCCATTATGCCGGTAAATATTTCTTATTATCCTTCAGTTTTATCTTGGGCTAAGAGCTGAAATGCCCCAATTTGGGGGTGTCGTTAGTGGAAATGCCCCGAAATTTGAAAACTAGTTAAAATGCCCCATTCTGTTAAGTTGGCCGTTAATTGCCGTTAAAAGGTCAAATCAGCACACATGTGAACTCTCACGTGTGGGATAAAGACATTCTTAACCCCAAATTTAGTGATTAAATCTAGTTATGCCACCTGGTAGTTTAATGAACGGACAGATATTTACAGATGAAGCATGTGACAAACACGTGCGAACTTTTAATTACTGAGATGGCCCTACTATCTCAAGAAATGACCCCTCTGAGATACTGACACGTGGAACATTTTTTTTCATTTTAAATGCACGGCAACAGATTATTGAAATGGACGGCTATAAATTGAGAACTAGGCTAATTACTTTTGAGTATAAAAGTCATTAAATTAAAAAAAATAAACGGCGCGCGGGGGTTATAACCCATCCACAAAAAACCCATCCAAACAAATATGACACAAAAACCCCAAATATCATAAACTGTCTATATTACCCTTGTACTATTTAAATCACCCAACAAAATCAAAAATGAACCCCACATTTAAATTTTATTAAATTATCACCAGCAACACTAAAGATAACAAAGATCGCTGCCGCTTCCACCGCTGCCTCCCACTACTCACCATCACTGCGCTATCGCACCACCACTTGGATACAACCGCCGATTTTCATCACCATCATGCGCGCCATCGCACCACCGCCGTCACGCACCACTCGCGCCCCACCACCACCACTGCCTTCACCACCAAGCCGCTGCCATCGCGACCACCGCCACCAAAAGACACCACCGCCACCTCCCACCACCACCTCCCACCACCACGGCCGCCGCTTCCATCACCACCTCCCCACCGCAGCCGCCACCGACCTCCGTCACCGCCGCCAACCACCACCGCCGTCACCAACCACCACCGCCACCACCACCACTGCCAACCGTTGCCGTCACCAACCACCACCACCGCATCCAATGACCACAACCACGTATTTTACCACCACCGCCACCGAAAACATCATCATTATCACCGACCACCACCACCAAAAGCCATCGCCACTCACAAATAATTAATTTGATTGATCAATGTTCAACAAAATGAGAAAAAAATGATGCAACCAAACTGAAAATGAGAAAAAAATGATGAAACCAAACTGAAAAAAATGATGGAACCAAAATTGGTTTCACCAAAAAATAGATGAAACCGAAATTGGTTTCATCATAAATAATGATGAAACCATAATTGGTTTCGTCGATCGCAATTGCTCCTTGGCTCGGGCTTTTTCCCCCGCAACTTCAACTACTCCTTGGCTCAATTCCCGCAACACCACTAGCACCACCACCACTAATATCGAAAGTAATTGCATCACCACTGCCACACACCGCTACTAGCCAAGACTACCGCCAACACCAACCGCACCGCCACCAGCACCACGACCTCCCACCACCCAAAAATACGATGAAACCGATTTTGGTTTCATCATAAATACGATGAAACCTATTTTGGTTTCATCATAAATAAGATGAAACCATTATTGGTTTCCGATCGCTAATCGCTCCTTGGCTCAGCTTCTTTCTCGAATTTAATCGCTCCTTGCTCAGTTTCGCTCAGCGCTTCTACTTCTTCTTAATGGCAACAACAATTCCTTACGCTCCATTCTTAACCACCAGTACCCATTTCAGTTGATGTTGTTTTATCGCAACCATTATACCAGCACTTCCATGCTTCACCAGCACCGATAGTTCAACTGCATATTTAAAATGGAGTATCACAAATATTATTTCTTGGTTTGCTTACCTTTGGGTCTTCATACTGAAGAAGATTGCACAAAGAAGGAACGTCATCCATGAAATGTGATGAAGTGTCGGACGAGAGTTTCTTGCAGACATTAGCAATAGTACTGGTTGCAACCCTCTGTTGAAGAAGACAAACGGATATGTTATGCAAGCATCGTCACATTCGGTAAAGCTAAATATTACACTTCACTCCTTCATTTCATAAGCAAACAATTTTAAGTCTAAAAGCCAAGGCAAAGCATGATTTTTTTCCATGAACAAATGATTTAGCTCGCAACCTCCACTGTACAAACATTACTCCCTAATAAGAATATACACGTTAGTCATACTCCAAATCTCCAATATTGACTTTAAGAAGGACCTGCTAAGGAACTGCTATATCTTTCCTTGACTAGTCAATTAAGGATCTAGTCAGAAGGCTATTAAAAATAGTTTTACCATGCTTTTAATTTCCTATAGAAAGCATTTTAAAGCTACTAACTTTCTACGAAACAATAGAAAACTTAGTAAAAGGTCCATATCTTTTCTTTTCGGTCAGAAACCTTCTCTGGATTCAAATCTTCTACACTATATCTAAATCAAAAGTCCATGTCTTTCATTCTCTTTCCATTATTGTTCTCCAATGACACAACAAAAGGACACTCTACAATAAATTTGAATCAATTCTTCCAATTCAGAAAGAGAAACCCACTTCATTGACATTACTAACGCAATACTCAATGTTAAATCAATAGAAATCTCAAGCAAGGGGGTTTATTCCTTTACCTGGAGACTCGAAGAGAAGAAATCTATAAAAACAAGAGCAGCCATAATCGCACCAGCTTGCAAACACACATCAGGTTGATCGACCGAAATCTTCTCTAATACTAACAAACACTACACAAACACCAAAAACAAAAAAAAAAGTTAGTAAAAAACCAATAAGTCAATTGCAAAGATAAACAAAATTCACATTCAATAAACAAATCCAGAAATTCAACCTGTTCAGCAACATCCATGTACTCAATATCCATTAATCTCTCACAAAGTGCAGGAACAACATCAACTCTAGCAAGTAATGCAGATATCCCAGGCAAAACATCAACTAAATAAGTAATTGCCCTATAATTGAATACAACATAATGTCAGACCACCACTTCCCCATGGGAGGCCAGGTAAACTAAAAAATCTTAACATAGATGCAGCTTTCATTAACTTTGTTCTAGAACTAGGACGACTCTGGGACCTGCAAAATTCATAAGTACTTTGTCAGCCATAATACAATGATAAAATCATCTTAAACCAACCAACTGCATAAAAATTGAGACCACGCAATAAGTTTAAGACAAGAAGTATGACCTTAAAGAGTAATCAATCTTGGGTTGTGAAAAGGGAGAGGATTTTATCTTCTGAATACGATCCGCAGTTGGTGTTGAAACTTCAAAGTGATCGTTAAATACCTTTACATTCCCATACAGACTATCATCCATTAAGTTAGTTTCCAACTCCCAGGACTAAACATGAGTTCCACTGGGTTTAACTCAACTTTGGTTTGCTGCCACTGTCTCTTGAATACCTTCAAAAATATACAAACAAAAATCCATACTCAAAATCAGATTGTAGTCCTATAGTTTCGACTAATCCACAAAACACCAATTGAAACTACAGAAAACAAAACCCTTTGTATAATCAATGAAAACCCCCTCAACTAATTGAGAATAACCAGGATTTCAAAACCCAATTAGAACTTCAAAGATTTAACAGAACCCTAAAAAAAAAAAATCAACGAAATCCCTAATTGATGTTAATGTTACTTCAATCACCACAGAGAATTGGTGGTGAACGAGAAAGAAAAGAGAAAGAAAAATGAGATCCACGAAATCCCTAATTGATGCTACTGTTGTTATCATACGAAATCCCTTAAAAAAAATCGACGAAATCCCTAATTGATCGACGAAATCACCATGAGTGTTGCTGCTTGTGGTGACGGAGGTGTTGCTGCTGGTGTTCGTGAGATCTATTGTTGCTGCTGGTGGTGATTGTGGTGCCCAGAAGGAGACGTAGAAAGAAGAAAGAAGAAAAAGAAATGAGAGAAGAAGAAGAGAAGGTAAAGGGTATGTTCGGCTTTTTCAAAATTAAAAAGAACTAAATTTAGTCAAAATTATTTGACCTGGGGTTTTTATGCCACTTTTATTTGAAACGGTTTTTATTTGGTGGAAATAATATGACCGGTTTTTTCCTATCACAAATTTGTTCACCTAGGGATTTTGTCACTAGTTTTGAAAAATAAAAGATTAAATTGCAGATGGGATAACTCAAGGAACTAATGTAACTACATATGATGTCAACCATTACAAATAAACAAATCCCTTGGAATTCCTAAGATGATCAAGATGTCTGCCAGGGGTAGCAATCAACAGATTTACTTCTTTCACAAGGCATTCTGCTTCTCCTCTTCAAGCTACACCATCCATAACCAATCCAAAAGTTTGAGTGTGGGCAGCATGTGTCTGGTTCATTTAAAATGAAGGATCAGAGATCAGAGCAAGAAAGAGAAATGTTCCATACAGAAGGTTACTACGATTATAATTTAGTCCTACACATGCAGACGTGAGCTAATGATCGACTTCACACAACGAAAACAAAATTGAACTCCATTTTATTTCTTTTCCAGCTTTCACTGTAGTAAGGATATATGTTAGCTATCGATCAAAAAAGGATATATGTTAGCTATGGATCAAAAAAGGATATATGTTAGCTAGGATATACGTACCAAAAAAAAAAAAAAAAAAAAATACTTGCCCAAATATGCATCTCCATTGTAAGGACGGCTAAAGTAAGTTAGTTATTGGGCCCATTACCCTCCATGTTTAGAATCATGATCCTCGTTACAAAATTCCCTAAATATAATCGACGGTGGAGATTAAAATGTTACGTGCATACTCGCCAAAAAATGTGCACAAATTCGGACTCAATAAAATGTATTTGTCCCGAATAAAACGCTAATCTCACTTTACTGCTTGGTTGTCCATATGGTATAAGTGAAGCAGAAATCGATCAAGCCATTAGTGCAACAAAGATACATCTAATGATATAGAAATACAATAAGCAATTGTAGTAAAATTAAGGGATATTTAACGTTTGGTACCCAGCAAATGTCCAACACCTAGCTTTGGTACCCAATACTTCAAATATTATCGGTTGGTACCTTGACCAGTTAATTCAAACCGTTGACTCGACAAAGATAACACGTCTGTAACTGAAGTGGTCCTATTACATAAATACCCTTGCAAATGCTAACATTGGCTTTAATTATCCTAACGTCTGGTTAGGGTGATATACACGTGGCTAAATCCGTACGTGTCACACGTGTGTTTTATTTGAACGGCCACGATTAAATCTAGACATGTCAATATAACCAAAAAGACTAAAACCTAATTTTACTTATCTTCTTCTTGTCGCGGGAAAATCGGAGAGAAAACTAGGGTTCGCCGCGATGGAGAAAAATTGGTGATTCTGAGTGATTTCTGAGTGATTTCTTTTACCTAATCTTAGGATTTCGTTAGATCTACTACTGATACACATTGGGTAACAGTTATTTTAAGTAATCGAAGCCAAAATCAAGCATAATCGTGACCAAATCGAGACACTGTAAGATGAGTTCTACACCCTTTTTCTATCTGATTTGTTTTTTGTTTTTACAATTATTGATTCTCGTTTCTATGTGATTTGTTGTTAGAAAATTAGGGTTTTTGTTAGATTTGAAGTATATCCATGATTGTTTATTGATTTTACTGTTAAAGAATGGATTTTTCTTTTGTTGTACATAAAGAACAAGTTGATGTTTTGTTTGAAGGGACAATATCCATCATATCTAGTTGTTTTCTAGTTCTTTTGTGGATAGAGTTTCTTAGAATTATGGCACCATATTTGAAGCAGCATAAAATGGCCTTAACCTTTATCTCTGATAGACAGAAAGGACTCAAAGCTGGTGTTGATGTCAACTTTAGTGATGTGAACCACTACCACAGGTTTTGTATGAGGCATATATGGAAGAACATGAAGAAGTATCATCCAGGACAACACTTGGAGAGTTTGGCTTGGAATGCAGCCAAATCATATACCAGTACTGAATTTGAAGGATATATGGACAGAATGGGTGAAGCAAAGGAGAGTGCAAGGGTGTATTTGGAGAAGGAAGAGATTGAGCATTGGGCTAGAAGCTACTTTGATTTCTCCTGCAAGTGTGAGCACATCACTAGCAATTTCTGTGAAGCATTCAATTCTTGGATTTTGGACATTAGGGGTCTTCCAGTATGCAAGTTGTTACAACAGTTTCACCTCATGATGATGAGATTGATGTTTGATAGGAAACAGCAAGGTGAAGAGTATCCTAATGGAGGTGTTGTGCCAAGGGCAGAGAGGATATACAAGGAAAACAGAGAGAAGGCAAAGTTCTACAACAGAATTCCCTCAACTGAACATGAATGGTCTGTTGTGGATGCACATGGAAACAAGTGGAATGTCCACTTGCAAGAGCATACATGTGATTGCAATTATTGGCAAGTGACAGGAATTCCTTGTCCACATGCTATACAAGCATCATTCTACAACAGGAATGCTGATTGGAAAAGGTAAGTTGGTTGCTTCCCTTATGTTTATTTACCTCTCATTATACTTTGTTTTTGAATAATGCTAACTACATATTATTTTCTTTTTGCAGGTTACTTCATCCTTATCATAGTGTTGCCAACTATAGGTTACAATATGAGGGTTTTGTTGGGACAATGCTAGATCAGAAAAGCTGGCCCAAGCCCCGGGTGAGATTTTACTGACAATATGCTTTGCAACAATGTAATTTTTTCTATTGTGGCTAATAGTGCATGTTGTTAATTTGTTATGGTAGCCTAATGATGATGGAGTGGTGGTTAAGGTCCTTGCACCACCTAATGCAAGGCTTCCTGGAAGACCCAGACTACAAAGGAGAAAGGATGCTGATGAAGGTGGTAGTAGTAAAGTCGCAAGGCAATGTGGAAAATGTGGGGTAATTGGTCATTATAGATCTACTTGTACAGGGTTAACAGCTGAACAAATTGCTGAGAGAGGAGAAGGTATGCTACTTTGCATTTTTTAATGTATTTTTTTTATATATTTGCAATATTGACTAACTGTTGTTTGTTTGCATGTGTAGTTTCTACTGACTTTGCAGGTCCACATAGGAGGAGGACAGCTGGTAGAGACTTTGAAAGAGCTATGCCTTCACCTCCTAGAGAACCAAGAACCACAGCTGCAGAAGATTTTGCAAGGACTGAACCATCAACATTTGGTCCAACTGTTGCTAGAGGTGCAAGAGGAGGCAGTATAGGTGGCAGGAGAGGAGGTAATAGAGGTGGCAGAAGAGGAGCCAGGTCATCTCAAACATCACCATCAATGCCAGCTCAACATACTTCTCCAATGCCAACTCAACATACATCTCCAATGCCAACTCAACATACTTCTCCAATGCCAGCTCAAACTGCATATCAAATGCCAGCTGAACACACTTATGTTGATGTACCAAGAGGTGGAAGGAGAGGAGGTAATAGAGGTGGCAGAAGTGGGTGTGGTAGAGGTGGAAATGCAGGTGGAAGAGCAGCGAGGGGTGCTGAGTATCTGTTATTTGGTGAAGAAGGTGTTAATTCTGGTGAACCAACCAATGTTCAGCCAGTTTGGAGGCCAACAGGCACAGGTTGTACAAGTTTAAGAGGAAGGAAAAGGGGAAGACCAACAAATGCTGAAAAGGGGAATTTGGTACATCGGAAGCACGGTCGAGTATTTGGTGTGGGATTGCTGATGGAAGGTGATACTCTCTACCCACCAAGAAGAGGAAATACACCACTTATTAGACCACCAAGAGTTGAGGTATAACTGGTTGATTTGTTAATAAGTTCAATTTCAGATTTTTATTTTTGTGTATTTAATGTGACAACATTCAACTTATGCAGGTGGAAGCACAGCCACAAATGCCACAAGCTACACAAACTAACCACCAACCAACTCCTGTGCAGAACACAAATTTAGTGAATAGAGCCGAAGGTGTTGAAAAAGTGACAATGAGACCTGGTGGATGCAAGACAATGGGTGGAGGTATATTTTCTAGCTTATCAAGGGGTGGACCATCAACTACACAACGCAACAAAAGAAAGAATCATGTTGACAATCAGCCTTCACCAGTTAGGAGGAGCACCAGAATTTGTGGTGGGATAGGTAAGAAGTTGAATGGTCTTAGCATTGACCTCACTGAGGATGATTGAATCCCACTCACTCTTGTATTAGCATTGATCACAGAATTTCAGTCACACTAAACTTAGTATCTATTATCATCTATTATAAACACTAGTTTTATTTCACCTCTTTTTGGACATGTTTAAATCATGTTGAATGCAGCTGTTTGACTATTAATGCAGTATTATGTTCTCTATTTATTCTTATACTACATTCATAGTTGTCTTTATATATTAAGAACACAACTTTTATTCATGGATTAGAGTACAACTACAGGACACTATAGATAACAGTACAAGACAAGACACTTGGAAACAATAGGAAAACATTACTAGACAAACATTACTAGATAAAAGTTGTTGTAAATAGTAAAGGCAGGAACATTAGGATGCTTTCATT
Organism: Papaver bracteatum; assembly: GCA_023529315.1. NCBI lineage: Eukaryota > Viridiplantae > Streptophyta > Magnoliopsida > Ranunculales > Papaveraceae > Papaver > Papaver bracteatum. The sequence continues at coordinate 24,483 of JAJJWX010001054.1, read as the reverse complement.
CTATTTCTATAGTTCTTGCAACATTGCAAATGCTCCACATAGCTCACAGTGCAGGTATGGCTCATTCATTGTATCAGGTTGGCAACTTTTACCTAATTTCATTATGTTGTTGCAACCTGCAATGCAGTAAATGCCTTTCCAAGGGCATGAATTAGCAAAGTGATCATTAGCATTGCAGCTGTAACAAGTATTTTTCACCTTTACCTTCAGCTTAGTTGTAAATGCATTGCATATATTCATATCATTAGATTTCTTCTTCTTACTAGTAGGAGATGATTTCATTATCTGATCACATACCATAGCAGCTTCATGTGATGCCATGTAATCCACAAGCCAATCAAACTTGTGGCATAAATTGCATTTCAAAAATCTGTGTTCTGGATGCTCTTTAGTCTTGGATACTCTGACAGGTCTGGTTCCTTTGCATTCTTCAGTGGGGCAAGGTAAGTTGGACCATATGCAGTTGGTTCTCGTATGTCCCAGACTGTGACAGAGCTCACAAGTTTCTTTTGCTGCATTCTTAGCATCATCAAGCCACACAAAACCAACACAAGTAGGAAATTGACACTTCAAGCATAACTTACCCTTGCTTAGAGGTAGTTCACTTTGTACCACCATTCTAATACCAATACACCCAGGTTCAGTGCATTTAGTATATCTCCATGGACATGATTTGGCTATATGACCTGCACTGTCACATTGTTGACATATCTACAAAGCAAAGAAAAACATAGTTAAAGCTCAGTGAAGCTACTAGTGGACTTAAAGTTGAAAAATTCTTATACTTACTCGATATTCAAGTCTGGAAGATGTTGCCATTGCGAGCTTCAAAAAGTGAATGTGAACTTGCAGGTGCAGGAGGTGTTTGATAGATATAAAATGGAATAGAAATGGTATGGAGGAGGTAGTTTTATAGGACTTTGTGTGCCTAACGGCTAATTTTTTTGAATTGTATGATTCTAAGGCGTTGGATCAGGTTATTCGAATTGTTAGATCAACATGGCTAGATGACATGTTTCTCTAAAAGTCACGTGTGTGTCACATGCTAACGGTGATTTGACGGCGTGAAGTAATTAATATTTATTATTAATTTTAATTATTTAAGTAACAGAATGTTAAGTCAACGGTTTGACTTAACATTATTTAACTGGTCAAGGTACCAACCGATAATATTTGAAGTATTGGGTACCAAAGCTAGGTGTTGGACATTTGCTGGGTACCAAACGTTAAATATCCCTAAAATTAAACTGAACAAACAGCATAATTATGAAAAATCGACAATTATTGGCACAAATGAAACCAATAGAAAATAAAATTATTCTTGTACCTCAATTGAATTTACGCATGATATCCCCAGATGTATAGATGCAAGGCCAAGGTGTTACTTGACTTGAATAAACTCGGTAATATTGGAATTGTATCAACATTTAATACGAGATGAGACATAAATTTAATCTTTCACTTCTAGGAACATTTTAATTTAATCTTTCAATACTTTTTTATTTTTTTGAAGCATCTTTCAATAATTTGTTTCTCGGACAAAGCGAATATAGAAAATAATGAATCATTTCACTTCTAGAATAAATATATCTTCTCCTGGTTGAGAAACATAAATTCGTCCCCTCGGAATTGGCTTAATACCAAATAGTTTAGCATACAGAGTGTCATTTTTTCTTAGACACTTGAATGGTTTATGCACAAAAGTTGAGATTTCTTAACGAATAGAAACACAGACAACCAAAATCATAGAACAAAAAAGACCACCTAAAACATTTGCCAATTCAGAGCCAAAATGCCGTCATGAAATAGGCCGTGAGCCGCTAGCCTAGGCTCGGCTTTCAACTGCTCATCTAACTTTTGACCAGGTCACCTACCTTGGACCATATCAGATTTTTCTTTGCTAGTCTTCTCCTCTGCTTCCGTTTTTTTTTTTAGAAGAAGAAGGTTATATTAAAAGGAAAAAGAGAAGCAACAAATTAATCACTCACTCATGAGAGCTTCAATGAGACTTGGGGGAACAAATTTAAAGGTACCGGAATATTTTTTTTTGATAAGAAAAGAAGATATATTGAAGAAGGAAGAAGGTACCGGAATCAAAAGACCAAAGAACAACTAGTTATTTAACTAGATCAATGATCTCATTAATGTCTTTCCTACGCCCACCAAATACTCTCCCATTTCTTCTCCCCTGCTTCCGTTTTACATCCCTACACATTAATTGTATAAGTTCAATGTAACTAGTTCTTTAGTAATGGCAATGGGAACGGTTAGATGATTGTAAGTTTAAGTATTTGTTTTTTGTGTGGGAAGGTGTGTTAGTATTGGACTGAAAAGCAATCGCATGATTTCCTAATAGATTCCCTGTGCAGTAAAAATTACAAGAAACTTGCTTTAAATGTAACTTCTATGACAAAGACCTAAGTGATTCACAATAATAAACGGGTCATTAAGAATTCATTCTGTATCATTTTTTTTCCTTCGATAGTTGTATAGTAGATATTAATAAATCTATGCATCCAACGGGAAAAGAAATCTATGGAGAAGTTATGAAATCAGTTTTGGGAAGAAAAAATCACAAGAAATATTAGAGATGGATCAGGCTCTAAAGTAAACGGATAATTTAAGATGTTTGAGGAAATTGAGAAGAGAAGATCATGCATTTGGTAAATTGGTCGTAAGTTGAGGAAAGAAAAACCTGACAATCAATTACGGAAATCAAAAACTGATAATCAATGGGAAAGAATATCTTTGGTTATTCAGACTGCTACTGTGGATGATAATAAAAATGAATTACTGAACTCAAGAAAGTTAATCAAGAATAACAGGATTTAGCTACGTGCCATATCATAAGGGAAACGACGGGGAAGCATTTGTGGGTTATGTAGCAGCTTCAGGTTTTATTGCAGCCGATTTGAAACCTCCATTCTAAAGGGTTAGTATTAAGAACTAAAATTGAGGCTACGAGACATGGCCCTTGTAGCCGATTTGAATCCACGCCTTGAAATGACTTCCAACGAAAAGAAAATCTGTTGGGAATTATCTTAATGGGTGTAATATTGACTTGCATGTTTTATGTAATACTGTTACGTGGTTCATTTGGAAAGCAAGGGCCATGTCTTAAAGGTGGAATAGTGCAATAACAACAATTGACATAATCAAATTTATAAATAGTTACAACACTATAAAAAAACCAGGCCATAGCATAATGGATGATCTTTATTACAATCTAAAAAATGATGAAACACTGGGGATTACTATTACCCTTAGAAATTGGACACCACAGACTACTACTATAAATGAAAAAAGTAAAATGTCTCTTACAATAAGCATTGCTTTTACTATGATGGACTCCACAAAAGTACACTCAATTCACTTGCCTATAATTCATAACGGGGTTGGTCTTGAAGAATGATTAATGGTGATTACTGATTAGTGATGGATAATCTTGAGTAGAACTAGGAATTGTGGTTTGCTGATGTGAGGGGAAAACAGATATGAATCGATATTTTCAATGAAAAGTCTGATATGGTCCAAGGTAGGTGACCTGGTCAAAAGTTAGATGAGATGCGTAAAAATAAAATGCATTAAGTATCCTCATTTTTCTAAAAATAATTATTGATGCAAAATTTGAGACATTTAGAGTTCTCTGCTCACTTGAGTTGAAAATCAAACTAAGTTTCCATAACAAGATGCTCAATAGGCTTACGTTTTGAACGCCTCTAAGTCAGAATGCGTAAAAATGAGAAAAACAACTTATGAAAACGTAACTTGTTCATCCCCTTCTGAATTGATTTGCGTAAAAAAAAAATTGACCAGGTCACCTACCTTGGACCATGCGTAAAAGAATTATAGGCTTACTAGGTCCAGTGTGCTTCAGCTTGAGATGAATCATCCTTTTCAGTATTGTGACTCCAGGGCCGGCCCTGGCATTTTGATGCCCCAAAGCATACCCAAAAAATGTTGCCCCCTTGCATATAAGAAACTATAGTCTGGAGCATAATAAGGCGGCGTATAAGCTATGTTAGCATCGTTTTCTTCCACATTTAATCCTATAAATACCCTCCCTGGTCTGTTATGGAGTTGTGAAAGAAAGGGGGAAAAAAGAGTGTTCGGTGGGAGAACAAAAATTTTGAGTGAGAAACGTTTCAGATTTTTTATGTTACCTAGTTCATATTTACTATTACACCGTTACAATAACTCCAATTTATATTATACCCTTCTCTTATGTCCTTATATTTTTATTTACTCACCATTTAGACCCTCATATTTTTTCTTTCACATAATCTCTATTTTAAGGATTATTTTTTTTGCCCCTGCTTGTGTTGCCCCATAGTCAAACTTTGTTGACTTTCCCTAATGGCCGCCCCTGTGTGACTGTGAGACATAAAAAAGTTTAATGAATAATAATGTACATTATAGTACAATTCATATTAGTTTTTGGTGACTAAATAATTTATTGAGGGTTCATTTGTACCACAGTTATAAACTTGCGCCACTACCAAATGTATTTGTAGGAAGAACCCAAGAAAATCTGTGAACTGTACATCACAACCTAATGGTTTTCGAGATCCCATAATGATAGTGGTTACGGGTTTGTACAAACAAAGATGTTGCACAATCACTAATAGTTTTGAAACCTGGTTTAATTGGTGCCCCAAAAAATAATTAAGGGCCTGACCATTTTATACCCACACCAATTTTTCTAGGGAACTTCCAAAAGGTGGTGAAAATATTATTTTACCATTACTACTTAAAACCTATTAACTCTAAACATAAGACCCCTAATTAATTTTCTAAAACCAAAATTAGAAAACTCTCCACCCCTCCCTTCCTCTCCCACCCGAGTTCTCCCCTCTCCTCCATTAACGACAAAGAAAAAAATAAAATAAAAAATCTTCGTCGGTTAGAAAAACCCGCTTATATTTTGATTTTTTTTCTTGAGTTTTGATTGTGAAATTTAGTTCTCGAACCGATTTTTTGTAGTAGCAGAATTAGGGTCGGAGTAGTGCCCCATGAGAAGAACTGTATTTTATGTTTTATCTCCGCACCTGGATACTGGGTCTGATTCGCGGACAGGTCATTCGGGTGCCGACCCTTACTTGTCATTACTTCATCTGATGCATAGGGTAGATGACCTCGAGCCTCTTTAAGGTGGATTAATCGCCTCTATTTTCTCACTCAAATCCCAACTAAAATCATAGGTAAGAAAGTTTTCCTTTTCAGTAATTAATTATCCAGTCAACTCGACTGAACATAAGAAAAGATGAAACTTTAGGAAGACATGAATTTGGTCACCCTAACGACCCTAATTCTTCATGTATACTCTATGAAGAATCATTAATCTGTATGATGTTCTAGTGAACGACCCTAATTCTGCTACTACAATTTTTTTCCCTAGATTTGGGTCGTTACCTCTGTAACCGAATCTATTGACGACCCTAATTCTGCTAAGAACAGTCTTTCTATCTTAAAAATTGGTAGTGTCGTCAATATATATATGCGAGTCGTCATTGAACTCTTTTGGTTTAGAATAGAGTCGTTACCCATATATAGTAACAGATGACGACCCTAGTTGCAAATAAAAATACTCACTGTCTAAAATATTGATAGGGTCGTCAATCTGTATCACACTACCCTAACGATTTTTCATAATCTAGGGAAAAAAATTTGTAGTAGCAGAATTAGGGTCGTTACTCTATATGATGTTATACCCTAACAACCCTTTAGGGTCGCTACTATGTATGATGTTAGACCCTAACGACCCTAATTCTGCATGTATACTCTATGAAAAATCGTTATTGGTAGTGTCAGTAAAGTGACGACATAAGAGAGTCGTTTGGGTATACACCCCCCGACTATGACGACCCTTACACTGAGTTGTTCCATGGTGTGGATGATTCGACCACTTGGAGCAACGAACATGCAAATTTAATCTTACCATTATCACAATCATGTTTGTTATTTGAATCTTCAGCAACATCATTTCCTACACTAGAATTATTCATTTCAAATAACCCAAATTTCCCCCCAAAAAACACTACTTCTCCTTCCCCACAACACAAAAACACATTTTTTTGTTTAGTCCAAAAATTTACCAAAAATATGATTTTAATCTAACCTTACTACTTAACATCTTAATTAACTAATTAAATTTAATAAACACTAATGACTTAGGGGTACTTTTGTCATTTCAAAAAAATTAAGATAAGGGATAACCCAAAAGTGTTATTTCGTGTCCCTTTTTGTCTTGTAGTGCAGGGCCCCTAATTGTTTTTTGGGGCCCCCAATTAAATTAGGTTTTGAATCTCTCAAATTTGTTCAAGTACAAAACAAAAAAAAGTTGCACCACTGTTTTGAAACTATAAAGTTATTAATGTAGGATCAGAATATCGCGACAAGGACATATTTGCGAAGTCTTCATTAACGACACATTGCGAGTGTCGCAGATGAATTAGAAAAATGACGTAACAGATGACGATGATAGAATCATGAGAAAAGCCTGATGATCTTGCGAAGTTTAACATTAAAGCTCTTGCGATGTTGCCGCAAGCTAGATCAGAAAATAAGGGACAACATAGCTGTCATCCACTATGTAAACACCTATATAAATTGAAAGGCAGGAGAGAGAAGGAGGACACACAATTTTTGTAAGAGAGAGAGAGTTTTATTTTCTTTATCATCTTCTTCCCCTAAAACTAAATATAGAGCTCCAAATACTCATTAATGGAGTCTCAATGTAACCCAAATGTAATTTTAATAATCATAGTGAAGAACCCTAACCCCGTGAATGTAGATCACATTGATCGAACCACGTAAATTCGTGTGTCTTATTTTACAATTTTAGCACTTTAATCTTTATTTTGGTTATGAAATAGATTTAGATCTAGAAATTATTATCATAATATTACATGAGGTGTGTTGTGGGATTTCCTGCAACTACAATTAATGTAATTCATATATTAGAATATTTGATCAAGTAATCACTGTATTTTTGTTGTTCATATTAATTCAATTACCACTTGTCTTCCTGGTATGCTTAATACAACATATCAGCTTTGGCAGTTACATGATGAAAACCGAAATTTCTGATCTATATGTTGAATCATGTATGAATCAGCAGGTAAACTACCTCTTAAAGCACTTATGTTGCATTTGGACATGTAATTTTTCCGGCTAACAAAAACTGACGAATTTTTACCGAAACCGAGGAGTTAAAGACCGAATGAAGCCGAATAGCCTATATGGTCTCATCGGTTTCCAATATTGGAAAATTGAGTACTTCGGTTTCGGTTGTTTTTTTGCCAACAACCATACTGAACCGACCCATGTGCAGCCCAATGAAATGCCTAGCCTCCCTAATTGGAGTCGTTACTTCTGTTGCCTCGTATTAAGGTTTTATTATAAGGTCTTATTTTCGCCTTTTTGTTAAGATATGAATTATGCATAATAGAGTGAAAAAAGCTTTTAATTGTACTCATATGCTTTCCTTTCACATTTTTTGTTGTATGCGAAGACTATCGCATCTTTCGTTGCATACACTTCGTTGGAGTTCTTTTTGGGTGCTTTCATTATTTATGCAATTACTACCGCATGATCTATGGATAATATTTCTTCAAATATAATCTGTTCCACGGATGTTCAAGTTTGCGACCTGTGCTCTTCCCCTCAGGATCCATCAACCCGATCGTATGCTCCATTGCCCACTATCCTTTTTATTATATATGGTCCATCCCATCTTTTTTACATCTTACTATCTCCTCCTATCTTATAAGGCGGTATTTCTCGAAACACCAGTTCGTCTGGCTAAAATTCTCTTTTTTTGACGCTTTTGTTATACTCTCGAGCTATCCGTTTGTAGTAATTCTCCATATGCTGCAGAGAAATTTCTCTACTTTTTTCCAGGTCATCAAGTTTTGATAAGATCAAGTCTGTGTCCAGGTTCTTTTCCCATGATTCTTTTTTAGTTGTAGGGATGATGACTTCAGTTGGTAGCACCGCCTCTACTCCATACGTTAGGAAGAAAGGTGACAATCTTGTAGCTTCTCTTCTAGTTGTTCAGTATTCCCATACAGAATTATGCACTTGTTTGCACCATCCTTTATTGTATCCTTCTAGCTTCTTCTTCAATATATCTTCTATTGTTTTATTGGTTGCCTCAGCCTTCCCATTGCTATGCGGGTATAGAGGAGTGGATTTTCCGCTTTGAATCTTGAACGCATTAAGCAGCATTTCTATGTTTTTGCCCCTTATTGGTGTTTTTTTTTTTTTTTTTTTTTTTTTTTTTTTTTTTTTCTTTATGAGAAGAATAGGGAAATGATGTGAGGCTCTAAGTGGAGATAATACATTGTAGAGTATGGATACTCCATTTTTCAGAGAGCATTATGAAGAGCCACTATAATTCAAGCTTTCCAATACCCTTTTTCCATTAATTCTATTGGACCATTGTTTGTGGGTGGAAATGGTTTTTGCTGATTTCGGTAATTTCGGGTGTGCGGGTGAGAAACGAATTTACACCCTAAACAATGTATTGAAAGGGAGTACTTTAGATTCGAGAGATCAATCTGTACAATTTCATCCTAAACCAAGAAATAGTCATTCCATACTTGCTTCGGTCACAAAGTGAAGGATAATTGGTTGGTTTTGGGGAGGGAAGCAAGGGAAGTGATGAGACCAGAATAGTTGATTCTGAAAGAGTAGTTGTGTTACGACTTGTATCAGAAAGTGGGAAGCTAACATATGGAAATCTAGCAAACGTAATCTGAGTGGTGTATGCTCCTGACTGAACTTGTTGTTCGGTGGAAATAGGTAAGACCTATTTATACAAGTCGAAGTGAAATGTACTCTGGTCTTATTAAGGAATGGAAAAATGGGTGAGTAAATGAGAAGAGGTGGAAACCGTTAACGCATGGAATTGATGTTCCAAAAAAAGAGCGTTTCACCATTAACTCCCTTTATTTACTAACCGCCTCATCCTTATGACACTTCCTTATGATGGGCGTAGTGTACGCCGCACGATGTAAACCGCCAAACCAATACCCAAAAAGGATCCCCAAATTTTTGATATGTGTTGATGTCTCGAATGTTTTTGTGGAAAACATGTAGCATATTGTTGTTTCCTGACAAGTCGTGCTTGGGAGACTTGCTAGCTTGGTGACCTTCGACGGTCGAGATTTTGCATATTAAGACGAAAGGTAGTCGTTGATCGTCGCACGCTTTCGTTTTGGTGGCCGCATAGGGAAGGCCAACATGGTGGCACGGCAAGGTTGGCATGCCTTGGCGTGGCCAAACTAGGGTTTCGGGCCAAAGGTTACCATGTGTTGTCTAGTAACCTTAGACGACTAGGATTTTCTCCTGTGATTGAAGGGAGACCGTTGATTGTCGCACGCCTTCGTTTTGGTATCCAAATAGGGAAGGCCAGCATGGTGGCGCGACTAGGTTGGCATGCCAATGGCATGTCATTCCTTGGCGCGGTTTGGCGTGGACAAACTAGGGTTTCAGGTCAAAGTTTACCATGTGTTATTTGATAACCTTAGACGGATAGGATTTTCTCCTGAGATTGAAGGGCGACCGTTGATTTTCGCACGCCTTCGTTTTGGTAGACGCATAGGGAAGGCTAGCATGGTGGCACGACTAGGTTGGTATGGGGCCATGGAAAGGTGCGTTTTGCATGGATTCTTTGGAATGATGGGACCAAGGGCTTGGCATGGACAATTTTCCTTGGCATGGTGGGGCCAAGGGCTTGGCATTAACGGTTTTTCTTGGCATTTCATGAGCGCGTGGTGTGGCTAGCATGGATAAGGCCAAGGCAAGGTGCGGTTTGGCTTGGCATGGTGGGGTAAAGGGCTTGGCATTCCATGGGCGCATGGTGCGGCTATCATGGCTAGGGCAAAGGTAAGGTGCGTTTTGGCGTGACCAAGCTAGGATCGTGACCAATCTAGGGTTTTGGGTCAAAGGTTACCATATGTTATCTGGTAACCTTGGACGACTAAGATTTGCGTCTTAGATGGAAAGATGGCTGTTGATTATTGCTGGCCTTTGTTTTGGCAACCAGCGTTGTGCATGGCGCGTTGGGACGACAAACATGGTTGGCATGCTTTAACATTGAGATGTGGCTGGCATGTTTTTCCATTGGCACAGGGGTGTGGATAGCATGGTTGGCATGCCTTGGCGTGGTAGGTGTGGCTGGAACGGCTTGCCTAGGCATAGGGGGTGCGGCTAGCATGGTTGGCATGCCTTGGCATGGTAGGTGTGGCTGGCATGGCTTGCCATTGGCACAAGGGGTGCGGCTAGCATGGTTGGCATGCCTTGGCGCGATAGGTGTGGCTGGCACGACTTGCAATTGGCACAATGGTACGGCTGGCATGGTTGGCATGCCTTTTGCGCGTTAGGTGTGGATGGCACGGATTGCCATTGGCAAAAGGTGTGCGGCTAGCATGGATGGAATGCCTTGGCACGGTAGGTGTGGCTGGCACGGCTTTCCATTGGAACATGGGGTGCGGCGAGCATGGTTGGCATGCCTTGGCACGGTAGGTGTGGATGGAGCGGCTTGCCATTGTCACAGGGGGTACGGCTAGCATGGTTGGCATGCCTTGACGCGGTAGGTGTGGATGGGACGGCTTTCCATTGACACAGGGGTGCATCTAGCATGGTTGGCATACCCTGGCACGGTAGGTGTGGCTGGCACGGCTTTCCATTGGCACAGGGGTGCGGCTAGCATGGCTGGCATGCCTTGGTGCGGTGGGTGTGTATGGCATGGTTTTCCATTGGCACATGTGGCGTGGGAATTAGGGTTTTGGCCCATCGAAACCCTAATTAGTAATTAATAAAAAAAATGTACCCTGGTAATTTTCTCGCAGACAAATTAAAGGGTTCAATAAATGTGTTTAAGTCATGTGACGTCACTGTCTGACTAGGGTTTTACGACTTTACCCCTAAGTTAAAATCCACCATCAACATTAAGTCCCCTGCTTAGCTCGGAACAGGGGCGTTGTTGCGAGGTAAGCATAAGATGGTGACAGAAAACGACATAATCGAAACGTAAATCATGCAAGATGGTCAGGAAGATCCGTCTAACATTTTTCGGGAAGTAGGGAGAATCTGTGATCCTTATGTTTGGCAGGTTTGCATGGATTATGCTCGTGGTACTGCAGGGTAGATTACGGAGTGGTAAAGGCCGGTTGAGATGCAAGTTGTTGGCCTTGATCTGGAACGGTTGCGCGCCTTTCAGGGTAGGCTTTGGAATGCGGAGCGGAGCTGCTAGCATAGACTTGGCGTGAAGGGAAGTAGCTGGAGTTGGATCGGCTTGGGATTAGCCATCAGCATTGGTCGGCTTGGACTTAGAGCCGTTAGCACTTGATTGGCTTGGAATGGGAGCCGCCAGCACTTGATTGGCTTGGAATGAAAGCCATCAGCATTGTTCGTCTTTGAAATGGAGCTGCTTGCGTTTCTCAGCTTGGAGTGGAGCTAACTTGGGTTCCTTGTAAGGGTGACGACTGGCTTCAGTTCCATGAGATGATGGTAACTTTCCTTAGTTCCGTGGGATGATGGTAAATTTCCTTAGTTCCGTGGGAAGATGATGACTTGCTTTGGGAAGATAAAAACTTGCTTCAGTTCCCTAGTGACGACTGGCTTCGGGAAGGTAACAACTTTGCTTCAAATTTTAGCATGTTGCAACCCTAATTAGCGAACCTTACTAGAATCGCTGTAGAATACTCGTACGAACTCGGATTTTGACGGTCCGCCCCTCCATTCTAGACAGAAAAGAATTTCCTATCTTCCTACGCTTTTGTTTTGGTGGCCGCATAGGGAAGGCCAGCATGGTGGCGCGACAAGGTTGGCATGCCTTGGCACGGTTTTGCATGGCCAAACTAGGGTTTCAGGTCAAAGTTTACCATGTTTTGTCTGGTAACCTTGGACGGCTAGGATTTGCTCCTGTGATTGAAGGGCTACCGTTGATTGTTGCACACCTTCGTTTTGGTAGCCTCATTGGGAAGGCCATCATGGTGGCGCGTCTAGGTTGGCATGCCAATGATATGGCATGCCTTGGCGCGGTTTAGCGTGGCCAAACTAGGGTTTCGGGTCAAAGGTTACCATGTGTTATCTGGTAACATTGGACGGGTAGGATTTGCTCCTGAGATTGAAGGGAGACCGTTGATTTTCGCACACCTTCATTTTGGTAGCCGCATAGGGAAGGACAGCATGGTGGCGCGACTAGGTTGGCCTAGATCCATGGCAAGGTGTGTTTGGCATAGTGGTACCAAGGGCTTGGCATGGACAGTTTGGCTTGGCATGGTGGTGCCAAGGGCTTGGCATGCCATGGGCGCATGGTGCGGCTAGCATGGATAGGGCCAAGACAAGGTGCGATTTGGCTTGTCATGGTGGGGCCAATGGTTTGGCGAGACCAAGCTAGGGTTTTGGGTCAAAGGTTACCATGTGTTGTATGGTAACCTTGGACGGCTAAGATTTGCGTCTTAGATGTAAAGATGGTCGTTGATTATTGCATGCCTTTTTTTTGGCATCCAGCGTTGTGCATGGCGCGTTAGGACGACAATCATGGTTGGCATGCTTTAGCATGGAGATGTGGCTGTCATGGTTTTCCATTGGCACATGGGGTGCGGCTAGCATGGTTGGCATTTCGTGGCGTGGTAGGTGTGGATGGATTGGCTTGCCATTGGCATAGCAGGTGCGGCTAGCATGGTTGGCATGCCTTGGCATGGTAGGTGTGGATGGCATGGATTTACATTGGCACAGGGGTGCAGCTAGCTCACCTGAGGATATCATGGTTGGCATGCCTTGGCGCGGTAGGTGTGGCTGGCACGACTTTCCATTGGCACAGGGAGTGTGGCTAGCATGGTTGGCATGCCTTGGCGCAATATGTGTGGATGGCACGGCTTTCCATTGGCACAGTGGGGTGATTCTAGCATGGTTAGCATGCATTGACGCAGTAGGTGTGGCTGGCATGGCTTTCCATTGGCACAGGGGTGCGACTAGCATGGTTGGCATGCCTTGGCGCGGTAGGTGTGGCTGGCATGGCTTGCCATGGTACAGGGGTGCGGCTAGCATGGCTGGCATGCCTTGGCACGGTGGGTGTGGCTGGCATGGTTTTCCATTGGCACATGTTGCATGGGAATTAGGGTTTTGGCCCATCGAAACCCTAATTAGTAATTAATAAAAAAATAGGTACCCTGGTAATTTTCTCGCAGACAAATTAAAGGGTTCAATAAATGTGTTTAAGTCTTGTGATGTCACTGTCTGAATGGGGTTTTACGACTTGACCCCTAAGTTAAAAACCACTATCAACAACCACATACAATTGTCTCCATTAAAATCCATATCAGTAAGTTGTGTTGTATCAATGGTTTTTCTAACCCAGTTATATATTGAACTTATGTTAGAGGTATGGCCTTTTTCCTTAAGATTGACATTGAGATCTCCAATAACTACCCAAGATTGAAAAACATTATCACCGAGTTTAAGAAGTCCCATTATAATTTTTTCAGATCCACATAAGTTGAACCATAAACACAGGATAAAAGCCATTCATAAGATAATTATTGATGCAAAATTAGAGACTTTTAGAGTTCTCTGCTCACTTGAGTTGAAATTCAAACTAAGTTTCCATAACAAGATGCTCATACATTATCCAGTCCAATTTGGTGCACTCCTTTCGAAGACGAAGTTAATATATATCTATCTTAATAGGATTAATTTATTTGGTGCACACTGCACACCCTTTAAAGAAATCTACACAAAACTCTAAATCATTGGTGACAAAAATAGGGTGTTTATTCTATTTTCTATTTTTTTTTTCCGAATGAAAATTTTTTATTTTAAAAGAAAAGATCCAAGAAAATAGAAGAACTATGGGATTTACATATTGATAGTATCCTCCCAGTTAAAAAAAAAATGTTATTACAACTCGCAAATCTAAACATTTGCTTATTACAAAACCTTAAAACTATCGTCTCTTTGATCTTGTACTTGAGTTCTATAATAAATATTCGATCCAAAAACTCTCTGATTCCTTTCATCCTTTATTTTTGAAGGATGATGAATAAACTATGGGTGAGTAGAGATTATGATTATTGATATTCTTATGCGATGGGTTTTGGACAAATTATTTTAACAACTTCTGTAACTTTTATTTTTTTTGATTGGTAAATTAAACATTTTATAGATATGAGGTAAAGTACATGAACTATGGATTGCTACAAGCCAGCATCCATATATAAGACTCAAAGGAAAAACATTCACCAATCACAAACAAGCACCAAAAAAATATCGGGAAACTACATACATCAAGGAGGTTCAAAAAGAACTTCATTCCAGCTGATGGAAAGTTTCTCCCAAGAAATACCGTAAAAGACCCCTCTGTAACCAATAGGCGATAGTTAGCTTTACCGAATCAATTATAACCTTCTCGTTTCTAATGATATTATCAAACACTCTTTTGTTCCTTTCATCCCATAAACACCACAATACTGCTACACGGAGAACCTTAAGTACCAACTGTCTCCTAGGAGAAGTAGCTCTCATCGGCCACGATCTAATAAGAGTTATGAGGTCAGGAGGTATCACCCACACAACTTACCACTCCTTGAGGAAGAAGCACCAAATAGACCAAGCAAGTTCACAATGAATTGGAAGATGGTTCACTGTTTATCCATTCTTGATACAAAGGTAACAGTGATTTACCCACTCAAAAGGCCAGCCTTTCTTGCACATCACATCTTGAGCAGAGATCTTTGAGTAGCTTGCCACCTAAATAAAAAAAACTAACTTTAGTTGGCCAAAATCTGGACCACACTTTTTTCCTAGGGAGAAAATTTACCGGATGTGGGGAATAACTATTGAGCCAATGATAACAAGATTTAAACGAGAAAGTTCCATTCGAAATCTGCCCTTGCCATACTCTGTAATCAACATCATTAATACCAGTAGATTGAAAGTTATCAAGCAAGTGAAGCAAGGTGGTTAGTTTGTTGATAACATTGTCATGAACTCTTCTCGAAATGTTCAGATTCCAATTGATCATCCCATTTTCAATAGTTCTTACTTCTGCCACTGCCGCACCTTTATTCTCGTACACATCATACACATCTGGGAATTGTTTTCTAAGCGGAATTTCAGCAATCCACTTATCTCCCCAAAAAATAGTGTTGTTTCCATCACCCACCTGCATTCTAATATTTGAAGAGAAAAGAGAGAAAATTTTACAAATCCCTTTCCAAACACTACAACCATAGGCTTCTTTAGAGATTTTAGAGTTCCACCCGAAAGGTTCTTCTCCGTACTTCTCCGCTATAATAATTCTCCATAAAGCCTCTTTTTCAGTGCCAAAACACCACAACCACTTCATAATAAGCGAAGAATTAAGAATTTGGAGCTTCTTCACAACGAGACCTCCTCTAGACTTCTCACATGTGACCACATCATATTTAACAAGATGGGATTTATGATTTCCATCTTTGTCGTTCCACAAAAAATTCCTAAACAATTTTTTTCATCACTGAAACTGGAGCGACGAAAAGTGACATGAGATAAACAGGGAGCGCTTGTGAAACAGCATGTATAAGGATTAACTTCCCCCCTCCGGATAGGAATATAGCAGACCAAGATGCAAGGCTGGATTCCACTCTCTCAATCACAATATCCCATTTCGCCTTAGAAAGATATGTGTCTCCTAGGGGTAAACCCAAGTATGAGATAGGAAAAGACTCTACTTTACACCCAAAAGAGCTAACTAACTCGTTTGCTTGTGGAACCTCCCCAACCGGAATTATAGAAGTCTTCTTAAAGTTCACCTTCAAACCTATAATAATCTCGAACCAAAGCAAAATATTTCAAAATGCTCAACTTGGTTAATTATAGTAAGGTTGTGAGAATACAATGGTATCGTCCGCAAATTGTAAGTGGATCACCACTGTACCTTCTTGAACCGCTTCAAAACCTCGGAACTATCCCACCTGACAAGCTTTTTTGAACATAAGATTTAGTGATTGGGCAACAAGAATGAATAAAAATGGTGACAACGGGTCTCCTTGTCTCAGGCCTTTAGTACTCTCAAACCTCCCATTAGATGAGCCATTTATTAGGACCGAGAAATAAACATGTTTGGTGCAGGTTTCAATCCACTTCCTCCACTTCAGCCTGAATCCCATTCGCATCAATGTATAATCTAGGAACTTCCATGATACATTATCGTAATCTTTTTGAAAATCTATTTTGCATAGTAAACCACTCTTCTTCTTTTTAAGGTAAGAATCAATTAACTCATTCGTCACAAGAGAACTATCCAAAATTTGTCTCCCACTTATAAAAGTTGTTTGATGGATACTCACTAAGCTGTCCATAACGCCTTTCAGTCTTGAAGTCAGAATTTTCGCTAAAATTTTGTTGACACTTCCCATTAAACTAATCGGTCTAAAGTTAGTAACATTGACTACGAAATCTTGCTTAGGAATAAGGAACAAAAATGTTGACTTCAAACGCCAATCGATATGCTCATTTACGAACAAGTCATTAACCACATTCATAATATCCTCCTTCATAAAATCCCAGCAACGACTGAAAACCATAATTGGAAACCCATCTGGACCTGGTGTTCTGTCTGAAATCAGGTCATGTATAACTCTTTTAACCTCCTCTTCACAACATGGAATTTCAAGACTTTCTGCTTGCAGCTGATTTATAGATGGGAAGTCTAAACCATCCAATTGTGGTCTTGAAGTGGCTTCCTTTTTGAAAAATTCAGTGTAAAATCTACAATTGTTCTCTTTATGACATTTTTATCAGAAGTTAAAGTTTCTTTCCCATTAAGTTGGGAGAATGAATTATCTCTTTGCCGAGAAGAAGCCCGTTTGTGGAATAATTTTGTGTTTCTCTCATGTTTCTCAAACTATTCAATTCTGGATTGCTGCCTCCAATAAATGCTCTTCATCTTCTCAAGTCTATGGAAAACGCCTTTAGCTTCAACTATTAAAGTAGTCAAATCCTCAAAACCACCATTCTCCCGCACCTCCGTATCAAGATTTGGTTTGAAGATCCTAATATCATCAGCTTAATGAAGTCATGGTGGGAGTCAGCTATCTTTCAAAGGAACCCAGGTTTTGTTTTCGCAAAGAAGATGCAGGTGCTAAAAGCTTTTCTTAAACATTGGAATACTCATGTGTTTGGGAATTTTGAAGGGAAGATTGAGGAGAATCTGCTTGAAATTTAAAAACTTCTATAAGTTACCATGACAAAAATGTTTACACCAGGGAAGATGAGATGATTGTATATTTTCTCCGAGACCCAAGATGATTATGGTAAAGTATTTTTGTAATAATCTGCAATTGTGGAGTCATTTGGGCTTGATGGTAAACAATAAGAGGATGACTGGGAAGTGGTGATGATGTTAAACTTTTATGAGCATCTGAATGACCTATTTAATACTCTCGTGCCAGTTTCCCCGAACATCTTAATTACCCATCTAATTCGCTAGCATTCAATCTTTTGTTTGAATTAGTTCATCCTGTAAGTGATACAGCAGTGACCCCGTCATCGTGACGTCACTGGATAAAGTTTGAATCAGTTCGTAAGTGATTCATCCTGTAAGTGATTCTTATCGTGTGACTCTTCCCGTAAGTGATTCTTCAAAAGTGATTCTTCTCAACTGATTCTTCCCCATCAAAAGTGATTCTTCTCTAGTGATTCATCGCCTTCTCATCCACCAAATTCGGTTTTCCATTAACGGCTGATTTTGATATTGGTTAAGTGTTGGAATTTGTGTTTGATCAAGTTTGAACAACGGTTTTAGTCTCAAGACAGTATTGTTTTACATGGGTTGTTGTTGATTTTATCGTAACAGGTGCAGAAAACAGTTTTAGGTGTTGATTGTTTCATCATAAACACCCTTTTTTTCCTTTCATTTTTGGCACAAAAGGTGTTTGTGAAAACACCCAAACCGCAGTTCCAGTATTTAATTTCGTTTTTCACATGAATACGTCAATGCCAAACTCAACTTTGTTACTGACCCAAGGTGTTTCCCTTCATACTAATTCACAATCTGCCTCCCATTTTCATTGCCCATTCAGAGGATTTGATGGTTGTAAAAATGGTACGGGTGGAAGAGGTTTGGGAAGAGAATATTTGATTCAGCATCTCAGAGATAAACACTTTGTTTATGGTAAGGAGAACGAACGTTGCAGACAGCGGATAGTTACAAATCGTGAAGTATACAAAACATGGGAAGACGTTCTCTCTCAACTGCGAATGTGGTTATGCACGAAATGCATGCTTCTTCGTGCCTGGAGAATACCATGTAAATCTCATGCTGGAGAAGGCTTATTCGGCCCATTTAATAGCACATGCGCTCACTTGTTGGTTAATGGAATTATGTGTCCTCCTCCAACCACTGACAACATTGCAGATGATACTGATGATCCTTTGCTTCCTTGCCTTAATGTGGAACTGCTCGACAAAGTGTTTCAGCAACATATTCAAACTGTCAAAAATATTCCTCCAAAGTGTAAATTGCAGTTCTCAAAAGTTTTGAAGTATGCGCCGGATAAGGTACGTGCAAATCCTGGTGAAGTTTCTGTGGATAAAATTATTGTTGTTACCTGTTTGTATTCTACACTTACACATCCCCAAAAGCAGTAGTGAGGAAAAATCTAGAAACCGAAGGACTTTACAGATTAAATCAATCAATCAATCTATTGTGCAATAGTACGTGCCTGACGGTTGCATTCAATTGGTCCAAAAATTGCTCCTTGAACACACTCATCATCAAAACAAGCAATGCAGGAAGAACAAAAATCAGGAGGCTCTTAACTTGAGTATATGTAGAAAGAAAATACGTAATGGGCTTTTCACTGCAGCTATAAAAGTCCTAACTTCGAATGGTATTGCTACTGATGAGGAGGATACTTTGAAAATATTGATTGATAAGCACCCGTTTGCCCCTCCACCTGACATACCTACTAGTCCAAGTGTGGTAAACAGTGTTGTTTCTTCAAATGAGATCATTCTTGGTAGGTTAATGAGCTTCCCAAAGGAACATCTTGTGGGAGAGATGGTTTGAGGGTTCAAAATCTACTCGATGCCCTGAATGGACCTGCCATTGTGGTGGCTGATGATTTACTTACCTCCATAAAAGGTGTAGTCAACATGTGGTTCGATGGCAGGTGTCCATCGTCTTTGGGAGAATTCGTGGCGAGCGCACCTCTTACACCCTTGCTCAAACCGGATGGGGGAATTCGTCCGATAGCTGTTGGGACAGTGTGGAGGAGATTAGTATCCAAGGTTGCTTCCCAAGCTGTTGGAAAGGATATGTGCACTTACCTCAAAGACTTCCAGTTTGGTGTAGGTGTAACATGTGGAGGGGAAGCCATCTTACACTCCGTCAACATGATTTTACAACAGAAAGGTAATTCTTCCACTATGACTATGCTACTGGTTGATTTCAGCAACGCATTTAACATGGTCAGTAGGTCTGCTATGTTACAAGAAGTGAGAAACCACTGTTCCTCAATCTCTAAGTGGGTATAGTTTTGTTACTCTAAGCCTCCTAAACTGTACTACAAAGATTCCACATTGTCTTCTGCCCAAGGGGTTCAACAAGGCGACCCTCTGGGTCCCCTTTTTTTTTTCTCTTACTCTACACCCTTTGGTCAATATGATTGAAACAGAATGCAATTTGGATTTACATGCTTGGTACTTGGATGATGGCACGATAATTGGAGACACTTTAATGGTTTCTAAAGCTCTCAACATCATCAAAAATGAGGGTAGCAAGCTGGGTCTTAATCTTAATATCGCCAAGACAGAGATCTTCTAGCCTACGTTGGATATACGATGTCATGACAGGGACGTCTTTTCTGCCCAAATTTGCAGACCAACTAAGGGGGTAAAGCTTTTAGGGGGGCCTGTAAGTTTAGACCATGAGTTCTGCAGCAGCATGATCAAGAGTAAAGTGGTCAAAACTAATAATTTAATGGACGCCGTTAGGAAGCTAGATGATCCCCAAAGTGAATTGTTATTGTTGCGTAGTTGTGCTGGAGTCTCTCGTCTGTATTTCTCTATGAGAACCACCAGGACGGATTTTGTCATAGAAGCTCAAGTTATGTTTGATGCTCACCTGTCGTTACATCTGCGACACATTGTTACTAATGACGGTCCTGGTATGGGGTTGCTGCAGTACCGTATGTATTCTCTACCACTCAGCTTGGGTGGTTTAGGTATCTACTTCATGGCTGATGCAATAAACTATTGATACTTGGCATCTTGCATACAGATTCAGCCACTTCAGATCAGCATCCTTCGTAACGCTCAACTGTTGGGCCCTAATCACAACATGCAGCGCGCCATAGAGCTTTTCTCCAGCATATGTGGTCCGGACGTCAACATCGAGCTTACTGCCCCCCATCCCATGAAGACATTGGCAGTGATTTAATTTGATGGTGTCATGAAGGATTTGCCGGTTAAATTTTCCATGTCCTCTCGAGATTGTGCTATTTGGGAGTGTAATAAATATATCCATGCACAAGACTACCTTAAGGATATTCCTATCGAGGGGCTTAATCAGAGGGTTGGGGCTCAGGAATTTGGGGCAGTTTTACGGTACAGGCTTGGTATACCTCTTTTTGTGGAAGGTAGCCTTTGTGCTTTTTGCAAGAGGGATATGGACTGTTATGGGGATCATGCCTTACACTGTGCACATGAGGTAGGAATCAAATTTCGTCACGATCTCATGCGTGACATATTTGCAGATATGTGTTTTCGTGCAGGGGTGCCGGCTAGAAAAGAAGCAGATCTGGGTTTGTTGGATGATGATGGGGGTTCTCTCCGCCCGGCTGATATTTTAGTACTTAATTGGGACAATGGGCGTGACAAGTGTTTGGATGTAACCGGTGTTTCACCATTCACCGGAGGAGGGGTGCACACATTTCGTCCAGGGTTAGCACTGAATAGGGCAGTTAAACGCAAGCATAAGAAATATTTGGAAAAATGCTTAGCCCATGGTTACAACTTCGGCACTTTAGCCTTTACTACTTTTGGTGAACTTTGCACTGAAACAATGGATTTCTTGAAAAGGCTTAATAATCAACTATCTATATTTGATGTTAGTGCCAAGAAATGCAACTATTTCTTTCATAGATTAGGAATAGCAATACAAAAAGGGGTTGGAGCCCAGCTTGTCGCTAGGCTGACAACTAGTTACCAGTAATCCGTTTGTATTGAATTATGATCCATCATTATTAAAAAAAAAAAAAAAATCTTTTGTTTTCCTTTTTTTCTCTTCGAATTTTTTTACTTGCATTAATCTCTCTCTTCGAATTTTTTTACTTGCATTAATCTCTTAAAGATATATAACACCATTGTAAGTAAATAGTCCATATAAATAGGCTGTATAGGAAACAAAGACCATACGAGATAAATTATTTGTGACTTCTTATTTGTTGTGAACTTTTGTAGGTCCTTGTCATTAAATTTGCTTTCAAAGCACGTTTTGTGAATTTCATGCATAACACAACCCGATATAAGTAGTAGTGTGATCTGCTTGAAATCCAATACATAGTACTCTACGGTCTATCTATGCTTCAAGTGATACTTGCAACCCGATAAATCTTTTTCTTAAAAACTATGCCCCCTTTCACCCTTCGATTTTTTCCTATCCATCAATGGAAATCCCAATTACTTAACAGAAAAAAAATCGAGTAACAGTAAACCTACGAAACCATGGAATATCTGAGATCGTATCAGAGCTTTTAGAAATGCAAAACAGATGTTTTCCACAGCTTTAAATGATAAGATTAATGTAATAGGTTAATGCCGGAAACCGATGGTGGTGTTAATGAGTTGTATGCTGTGTTACAAGGACACGGACACGGTGTCCGAGTTTTGTGTCCAAAACGTCACCTGAAAACGGCAAGGTAAAAAACTAGAAAACGGGGACACGGCATATACAAAATAGATAACTAGGAAATCATAGATAGATAGGAAGATACAAGCATTCAAAACATATATAGATTAATACAAAAAACGGCATTGCAAAAAACAGACTACATTGATATTTCTAGTAATATTCATGGTCTAATAGCTTAGCATTAGTAGTAGGCCTATGGCTCAACTGTGTCAGTACATGGTGGAGCGATGCAAGTAGGTATATTAAGGCCTGAATTAGCTAATTCCTGGTCTGTAGGTGCATCCAATCTAGTTTCATCCATAAGCACATCCCAATACTGAGTAGGCCCTTTGACATATCTATCTTCGCTTCTCGATAACAATCTAATGCTACTATGAACATAGACTAGAGTCTCTGCTCTCTTAGGATGAAGCTTGTTGCGCTTTGCATTTTGGATATTCGAATAAGTCGACCAATTTCTCTCGGCACTAGAAGCGGAGCTTGGTTGGTTCATCAACCTATCTGCCAAGTTAGCTAGCAAAGGAGCAGCTGCTCCATAATTATTCCACCATGATGTTGGATCATCTGTGTTTCTATCTCTTTGAGATGCCCAATTTGAGAAGCCTCCTTTGCATCCAGAAAATGCCCCATATTGTTCTTTTATAGTTGTTTTATCTTCCGATCTTGTAAACAATCTTTCAAAGCAGGTGTTTCTCCCGTTTGACAACTCTTCGTCGCGATGTGGAGGAACACGATTCAACCCACCCTCAATCCATTCTTCACTATAAAATTTTGGATTCAAACAATGAGCCGCATAAATTAGTGGATTGTTGCTCTTGTTCCATCGCCGCACAAGAACATTATGTACTTCTTCATAAAAGGAACATGATCCTTCTATCAGATTTGATTCCTCATGTTCAAATATCACCAGCCTCACCTTTTCAATCATACTATCCCACTTTTCATACACCAAGTGCAATGTCGATTTGTCCGTATCCGTGAACCTCAAGAAATCAACTATTGGTGCTGTTAGATTGATCAAGTAAGCTACATTGTCCCACCAATCATCATCAACAATCATGTTCTTAACTTGTTGTGCTTTAGTAACATCATCCCCTTTATAATCTTTCCAATCTTGGTCCACCACCATAGCCAACAAAGCAGATTTAACTTCAGCCAAACGAAGCAGCATGATCAGGTTAGTGGCAAACCTTGTCTCTCCATAACTCAATAACTTTAGAGTAGAATACTTCTTGTAAATTGATAATGCTTTTGAGTGATTGGCAACAAACATCTTAATCAATCTTGCTTGTGCAATCAGGTCTTGCATCCACTTAAACTCTTCAAATCTAGTTTGGTATTTGGTTGTTGGCTTGCACTCACAAAGATCTCTTAATGCCAAGTTGAGTGTATGTGCTACACATGGAGTCAAAAGATATGACTGAAAATACGCTCCACTTGCATAGCAGCTGCCCTACACACCGTGCATTGTCTGTAACTAGTTGTACAACATTCTTAACCCCAACTTCTTGAATAGTGTTCACAAATAGACTTGCCAAGTAGCTTGCATCCTTATAATTCACTCAAGTATCAATAGCCTTTAAAAACACAAAGACCACTACTAGATGCTCCCATAAAATTTATTAGTGGTCTACTATTATTGTCAGACCACCTATCACTCACAATTGAAACCCCTGTTCTTTTCCATCCACTCTTGATAGGTGCTAACATTTTGTCTACATGATCTTTCTCTTCTTCAAGTAGTTTTCCATTTTCAACCTATCTCACTTGAGGGACATAACCTGCAATATTGTTATTTGCTGCATATTGGATCATATCTCTAAATAATGAAGAACGAATAACATGGAAAGGTATTCCACAACCATAGAAAAACCTTGCAATTGTACGATCCAATACATCCCGGGACTTCCCATGGAATAACTGATCAAAAGCATTTTCACCGTTTTTTAAAGCATTTCCGAGATTCTTAGCACCAGGTAATGGAAGATTAGAAACCCTTGATTTTCCAAGTTGGCTTCTCATATCAGCATCATTTTGTAATTGCTTCAAAGTATTTAAACTTTCTGGATCAATACTTCCACATGGGCCAATACCTTTACAATTTTCATGAAGAAGATGATCTCTTACCCGAGTATATGAACCCTGATAAATTTCTGAACAAATTGAGCACTGAAATTGATTGTTTCCTCCACCTTCAATTTTTCCTTGCTTTTCAACATAATCCCAAAGAGGATACGGGTTTGATTCTACAACTTTTCTTTTCTTAGACATTTTCTTGAAGATGATTTTTGAAGAATAAAAAAAGAGATCGGAAGGAAGAGATAAAGAAAAAAGAGGATGAGGTGGGATATTTTGCGATCAATGAGAGAAACCTTTAAAGGAAGGAAAATAAAATATCTTCAAGGCATATTCTAAAGAATATGCTTAACAGGTGTCACAAACATATCACAGATCTGAATTATTAGTATTTTATTAAATTTCTTGGCAATCACGCTTGTCCTGTGTCCATACACGCGCGTGTCCACGTGTCGACACGCCCCAATTTTTTTTTTTTTTGCCGTTTTGTTGTAACATAG